>JAWNMY010000022.1:635000-1202746 GCA_035043505.1 Drosophila setosimentum | reverse complement strand
CAACCAGAAACCAGAGGTTCACTTTGTTAATTATCGCACACCCGAGGATGCTCTCAATGCCCAGCGCGTCATCCAAGGTCAGTACGATGAGCTGGGAGGCAGCTCATCTTATCAAAACGGCGGCGTTGCACCAGTGCTGAACTTTGCCTCCCACGCATCCCCTCAGCCAGCGGCAGTCGTCCACCAGCCGTTGAACTCATATCTGCCTTCATCTGTGTTTCGCAGTCGCGTCTAGGAGCAATGAACGGGATCAACAAACTGATTGTCATTGTTAACTATTTTTAATTAGTTAGTTATGCAGTTTTACTAATATAATACAAATAATAAGAATATGTTGTTGAAATTTTATTATTTGCTAAGCAAATGCTATTTGTGCACTATAATTAGGTTAGGAGCCATTTACCTTTTACGGCGGGACTATTCTATCGATTATCCCTATTTGGCAATACAGTTCGCTGAAAGAATTCAATCTGGGCTTAACAAAAATATTTTGGCTGGGAAATCGATAAAATCGATAAAGCCACATATGCCCACTTATCGCACAACTTTAAGGCTATAGTCATCAGGTTCTTTCACAATTTGAAAGCTAGAGTCCCCAAATTTGAAAGGTATATTGCTAGTAACACGCTTCAAAATTGTAGAAAATTTTATGTCACCGCCCACTCCTGCCCCAAAATACGATAAGACCTATATCTCCCGCAATTTAGGATATATAGTTTGCAAACTTGGATGGACGATTACTATGAATCTTCTCTTATAATTATTTCAGCCAAGCCCACACTACAGCCTCTGATAATTCCCAATAGCCCCAATTTAAAAGGCAAATTCGGACAGTAGATTACTTAAAATCTTCTCCAAAGCTCGTCAATTCTTGGCCTCACCCACTGTCTTCTGTGGCATCTGTTATGGTGTTACTTATCAGAGTTTCGGTTACACCATATTGCAACATTCTCATTTGTTTATGTACTATTTTTTTTTAGAAATATATTACGATTTTTAAGAATTTTAAATTAAGTTAATTTCTCATCGAGTAGTACAGCATGTTCTCGAGGCCTTGGAAAATAAGCAGTACTGCTCTGCTGTCTTCCTGGATATCCAGCAAGCATTTGATCGCGTATGGCATGATGGCCTGCTTTTTAAGATTAAGTCCCTACTACCATCGGCGCTGTATTTACTGCTCAGGTCTTACCTGCTGGGCCGTTCTTTTATGGTCGAAGTTAGGGGCGAGCGATCAAACATCCGCCGCATTGGATCAGGAGTACCGCAGGGTAGTGTCCTTGGACCTGCCCTGTACACATTGTATACCGCGGACTTGCCGATCCCAGTAGCCAGAAACACGCTGCTTGCCACATACGCGGATGACACTGTATTCCTTGCTAACTCCACATCTGCATGGAGAGCAGCTGCGGCTACGCAGAGATTCTTGGATGGATTTAGTTCTTGGGCCAATCGGTGAAACATTTGCGTCAATGGGAGCAAGTCTCAGCACTGCACTTTTGCGCTCAAGAATGGTAACTGTCCAGCTGTCCGACTAAACAACATGGTCATTCCTCATGAGAACCATGCTCGCTAACTGGGTTTGTACCTGGACAGGAAACTTACATGGCGCAAACACATTCAGATCACGGCGGCAGTATGTAGATCCAAAAGGGCAAAACTCAACTGGTTGCTGAAGCCATCTAGCAAACTCAGCATGAGGAACAAGCTGCTCGTGTATCGGAGCATCATTGTGCCCACATGGACATACGGAATTCCATTTTGGGGCACAGCTGCAAAATCTTGGATTAAGCAAATTCAAGTTTTGCAAAACAAGATGCTCAGAGACATCTCTGGGGCTCCACCTTATGTCAGAAATAGGACGCTGCACAATGACTTCGGCCTTCCAACCATTATGGAAGAAATCAATCGGCATACGAGTCGTTACAATGACAGGTTGCATAACCACGTCAACCCTTTGGCTTGCACACTTGGGTCAAATACAACACGCAGAAGGTTGAAGCGCCTCCACACCAGCGACCTTTGGACTATTGGGCGTTAAATTAATGAGCTATAAATGTTATATTTAATTTTATGTATAATCTGCTAAAACCAGTTCTATGATTACGTTATAGATTTTAAATTCACTGCTATTATTCGTTCCTTTACAAATCAATGTTTTATAGCCTTTTAGTAGGTTGAATATTGTTTAAAATATAAAAGACATAAAAAAAAACAAAAAAAAAAACGCTCATATCTCTGTTAATATGCGTCTAATCGTATTTTTGGCGTTAATTTGGAATCATAGCAAAATAAATCAAATTTAGAATTTTTTTATTATAGAAAATAATTTTTTTTTCAAACGCTCATATCTCCGTTAGTATGCGTCTAATCGTCTTTATGGCGTTAATTTGGAATCATAGCAAAATAAATCAAATTTAGTATTTTTTCTTGTCAAACAATTTTTTTTTTCAAACGCTGATATCTCTGTTAGTATGCGTCTAATCGTCTTTTTGGCGTTAATTTGGAATCATAGCAAACTAAATCAAATTTAGAATTTTTTCTTATAGAAAATAATTTTTTTTTTCAAACGCTCATATCTGTGTTAATATGCGTCTAATCGTCATTTTGACGTTAATTTGGAATCATAGAAAAATAAATCAATTTTAGTATTTTTTCTTCGTCAACATCGGATAAGAAACACCCAAGTTATAGTCGAAAATGTATTCTCATATTGATCTCATTTCTATCAGCAGCCGCAAGCATTTTCTGCATGCATAAATATGCGAGCGCATGTGTGAGAAAGAGATGGCATGATAATCGACGCGAGCCTCAATATATTTTTTTTGTGTATTGCGTGTTTCACGTATTTGTCGGCAGAGGGTGCTTCCACAGCTGCTCGCATTTTAGTGCAAATCTTTTTAAAGGGGAATTTGCCAATAATAATAGAATATATTTAATAACTGTGTTGAGGGTATATCGTAGTCGAGTTTACTCGACTACAGCACTCTTACTTGTTTGTCTATAAATTTGAGTGGATAAAATTGGGAATCTTTAGTTTTAGCCGTTTCGAGGTCCAGCGATTAACTTTCATTACTGACGAGTGTTCGAACAAAAAGTTTTCTATTAATTTACTCTTTCTAGAAGAATATAGGCAAAACACTATATTAATCCGACAATGGACACATATTACTACGTTTGTTACCGTGGCTTGTAATTATGCTCACAAATACAGCCACATTAGATTACCACGTTCATTAAATTGATTGCTATAGATAAGCCGCCGTTTATGGCCTTTAGAAATCAATAAATTGTACTCCCGGTGGGGCAGCCGATTCAGTGGATCAGCAAATGCCATGAAGTGCTTGCTCGTATTGTTGTGCGGAGCGATTGCCGCATCCGCGGTGCAACTGCCCCCAACTGTCCCCGTGGACTTTAACTTGGACGACAAGGTGCTGTCCGACATTGCCGACGATGTCGCTAATCGTCTAGAGCAGGAGTACTACACATTTTTGAAAACAGGAGTCGAGACTCCGGCATTTAAGCAACTCACCACCCAGCTGGCCAATGCGCATACTAAAAAGGATATATTCACCAAGGATCTAACTGAATTGGAGACGCGTGATAGCTTTGTGGTTTGCACTCTGTGTCGCTCCATTATGCGAGTTTTAATGCGCACTATTCGCGATGAGGATGGAGAGTTACATGGCGAGAACAGCGGTGCGATAATGAAAAATATAGCAATGGATGTGTGTCGACGATTGAACCTGCAAACGGAGGAGGTGTGCGAGGGTCTGATCGACGCAGAGCTTCCAACTGTGGAGTATATAATGCGCAACTCGGAAATGGACTCTCAGAGCTTCTGTTCGCTCTTCATGGAATTTAATTTCTGCAACACGGGTTCCAATCCTGACTACAACTGGTCCCTAAAGGTCGACGACAAAGTCAAAGATCCAACTAGCTCTAAGGGGGATACACCGCGTCAGAGCGAGAGCGATATCAAGATATGCCAATTCTCGGACATCCATCACGATCCACTGTACGAGCCAGGCAGCCTTGCCACCTGTGATGAGCCCATGTGTTGCCAACGCCAGAAAAGCACCACCGAAGGCACACCTAATGCGGCGGGCTACTGGGGCGACTATAGAGATTGCGATTTACCCTGGCACACATTTGAGTCGGCGCTGAATCATGCAGTTAAAACTGAGAAATGCACCTATATCTATCAGACAGGTGATGTCGTTGATCACATGGTCTGGGCGACGTCTGTAGAGAAAAATACGGGGGTGCTGAGTAAGGTTAGCGGTCAGATTGATAAGGTGTTCAATGTGCCCGTCTATCCGTGCATTGGCAATCATGAACCACATCCGCTCAATCTGTAAGTAGTCCATAATCAACATAACTATTTATTTTAATTGTTTTTATTTTTATTTAACAGGTTCAGCCCCGAAGGAGTGCCTACTGAGATAAGCACCAAGTGGCTGTATGAGCACTTATACAAAGACTGGTCCAAGTGGTTGCCCAAGGAGACCGAGGAGACTATACTGAAGGGCGGTTACTATACAGTGTCGCCTCAGAAGGGTTTCCGCATTATTGCCCTAAACGGCAATGATTGCTATACGGATAACTTCTGGCTGTATCATAGTGGCACCGATAAGATTCCACAGTTGGAGTGGTTCCACGATACGCTCCTCGCCGCCGAGAAAAATGGTGAACATGTCCATGTGCTCAACCACATCCCATCGGGTCATGGCACCTGCTGGGCGGTGTGGGCCCGAGAGTACAATCGGTGCATTACCCGTTTCCATAAGACAATTAGCGGCATCTTCAACGGACACTCGCACAAGGATGAGCTGGTGGTACATTATTCCGACGAGGGTCATGCAGCTTCAGTTGCTTGGAATGGCGGTGCTCTGACCACCTTCAGCTACAAGAACCCCAATTACAGGGTATATGATGTTAATTCCGAGACTTTCGACGTGACCAACCATCGCACCTACATCTTCCACTTGAACGAGGCTAACAAGAAACCCTCGGAAGAGCCCAATTGGTTCCTGGAGTACGAGTTCACAAAGGAGTTCACTGAGGACTTGAGTCCCGCGGGCATTGACAAATTGTTGGATAAATTCGCAGACAATCCAGATCTTATGCGCAAGGTAAATAATATCCCTACTACTCCTATTGTTGGTATCTGTTTAAGGAGATACATTTTTTTCTTTGCATTTTTCTTAATCGAATGTATTCTCTATTTCCCTTTTAATTACCTCATTTTTTTACAGTACTGGCGCTTTAAGGTCACCACTGCGGACCCACAGGTTTCTGGTGGTTGTGATCGCAATTGTCTGGCCGGTTCGCTCTGCAGCGCAGCTGTCTCAGTGAATAATAAGCGTGAACGTTGCGAGGAGCTTAGGCAGAAACTCTTTGTAGCCGTAAGTTGATGGATACAGTTTTATATCCAATAAGCTAATCGACTCTATGATTCTCCACAGTTGGACAAGGAGGAGGAGGACGACGGAGCTGCTACGCTTAGCGTTTTGAGCTTCACCACGCTGCTGGCTGTGGTGTTCACCATGAGAATTGGTTTCTAGACTTGTTTAATCTGATAAATACTAATAATAAGTAATATAATCGCACATTCCATTTTTGTTCATTGTTATCATGATCACGATTATGTGCAAATTCGAAAATACACGTACAATGTGTCGATTTGTCGATTTGTTTAATCTGTTATTTTTAACCACTTATCGCTTGCCAGTGTCTGAGCCAATAAATTCAAATGCTACCTGATTAGGCTTGGTGTCATTATTTTTATAAGCAATTAGGCAAAGCCTAATTGCCATAAAATCGGTGTGCCAAACCGGAACGGTACGTAAAGTATAAAATTCCGGTATTTGGGTTCTTCAACAAACTTGTCAAATTAGTTTCTACATTTCAATCGGTTCCGATTCGGATTACAATTTCTGTTTGACATCCTGTATAAAATGCAACTTATGTCATTTATTACAGAGCTAATTTATTGTTCATTTCAATTTTGATCATATCGCACAAGTTTTTCAATCGAATTTCATACGTTAATATACGCAACAATGAATGAATTGTTCCTTTTGCCGCCAATTTAATAATACCACATTATCAATAAAAATCTCTTTTATAATTATGTTATTGCTGAGATATCATTTAGAGCGTTTCCAATATATATGACTGATTGCCAGTGGAAATCTTTAGTTTTAAACGTTACGCCATCCAGCGATGAACTTTCAGTGGAGAATTTTTCTGTTGTGCGTAGTTTCCTTACTGGCCAGTGTCCGGGCAAACAGTTGGCCCGGAGTGCCTGGTAGCTTTATCAATGAGGAGCGACTCACCTCAGCGATTTCAGGTAGGGCAATCTTCAGTTTCCTAACAGTACGAAAGTACAAAGTACACAAGTCAAGATAATCTTTTCAATAAACAGCCAACGTTGCGGATGAGATTAGCCAAGAGTTTGTGAAGTACCTGAAAACAGGTGTCGAATCAGCAAGATTGCAGAAATTGGGCGCTGAATTGCGCACGTCTCACAGCAAAAAGGATATTTTCACCGAGCCACTGGTGGATCTGAGTGCAGCTGATCAGTTCTTTACGTGCACAATCTGCCGTGCCACAGTCAATGTATTAGTACGCTCCTTTACGGGACCCGATGGCGAACTCACTGGACCGAATCGGGATCAGAATGCTAAGAAGACGATGCTTACCTTTTGTGACTACTTCAACATTCAGACACAGGAAGTCTGCTCCGGTCTATTCGATCTGAACTGGCCCATTTTCGATTACATCTTCAACGAGACGATTGCTGAGTCGAAAAGCGTTTGTGGCATGCTACCCATCAAGATATGCCAGGTGGATCAGCCGGAGTACAGCCTTAATTTGACAATTGTCGGTGATATGCCCACCGAATCCAACTCTGGATCGCCTGAGCGCAGCGACAAGGATTTCAATGTGCTTCATCTAACCGACATCCACTATGATCCGGAGTACAAGAGCGGCAGCTTAGCGGTCTGTGATGAGCCCATGTGCTGTCGCGATCCGCTGCCCACCAATGCCGAGTCAGATGGAGCAGGATATTGGAGTGACTATCGGAATTGCGACACACCCAAGCACCTGATCGTTAACGCCTTCGAGCATATAAATAGGACGCACAACCTAGATTGGATATACCACACGGGCGATGTGCCGCCACATAATGTCTGGTCCACCACGAGGAAGGGAAACATGGATATGCTGACGGAGATCGATGCACTTCTTACTGAGCACTTCCCCAACATTCCAGTCTATCCCTGTCTGGGCAATCACGAGCCACATCCAGCGAATGTGTAAGTAATCTTAAATTATGTAATCTCTGATACTCTTGGATTATAGACTAACTTATAGCGAATACTGGTCACACTTTGAAATAAGACTTAACACAATTTAAAAATTTAACTCAAATTTTAAAAAAAAAAGTAGTGTATATTTAAATCGGCTTCACGATTCACAATCTTTACATCAAAGATTTGAATTTAATGAAATTTATACAAATATTTAAGATGGAGTAAAAGGATTCTTGCGAATATTAAAACAATAATATTAGTTAATTGAGCAAAGTCTGGATGGGAGATTAAATTAATTCCTAGGAATATTCCAAAGTAGACCCTTCCAGTACGCATAACTACTGAAATAAGTTCAAGGTTAAGATCTCATGTCAAATACTTTTTCAACATATTTTACTCAGATTTGGCAACGAAAATATACCAGATGGACTCCGTGTTGATTGGCTCTATGAGCATGTGTGGAGCCTGTGGTCCAAGTGGTTGCCCAAGGAAGCTGAAACCACTATACGCCGCGGTGGTTATTACACCCTTTCGCCCCGTGACGGCCATCGGATCGTTGCCTTAAACAGCATGGATTGTTATCTGTTCAATTGGTGGCTCTTGTACGATGGTTCCATTGTGCTGGAACAGCTGCAGTGGTTCCACGACACACTACTCTCTGCCGAGAAGAATGGCGAACATGTACATGTGTTGACCCACATTCCATCGGGCGATTCCGACTGCTGGTCAGAATGGTCCCGGGAATATAATCGTATTGTGGCTCGCTTCAGCAAAGTGATTACCGGCATCTTTAATGGACACACGCACAAGGACGAAATGAATGTGCATTACACGGAAGCAAATCTGGCCGCAGCCGTCTCCTGGAATGGCGGCAGTCTGACCAGTTACTCCTACAAGAATCCTAACTATCGTGTGTACGAGCTGCATCCGGAGACGTTGCAGGTGCTGGAGCATCAGACCTGGACATTCAATCTAACCGAGGCGAATCTGGATTCAGATGTGGCGCCCAATTGGTACAAGGAGTACGAGTTCCGGCAAGAGTTCACCAAAGACACAAGTCCCGACGGCATCGATAAGCTGCTCGAGAAAATGGCCAAGGAGCCGAACCTCTTGCGTAAATTCTGGCGCTACAAGTTTACCAATGCGGATCCCAGACTGTACGTCGGCTGCTCTGATAGATGCCTGAGCACCACCATCTGCCGTCTCGCAACCAGCAATTACCAGGAGAAGCAACGCTGTCGCGAACTCCAAGAAATTCTAAAGATGAGTGTGAGTACCGATAATTATTTGATACGCCCTTTGAGCATTCCGCTTACATTGCTCTCTCTCTCTCTCTCTCTCTGCTATTTAATATTTTATATAATTACCCATTGTTACAGCTTGAGAACGAGAAGAACGATGATGATGGTGCAGCCACATTGATGCCTTACAGCATCACCACATTGATGGGTTTACTGTGTCTGCTTCGGTTTTGGCTTTAATTGCAATTGAGTCGTCCACCGTTAATCCTTGAACATTGTCACCATGCATGGCTTATCTTGGTTGGCTGTGTCGCTCAATGATTATATTTGGCTTATTTATAGCATATCGTTATTAATTATTTCGATTGGCTACTGCGACCATAAATTGCGCCATAAAAACACCTCCAATAATCGACGTGAATAAAGACCCCTCATCAAACGACTTTGTAGTTTTTAACATTCAGAATTTTTTTTTGATATACACACATATAATTACATAAAATTTGTTTTTCTTTGAATTTTTTTCGATTTTTTTTTTTGTTGTTTTTTGCTTTGCTATTTAGTTTGTTGGCATGTGAATACTTTGTGCTTGGATTTGATTAAGCGCTACATTAGAATCCAAGGTTGAATTGGGGTTGGGGCTTGCCTTTGCTCTCGTTGACCTTTGTACATACACACATATACATATCCAAACCACATACATTTATTTACAAACGTGAAATTGTAATCCTTGTGCCGGCTTCGTCCTTGATCTACCATCATATTATATTTGGTTTTCTTTTGTTATTATTTACTTGTTATTCTTGTAGTTTTTTTTTTCTTCTCATTTTGCTCACTTAAAGCGCGCACATCAGCGTGGTAATGTCGAAATCATGCTCATCGGCCTTGCGTATGATGACGGTGGCCTGATTCTGATAACGTCCGGTGGACACCAGACGCACACTGGTCACGCCACAGAAAATAGCCTGCTCGGGTCCCAGTTCGTTGGTGGCGCCACAGACGGCACTTGCCATTTCCATGCCAGCGGTATCCAATCCAGCCGAGCCGCCAATTTCTAAACGATCTTCGAATAGATGGCACTACGAGCAATGTGCTGCTGGTCAAAGCAAATCTCAATATGCGCGCATTTCACAATACTTACATCATAATTGACCTTTTCCTGGGCACGCACACTCTTGCTACCAGTGCGTATCGAACCTAGGGAGACTGCAGCCGGAAAGAGTGCGGAGAGCGTACAGTTGCGAGCATGTCCAAAATTGGACATCTTGTAAACGGCAGCGCTGTCCTGGACAAGAATGTTGCAGGCTAACAGCGAAAGGAATACAAGCAATTTTAATGAGTTATTAAAGCTTAAATTAATTTTGATTTGTTGTACTGTATACAAACTTACGCTGTGTAATCTTGTGGAAGCGCACATTGGCCACAAAGGAGCCACGTTTGGGGATGCGATACTGCAGCAGTGCAGCATTCTGGCTGGAGCGAAAGAATTTCTTATTGCTGTAGCGTGGCCTGCAATGAGATTTGATGGTTTTCGCTATACGCAGTCACAGTTTGTAGTCAGAGGAAATAGCTACCACTGCTTGTTGTTGTTGCAGAACTCATAGACGCGATCCTCGAGCACGCGATGATGATCCTTCAGACCCGGAAAGTACTCACCATTCAGTTCCCAGCCATCAACAAACTAAATAAAGGCATAAATATTTACAAAACATATGCTGTGTGTGTAGGTGGAGGCAATTTGCTTGATGTTTTAAAGAATATTTACCGCCATTAGACCGCCCGACTCGCAATTGACGTCATAGTGCTTCATGGTTATTTCCACAACTGTGTCTGGTTCGCCAATCACATACAAACCACAGACGGTGTCTGCTCCAGCTTCAACAGCAACAGCAGCAGCTCCAGCAGCTGTCTCCAACTCATCACCGGCAACCGCTGCCAGCTCCAGCAGTGTTGCATCTCCGCGTAAATTGAGCGCCGCCAGTGGTGCTGATGGCGCTGGCACCGACTTCTTGAAGATGTAATCACCTGGCTCCGAAGCGACATGCATGCAATCTATAACGGTATAAGTTTTCGATCAGAACTCTTAGCTGCAATGCCTGCAAGGCAATACGAAATCAAATTGGCCAGCTGCACAAATGGCAATAACCAAAGGCAACAGATAATAGTGTATGTGGGCTAATAGAAAGTTATTTGGCTTTCAAAATGCACATGCAAATTGTAGCCACGTTTCGACTGGCATTTAACAAATTAATTTATCATATACAGACTTTGAGGCTGACCAGCTGAGACCACTTAATGCCTGGGCCATTATTCTGGCTATAGTGGCCTGATTTATGGAGCGGATTATTAGCTGGATTTTGGTAAGCCACACAAACAGACCCACACACACACACACACACACACACACACAAACAGAAAAACACACACATGAAAACTCAATCGCACGTTTAGTCAGCTAACTGGTAGCATTTTATGACCCTTATTCCTTGCCAAAAACAATTAAACTGTTGTCTGAATTTTTTGCATGCTTGTCACACACGCAACTGTTGATTGTATGTGCGTGTGTGTGTTTGGGTGTGAGTGTGGGTGTAGTCTAAGTGTAGTTTTTATGTGTAACTAATGGAACACTCATAAATTCTATTACTGCGCAAACAGTCCTCGTATTTGTATACCCTGGCATAGGGTGTACATTGTCGGGTATCAATATTGAAACAGAAAGTATAAATGTTCAATGGCTTAAGTTAACATGCCTATTTCTTATCTAGAGAAAATAAATTTTAATAAAAGATCGCCAAAAATTATATACTGTTGTAAACCGGAGCTAATCTGTATGTTGAAAACTTGAAAATAAAATTAAACAAAATATTTGTTATATTCTTCTTTTTAATTATGTCACTTTTGTTTACATTTGTAATTGAATTTCTCTCCTTTGATTGTATAAATTTAATTACAATTTTTTATTTTTATAAATAATGGTCTAATTTTAGTCTACTTTAAATAAAAGACAATAGATTAATTGTGGTTCCTTAAGACTAATCTTAGAGCTTTCAAGAATTGTTTCATCTTATGTGTTTTATAATAAACATATTTTGTTTTTGTAGATTTAAGCAAGGGTATTTCCTCGTCGGGGTGTGTACACAACTGCCTGTGGTTTTTGAGTGTGTGCGTGTGTTGGATCTTGGACACTTGGCGCCTAATTGTTTATTATGCTACCAAATTGCATTAAATTGTCACAACTTGTTTCATTTAATAATTCAATTTAATACGCTTAGCACATAAATTAACATTCTGCATAATTGATAAATAACGATTCGAGTTGTGTTAGTAATAAATATTTATATGCATTATATATTATGTATATTTTATGAATTTATTTATGCTAGTTGTTATTAATAATCTTGTTTCCATTCAAGACAACCCTATAGCTTAACTTGACTTACGCTCCAATGAATACATAAACATTTTAGGCTTCATGTTATTCCACTACAAAATAAATTTAATAAATTGTTTCATAACTCGTGACTTAAGATGATGTCATCTGTGAATAAACTATCACGCAAAACTTTTCTCAGTTTCCTGGCACTACTCTAAAAAAAACAGCAATTTCAAACAAACACGATAAACGGAAAGGCAAGATTTGCTGCCCCAAATTATCCATTGCACAAGGATTATGACAGCAAGAGGCATCTTGCGGTTGCCTTGCCAATTGCTGGCGCGTGGCCAATTTAGTTTGATATTTTTAGTTGCGGTCATCATCTGAATTTACATATAACTTCCACTTGTGAGCATATATCAACATATCAACATAGTAATCATCGAATATTTCCAAACATAGAATAGCAATATGAATTTAATGGCTAATCCAAATTTGACCAATAATTTGGGTTTCCTGTTTAATAGTTATTCTGTAAAAATAAATTTGATCAAGTGCAATTCTCTGAAATTTGCTTGCATCGCATGGTTAACCAATTTTAGATCTCTTGTGAATAAATCACACATCCGTCATGTGGCTGAAGTGCTCACAGAAAAATACTTGACAACATGTGGGGAAAAGCAATTTAAAAGACAATTTAGTCAAACTGAAAATATTTTGTAAGCCATACACTAAAAGAAAGGAGTACAGAACTTAAAACTTTGCTTAAAGATATAAAAAAAAATTATATATATATATGTGTATACATATATATTTATTGATTTATTTCAGTGATTCAAGCTTAAACTTTTAACTCAGATGAATTCTTTTGTTCCAGAAACTATAAATTAAAATCTATGACATATTGTTGAGGCTTACATCAATTGGACTGCTGCCAAGGAATCTTAAAAATAAAGGATTTACAAACCGAAAAAAATTGCAAACAAATTAGAAAACTATAAAGTTGTGTCCAGATTTTGAATTGTGTTTTAAACCAAAATAATTAAAGCCGTAAGCACACTTGAAGTGTTATTCGAAATTATGAGAGAAATAAGTGTGGCTAAAGGTAAGTCAAGACATATCCAAAGAGAAATAATGATCAGATTTAATAAACAAAGTCATTGTAAAAGAGCTTCACAAACTATTTGACTAAAATACAAAGTTCTTGAATTTTTCTCAGTGTAAGCACTTTTGACGGCCGCCAAAGTGCATTTTACCCAAAGGCGGTTCACTAAAACTTTTACCTACCAATTTGTTAGCTCCCTCCCTCCCCCTCTCTCTCTCTCTCTCTGCCCTTCCCTCTGTCTCTGTCTCTCTCTCTATCTCTCTCTCCCTTTTTCCTCTCCATCTCTATCAAAGTGTAAGTATGAGTGTGTTGTTGTCTTACCAGCGATTCTGTGCTCGTTGTAGGGCATTGCCGCGGCTGGGTAGAGCTCAAAAGAGCGCTTCACTGTGGGCCAAGCCTGTGAAAAGATTAAAAGTGTAAGACAAAAATAGCAAAAGCTGGCTTTTTCTTAAATTTTTTTTTACTTTTGCCGGTGCGGTTATTGAGGCGATATAAAGGAGATGCATTGAAAATGAACCACAAATGTTGTTGACAAGAGCGATAAAATCAGCGGGCAACCGAGCTAATAGTAGCTTTTCACCGAGCACAAAAAAAAAACAAACAAAAAACATGAATTAAGAAAAAAAGACGAAGTTGTGCTTTGTACTTGAGTGGAAAGCTAACAGCGGGCCGCATGTTGTTCACTTTGTGGGGGGCGGTTCAACGGTTCAACGGGGTCTGTCTGAGCTGGTAGTATCGCACTTTAATCTCAATGCAGCTGCTGGACAATTGCCAGTTTTAATTAAACCCCGTACCAATAGTTGAACAACAATTCAATAGCCACAATACACAAACGACAAACGACACACAACTTGCAACTGGCCCCAGCACTCAGATTGGGCAGTCTATAACACTTGAGTGATTATGTGTCTTGAATTTTAAGCATGACTGAATTTTTCTTGCAAGGTCGAAACATTATAAATAGCCACAGTCAGCAGCCAAAATCAAGTCGAGCGACTTATGAGAAGTATTCTAAATACCCCGTAGTTATTCATACATATATTAAAATATTTTGGCTTAAATATGATTTTTGGCTTAAATTCGTTTTCAGCGTCAGCTATTGAATTTGAAAAAAAAAGAACAAAACACTTAAACAACATATTTAATTTATAAAGAGAGGTCACCAGACAACATTTAAAGCAAACTTTACAATTATTCAATAATTGTAAATAATTTTAAAAATCTGTATAATACACATACTATTGGGAGTGTTATAGGTCGCATTGTAGTCCCAAACTCTCGACTAGAAAATTGCTTTTATAATTATCTTTTTGCTTAATTCAATTATTGTTTTATTTTCATCCTCTTTTGATGGGGCACTAATTGAAATTGGTACGAGCCTATAAGTCGGCAAAAACAAGAAAAAAAAAGTTGCGTTAATATTGATAAATGAGAACTCGCATCTCCAAGCCCTCCTTGTCGGCTAGCAAAATAATTGTGTTTGCGGCTAAGTTTGGCCAATTGTTTGCGCAACACTCGAAAAAAAGCAGTCGCGCTTTTTGCCTATAACGAGCTGGGCACGTTGAGCTACCGAATGGCTCCCTGTGCTTGTGAAACTGTCAATTAGTGGCGGCTTTGTCGGATTAACTTTAAGCTGCACTAAACTCCCACACACACACACGCCTACATATAGTTGAAATGTCTTGGTGACGTCATCGGTATTTGACGCAAACGAGCTCATTGAAAAGTCAATCGTTAGCATTTGTGTTTAGCATTTCGCAGCATTCGTCAAAATTGATGACAGCCAGCAAGTAAATAATAAATATGATCCCTTCCAAAACACTCATCGCAAGTTCATTTGCATAATAATATTATTCGCTGTTTGAGATTTGGTATGCTCCAGCTGCGTAAACTGCCAGGATGCTTTTATTTACGCTAAAGGCATTCTAGTTGCTTTTGCTGACGGCAGCTGGTCAAAGATATACTCATAAAAGAATTATTGGTTGTCAACGACGTCAGTATTTCTATAGACTACACACACACACACACACACACACATAAAGTGAAACCCACACATATGTACGTCCACGAGCGCACACAAAAGTTTTGACTCCTTTTTTTAGGGCCCACTTTAAAATGTTTTTCGATATACGCACACAATTCTTGGTACTGGCATATATTAATGACTTATCATGTGTATTAAATCCAATTGGAATAATACATTGGCACTTTAAGAGCAATTCCTAACAAGCTCTTGAAGTGCTGCGTCAAACAAATTCAAACTTTCTAATTTGATTTGGGGAACTCTAATTAGATCAAAATTATGCTTGTCATGCAATCACAATCATGTTCAGCGCTACTGATGCAGAATATCTTAAATATTATGACTTAATTAAAATGCCACCAGCGGCAGCAGGAAAAGCTTCAATAACAATAACAGCAACAACCACGTCGCACCTACACAAACTAAGTACGAAGTGGAAATGCTTTAAAAGGTATTCGGTATCCTTTTCAAATATTTATTTTTCACCGGCAAAGCGTCAGATTTTCGCTAAGCTGTCAGTTTCTCCAAATATTTGCCGTAAGTCGCCTGTAGTGAAAGTATTTCATGACTTAATCATAAGACAGCTGTTAAAGTTTGCCCAAATATATGGCTAAAAGCCGCCTTCGAAAGGATTTTTGGCCAGCAACAGGCGACTGTCTTTATTGCCATAAAACCATTTTCTTTTTATTTGCCATTTGTGCCCTCATGAAATATTAAGCGCAATTTTGTTTGATTTTTTGCTCGATCTGTTTGAGAATATGCAGATTGATTCGCTGTCTGCGTTGGATTGTAGCTAATGCTAATACAAAAAATTTATATTTGCATATATAAAACAATGCTGGCTTAATTCTAAGATAAATATCATCTACATGATTTATGAGTAACAGCTTACTAACAATATTCATAGAAAACGGAATGAATTGATAAATAATGCAATCAATTGTTAGTAATATATATTAACATCATTTTTGAACTTTATTGTTGTTGAATTTATTAATTTTGTATTTAAAATGTTTCATAGAGTGAATGTATCGCGAAATATTTTTATTATTTTGATTTTAATGAATCAAAATGATTTTTATCTTTCCAGTTGAAATAAAATATAATTAAATAAATTCCATTTATGGCTTAGTTCATTTGACTTTTTAATGTTAATAACTACAAAATCAACCTCATTTAGAATATGTCAAACTGCAACCTGAAATTCGACCAGCAATAATATGCATAACTTTCCATATTATAAAGTTTGGTATATTATAAAGTTAATTTTTGGATTACTCATACGCCTCGTTGGTCATCTGTGTTATTTACAAAAGGGCAGGTAAATAAATTAAATTAATTTATGCTAAATGCGAATCGACTGCAAGCTGCAACCGTAAAATTGATAACAGCTCTTCAGTTCAGCAATTGCAAATAAAAGCAAATAGCAGCCTTTTTGTAGTGGCTTTTGTGGCAGGCTCTAAGGGGTTAATTACCGCAGAGTGCCCCCGAACGAAGCTTCATTAACATTCTGCCATGTCTGTGATATAGTGTGGCAAAAAAAAAAAAACGATGGTTAAGTGCCGGTTTTTCATATGCAAACAAATTTATTACTTTGCGGAAATTAGCATAGCATAGCATGCCGCATGCCGCATGCCACAAACCTACAACGACTCCATCTTCCTCGAAATTCATTGAACATGTTGCAGCGGATATTATGCAAAATGCTCGCATTGCGCTTCATATTTTTTGTGGAGGCATCGAGTATTATTTTTATTTATTTTTTTTTGGCATAAATTTACTTGCTCAATGTAAACAGATGCTTCAATATGATGACTAAGATGTTGAATTTAATGGCTTAAAGGGCAGACTCTGTTTTTTTTTTGTTTGGGCTCCGTCACAACAGCTGACAAATTACTGTCGATAGAAACTTTATGCCTTGCAAGTAACTTGTCCAAAAACATTGCTATAATTCACTTTGCCTGTATGCCATGACAAATAAGCGGTAATTAACAAAGTTTGTTGAAATAAATGACTATGATACGATCTCTTCCATAAGGGCACCTACATTCATCCAGGTGTTGTAAATGTTGTTTACCAATTAGGGCGTCGACTGCACATTAAGTTGCCAACACTTTATTTTAATTGGCCCTGCTCTTCATATGGGCCACATCAAATGCCACAGCCAGATGCAACATTGTTTGGGGTTGTGACAGAAGTCCAAGCACATCCAAATCCCCCCACAACCCTTATGTTGCTTAACTGGCTGTTAAGAGCCAAAGTGTTGCTGATGCTGTTAACATGCGACATTAAGCGAGCATCAAGTGCGGCAAGAAACCATCGGGACCCAGAACTGGCTGCCTGACAGCAGCTCTGAGCAATTTCCGACTGGATGGCTCGATGGTTGCCGGCGGATTGAGTGACTGACCAGCGTGACTACAATGGCAATGAGTGTGGATGATTGCAGTTTGTCGGGTAGGTGGTCATGGACTACAATGAATGGCCAGCCTTTGCAGTGCTACCAAGCGCACACTGCCTGGTCTTTTCCTGTTCCTTGCTGCCTGCTTGTTGAGGGCAGTCATGTTTGATTTGCATTAACATAGCTAATTTACAGCTGAGCAAATTTATATCTATTCTTAACTCAGTCGAGGAATATATTGTTATTTCAGGCAGTCGGCTTTGCGACAACATAATCATTGGTTACTGGTTGAAAGCATTTTCAATGCGTTTCACTACCTACAGATGTAACTCGAATGAATAGTTAATTTTAATATTTCAAATGGTGTTGCTTATGAAATAAATAGTTAGCTTCATTTAACTGCTCAAGTTGTGATTTATTGAATTTAGACGTTTCAAGAGGAAATTAAAATTGCTATCACCAAATGTAAAATGGATTGTGTGAGGAATTCTATACACTTATTCTTGCCCAAGGACGAGTTTTTGATGTGGTTATAGCTAAATTGTATACATATGCTGCAGGATGAATCACATTGGCATATCATTGTAGATATATGTATTTGTATTTGTATACATATGTAGATTGCCAAAAATTTAAAATCACTTGAATTAAAAGTGAAAAACTTTTTTTTATGTAGACTATATACGGTGCACAATTTTTAGTAATGGCTGTTAAGAAATAAGAATTTAAAAAAGAGATTATTTAAATTTGAAGTGGAAAAAATAAAAATAAAAATAAATAAGCGATTTAATAAACCTTGGGGTTTAAAAAATTACAAATTACCCAATATTACTTGGGAAACCCCAGAAAAAACCCAATTAGACCAAAAAGGTTAAACGTTACTAGTAATAAGAAGAAGAATAATAAGATATTAAAAAATAACGTTAAGTAGGGACATGGTAAGATATTGATAGTTAATTAGAAAGTTAACTATGTAAAGTTGTTGTGGCTAAGATTCAATTAATGTTTTTAATAACTAAATCAAATTTTCTGCAAAACGGCTTATTCGTAATTTTTCGCAATTTTACATTATGCAAATAAATTTCCAAATTAAAACCTGGCAATATGTAATTCAAAATTTAAAGATCTTAGCCTTAAACCAAATGAAGGGTCACTATTTGAAAACTGTATGCAAAATGCCTTATTTTGTGAAAAAATCTATATAAATTTAAAAATCGCAAACTTACGAACAGGATAAAGATTCATCCTCTTAGAGTGTCTGTCAGAGTCTATATTTTTTTGTAAGAAAATCGATCGATCCAAAACATCTCAATTTACTAGAGACACATTCAGA
Source organism: Drosophila setosimentum (assembly GCA_035043505.1). Lineage (NCBI taxonomy): Eukaryota > Metazoa > Arthropoda > Insecta > Diptera > Drosophilidae > Drosophila > Drosophila setosimentum. The sequence goes on along the minus strand of JAWNMY010000022.1, from coordinate 1,183,954 downwards.
GGTGATTAGCTAACGATAAAATAAAAAAAACACTCATAACTTGCAGCTGCTGCCTGACCCCAAGATATATCTAATTACAATGACAACGCATGTGTAATAAAACATAAATTGATATCCAAACAAAAGGGCTACTGATATTACAGTCAGAACCCTCTAATCTTGCACATGGCCAAACTTTTACGTATAATTTGAGACTAATGAAAGCAATCTGATTGCCATGAATCAACTAACAAATACAGCAAAAAAAAAACCAAAAAAACAAATCAAAGGTTTCAAAAACTTTGCTCATAAAAGCGACAGAGTTGAGGCCTATCAATCGTCCTGCGGCGAATTCCGGACAAAGTCACAAAGTCCCAAAATTAAATCAAAAGATTAATTTGTGACATTAATTCGTATCAAAAGTTAACCCCACATTCAACTTGTTGATTGAAATTAAATTAAAGCGTGATTTTTCGCTCCTCCTCCTTTAGACTTACCTGCACTCCCAGCACAATCATGGACAAGTAGAAATAAACGACAAGCTTCATTCCGGCGGTGTTTTGCGTATTTCGCTGTACTAAAGTGAGCCGTAAAACTGAGATTTCAATTACAATTAAGCGACGGTCAAATTTCTAATTCGGTTTACGAAGGCGCCAAATTTTAAAAGCGCAGAATACGTGCTGTGCCTGAATTGTTATGATATTTTGAAGATGCTCTCAATAGGGTCAGGACCTAAGCTGATTAAAAGGATTAGCGGTCACCGGATGGTGTCACGCAAACCAATAATTTTATTAGAGCGCAGAAATTGATGACAATGGGAGGAAGGACGGTCACGCAGTTCTTTGCACTTTGGAGTGTCACTGAAACTGAACTGAAACTGAATGAAACTTGAACACGTTTTGAATGACACAGAAACCGTTACACACGAGGATAAGGCAAAAGATGAAAGGATATTTCAAGTGAAGAGCTCCAGCAACGAATTGCAATGTACGACTTCCGTTCGCTGGCCCACGAGACGTCAAAGCTGCCGCACGACGACAGAATGTGAGTCCTTATCAGCGGCGCATTTCCTTTTATAGTCCTGCCTCGCATCACCTACCCCCAATTCCACCCCAACTCCCCCACCACGACTATCCAGACACCTACCCGACATCAGCTTCGTAATGCTGTCGTCGTGTTCGTTGTCGTCTCCTTTTTGTTGCGGGAATGCAGTTCTGCTGCCCTAAGGTTTAAATACTGCTGCTTTAACTAAAAAAAAATACTTAATTTTGTTTTGCTTAGGGTCTAATTTAAAACATTTTGAATAGAAAATATTTAATTTTTTTATTAACGCACTTTTGCATTGTGCGCTTTCATTTGAAAAGTTAACCACTCTGTTGAAACTCAACATACTAAAAGCTTTGTGGTAAAGTTGCATAATGCTTACAATGAGACTTGCCAACTTGCTGCCGTAAAGCTTCAGCGGCGCCATTTTAAATTATGAACAGCTTAAATAGAAAACTACTTTGATTTGAAATAAGTCAAACTATATTTATTGACTGCATTTTCACTCGCTCTTCCTCTCTCTCTCTCTCTCTCTCTCTCTCTCTCTCTCTGTCTTTCTCCATTTCTGTTGTGTGCACTACTTCAAGCCCATATCCAGTGCGGGCGATAAACCCAGGGGGAATGGGCACATTGCGTGGATGATTCATGTCGTTGCGATCATAATAGCCACCCAGATGCTCCCCGGGCACATGATACAGTCCATAATGCAGACCCGTATTGGCCACCTGTCATAGGAAATGATTGTAAATTACAGTCTTTTTAAGTGGCTCAAACGCAGCGTTAACCAACCCGCTTGAGTCCATTGATGGATGCCAGCAGCAAGGCCATTTTGGCCAACAGCAATGCCTTGCCACTGACTATGGATAGCATTTGAAAGCCCATTGGCACAAGAACAGCACCCAGAGCTGTGACACCAAACATCATGGTGATAATCATATTGAAGCGATGCCGACGCATTCGAGCACTGCCCACCGCATCCACCCTGCTCTCTGCTGCATCTAAAGATTTACAAACAACAATTGAAAGTCATGTATATCCAATATAGGACGATCACCCACAATTGCTCATATAGCGCTCGGTTAGCTTGGCCAGATTGATTTGTAACGTGTGCGTGGTTAGTGCCTTGGCCAAGCTGACGGACAGACGATCGAACCAGGTCAGATGCTGCAGATCCTTGCGATCTTCGCCAGCCTGTCGCGCGTCGCCATTCCTGTTATTTGGTGCGACAGCCAGACGAATGCCATCATATAGTGGTATCACATCCGCTGCCATGATGTCCTCGAAAATTTGCAGACTACGCGCGCGGAAGCAAGACCACAAACCCCTGCCGGAACGGAAGCAATCGCGCAGCTGATGACGCAGCTGCCTTAGTTGTGTTGACCACGAACTTCGCGTATCCGTTCGAGTTGGCGTTGGGCTTCCATTGGGTGCACTGCCTGCCACAAGTTGCAGCAACAGCAGGCAGACTGCCACCGGCAGGCAAACATTTTTCATCATTTTCACATGCATTCTGTGCAACTTTCGCGTCAACGTTTGAAATGAAACTGCAGCTGTTTGAACGCTGATCTGCAGCCTTTTATGTGGCCCAAGCCAATGGCCAATGGCATGGAAACCAATCATTAGAGACAGTGGAATTAAATATGTAACGGTCATCAATGCTTTGGCGGTCATGGTCAGCGGGCGCCACTTGAGTGGGCGTGGCCACGCCTTCGTAGCCCAGTAAGCCACATTGTTGTCATTAAACTGTTGAATTCGAAACTGAATTTATTGTGTGTGACCTGGAAGACAGCTGAAAGCCAGCCTATACATGAAATTTCGCTTGCAACGCACAATGCCACAAATGCCGCCATGCATATTCTAATCCATATTGTACTTGTTAACTGTTTGCAGTTAGCCATGTTCAAGACACACCATTAAGCTGGCCAAGAGACAGTCGCGAAACTTTCCAATTCGAACGTTGCGACAAATTGTTGAACCACTCATTATGAATGTCTATAATTTAGGCACAAGCGTATCTTGTGGAATTTATATGTGTTTCTTTGATATATTAAAACAAATGAAATCAATTAGGTTGGTCTGTTTTTCGGGTGGAGACTGTCCAGAGAACTTTAGTTGCATTGCATTGTTATACTTATGCATTTTAAAAACAAAAAATTAATTCGTTTTCAGAAAAGTTAAAAAATTCAAGTTGCTTTTTAATAACAATGGAGTCATTATTCTTGTTTTAAGAAATGATATCTAATCATTAAAAAGGATGTCTTAATTAGAAAGGCTCATTCGATTTTTTAAAAATTAAACTCCCTGAAATTTATAGATAATTTTGTACATTTTAGAAGAATATACCCTGGAATTATGAACAGAATAACTATCGTTTTTAGGAAGACAACCTTCTGTTTTTAATGTATCCTTTCATCTTACAAAAGTCTGTAGAAACAGTGTTTGCCCTATGGAACTCATATAATACAAATTTGAATAGATGTAGATCAAGTGGCTTTTTAAAGACTTGTATATATTTTAATTATATTCATTTTTTAAAGACTTGTATATATTTTAATTATATTCATTCGAATTTATTAGCTAAGAGGTAATTCATTGCATTTTTCCTTTATAACTGTTAAACAAATTCGGACTAAGAATAAAAAGTTTTTACGCTTAAATAGATCATTGAGTGCAAAAGTAGACTTTCAGTGAATTTCTTTCATTTGTTTTGACTTTATGCTAGACATCTAGTTAAAAAACTTTACAAAAACAATTATAGTATCATAATTTTATCATTTCATTCTAGTGTAGGTAAATCAGTTGCCGTCAATTGTGTGCCATAAATGTCTGCAATATTACTATACATATATATATATATATATATGTATATCTATATATATATTTATGTATACAAGTTTATTACAATAAGTTGTTTGGGAAGAAATGATTTCTTGATTACTCTATAATAGACCAAATGCATTGAACAGTTTTCAGTATAGCTCGAATGATTGTTAGCGAGTGTTTAAACTCATCCTAGCAAAAACTAAACCTATAATCTATAACTGATCAAGTTAGCTGATCTACAACAATTTCAACTTTCTGCCTACATAGCTATACATAAATATATATATATATCTATCTATGGCTACAACTGTACAACTTTAGACCTAACTCGCGCTGTGCAGGCGATGACGCCAATACAATCATGAACCGGTTGCTGTGCCAGCTGTGGCAGAAGCGGCGGCACCACTTCCAAAGCGAGGCAGGTACAGTCCGAACTTCGACTCGATGCCAGTCAGCAATGGCACAGCTGCATGATAGCCACCAATGTGATCGGCATTGGGCTGCATCCGACTCAGTGTGCTATTCAGCGGTACTGCGAGATTGCTGCCTTGTGATCCCTTCGGCTGATTGCCGCCAAAGTCCACGTAGAACAGACGCTGCAACAGTTCGTATGTCAGCAAGGTGACACCAAACTGCGGCGACGAGCGGCAAACGCGAGCTGCAATACAAAATTAAAAATTTAGATAGACCCAAGTCATTTTCAATCATTTCAAATATCAAAACTCACCGGCTGTGCCCTTCCAGAAGGCACGTGGCCCCTCCTCGGCCATGATCTTCTTGGTGGCATCCCAGACGCCCGTGTAGGTGGTTTGGCCCGTGCGTGCGGCGACCTGGAGTCGCGTCTTGATCACATCGGCGGGTGTGACCAGCGAGGCAGCGGGCACGCCGGCAATGGCGCCAGCGGCGAGCAGAGATAGCGGATGATTATAGCCATCCTTGTCGGCCAGAGCCGCTTTGGTGTGCGCATACGTTGGGAAATAGATGGCCGAGAAGTTCACGTCGCGCAACAGGCACGCCTTGGCTCCCTTGTACAGGCCCAAGAAGCCAAGTTCGCGGACAACGGATAGGGCACTAATCTTGGAGCCGCCCGCTATCTCGCCGGCCACCTGCAGACGAATCTTGACAATCTCCAACGGATTGGTAAATATCACCTGGGCGGCACCACCACAGGCGCCGGCAACCACCTCACCCCACACGGGAATGTTGCCCCGTTTGTCGCTCAAATTGTCGCGCACAAAATCATTGACCGTCAGTTTGATGGCCTTCTCCGGTGCGACGCCCATCAGCTGGGGCAGCAGGCCGCGATAGAGACCCAAGACACCCTCGTGCCGAATGACCTGGTGGATAATGTAAGAGGTTTATTATTATTGTAAATATAAATTGCATTATGCAACATCATTTTTAATAGTATGTTTGTCGCCTTTAAACTATAACTTTTATCGGATTTTTTAGTTACGACTTTTTTTTGTAATATTAAATTTTGATTAGCATATTTATGATTTGAAGTTGAGTTTGTATTCGATTGAAATTAAATTTTCTTAACCTTAGAACATTTTGATTTAAATCGACTTTTTCAACAAATAATTGAATATTTTACATAAAAACTTTACGAAATTTATAATTTGATAAATTCCTACGCATTACTATTAAAATTACTAAAACTGCTTGAGGAATAATTGTTTATGTTTAGGAGTAAGTTTTGAAAAATCTCTTAGAAGAATTAACAATTCTTTAAAATAATGAAATCTTACAATCAATAAAATATATAAGCTGATTATTAGTTTCAATGCGACAAATTACAACGTATATTAAATAGACTGATTATTAATGTTTAAAAGATTTAATATACCTTTTTAAAACAGTCCCAGGAGTTTCTATACGCAATCTCACCAATCATGGAGCCTGTGCGTTGATTCTGCATGCGCGTCTTGACCAGATCAATGGGATAGACCACCGTGGCGCCAGTGGCTAAGAGATGCAACAAATATATTAGGTATTCAAATAAAAAATCTATGGAGTATTTCACTTACCGCCCGCAAAGGAGGCCAGTGTAAAACGATAAAGGGCTTCCAGCACCTGAGTTACGGCTGAACGATCGTTGGGACTGTCCACAGCCTTGATCTCGGCCAGACGATGAGTGATATGTTTCGTGTAGTGCTCGGGTGCAATGTTGCTCAGATCGCTGTAGTCGATCCGGCTGTTGAAACAAACATATGAATTTCAGTGATTAGTAACAGATTTTGCTCGCCAAGATTCTCACACATTGCTGTATATCTAAAACGAAAACACACCGAAGGGGTGATGTATGGCTATTGGGAATTTGCTTCTGGATTTTGTAAGGGTTGGTGGGGTGGTGACAAATGCCATGACTAAATAAGGACAACAACACTTGCCTAATCGGAGTTATCTTTTTGCGTTTCCACCAGCTTTAAAATATTTGATATATACAAATATATATATATTAAAATGTGTAATTATTTCGACAATTTTGTATGCAAATTTGGTTTTTTTTTAAATTGGGGAGAAATAGAAAAAGAGAGAAAGAAAAGAAAAACAATATTCTAAAAAGTTATTATACTCGGAGAGACAAACACATGGATGTGAACTGATTTTTTGTTGTTGTTGAGAATGCTGCCTTCAAATGAAATTATTCTACTTGTTTGTTTTTCATTGCTGTAAACAGGGAGTGCTGAAGAGAGAGAGAGAGAGAGAGAGATAGAGAGGGAGAGCGGGATTTGTGGGACTTACCCTGGCTGATTGACGGCGCCCGTTAATTGGAACAGAATGTCAATTTCCAGTGGGGTGATCTGACTCATTGTCTGTGCCGCATAGAGCAGCTGATCCTTGGTGACCGTCTCGGTGCGATTGCCCTTGGTGGCAAATAGATATACCTGCTTGATCAGCTCCATGTTGTTGAGCAGCGAGGTAAATGCAATGAAATACGGGAAGCTCACTTTGTGACCCTCAGTGACCTATAAAAGTTAAACGAAAATAATGTAATATATATGATAATATAATACTTATATATATGTATATATAGTGGTAGATCGGAAGTTAGTTAGTTGAAAAGTTTAAATAGTAACTCATTTTATCTTTGGCTCCTTCTAGCTACCACTTAATACCACTTTGTAAGCACTTACCGCCACCAAATTGTCCTTGACGTCGGCCGTGAGTAAATGCCGCTTAACCTTAACAATTATATCCTGAAAGTCTAGGGGGGATATGAATCCAGTGCCAGTTGGATCTTTGCTTTGGAATGCCTCCATTGCGTATTCCTCGTGAAAATCGTGCAGCAATTGCGAGAATTCAGCATAATTAATAAGCCGTTGCTTCTTCTGTACAGGTTTGCAAAAAGAGAGAAGAAAGTGAATGAAATATGTTCCATATATGTTAGTATATGTAAAATGCGTTTTTACTTACATCACCAAAGTAGCGTTTGATAAATGTGCCATTTAAGCTAAATGGTATCTTTGAGTGCAGCTCAGTTTTTTGTACTACATCAGCGAAATCAGCTGTGAATGTGAAGATAATAAATATTGTTATCTATTATTATATTATATACATTTTTAAAGATAATATATATTATCTTTATTAGTAACTGCTTACCATAGGATACGGTACCATTGCCTTGGCGGTCGAACAGTTGAAAAGCGATTCTATAGAGGGCATCGGGGGCGCAGAGCAAACCCTCAAATGCCTGAAACTCTGAGAATGAGATGAGGCCATCTTTGCTCGTGTCCGCAATGCCGGCCAGCAGACGCACTGATTCCTGAAACGGCGAACGTATTTAATAATAGAGCAATCTTCGCTAATTGATTGTCGCTACTTATAAAATGATTTAAACTGAACTATAATCCGCAGACTTCAACCTTAGTCCTCCTGGAAATGAGTTTCAACTATTTCGACTAGCCTAGCTATTTTTGATAAGACCGTCGACAATTTAAATGCTGTGACGTCGAAGACTTTAGCACGAGGCACTCAAGTGATTAACACCAGGTAGCAATTTGAGTGCATTGTGAGTGAGATAAAATACAATATAGATGCACACAGATTTTATGTTTTTCTTCACAATCAATTCTATGCTGATAACAATTAGACTCGGGTTGTTGTTGATGTTGATCTTGTTTTTGTTGTTGTTGTTTTTGTTGGTGCTGCTGTTGTTGATTGCTTATCACAGCTGTTGAGTGGCAGAGCCAGGAACAATATGTGTGTGCATTTATATCACCTTGCAATGACCCAATGATGGGTTCGCTTTACTTACATCATTGAATGCTGTGTCTGTGAACAGGCCGAGAAACTTGCGCACAAAATCCTCGCTGGTCATAAAATGATCGCCATCATTTTGCAGTGAAGCGTATTTCAGGAAGACATCGCGCAGTTTATCGGTGCCGGCGCGCTTCAGTAATGACGGAGTCTGCAAAACAAAACAAAAAAAAACAATAAACATATATGATTACTACACACACACACATATATATATATATATAATTGCATTTGTATTGACAGACGATCTCTTTCGAGTGGCAAACAAAAAGCAACACGTGTCAAGAGCAGAATCACAGCGTGACTGCGCTCTCTCTCTCTCTCTCTCTATGTGCCTCCAACAATTTCGTTTGGGCTTAAATAACTTACAGTAGCGACAATTGGCATTTTGTTGATATTTTTAATTAGACAGGCGAGTGTATGCTGGCATTAAGTAGCTCATCAACTTGAACCGATTCAAACTGAACTGAATCAAACACCAAGTCCAACTGACTAACCAAAATTATATTCTATTGCACGGCAAACATTTCCGACAGCGAGTGAGAGAGGGAGAGAGATACTGAGAGCGCAAGAAGAGAGACAAATTGCTATTATGATTTCTTTTTATCTTTAGACTGTGCGAACGGGGTTACTGCCAGAGTCGATCGCTTGCTCTTAATTTTTGCGCTCTTTTGATTATGCGACTCTTAGCAGCAGTCACTCATTTGTTGTCATCGTAAATAAAACAATTTCTGTTTGCAAACAATTTTTTAAATCGCTTCAAGTGCACAATTTAGCAATGGCACTGCAGATCACTGTAAATGTCACTATAATTATTATAAGGATCCTTTTATTTATAGGGAACTGCTGTCAATAAGTCCGACTCTTCTTTAAAGACTATCACATTAATCAATTAATGTGTTGACGTAATACGATTATCATGAATTGGAATTGCAATTCTCTTATTACTCATTCGTGCTGGGGGGCTCACAGAGCGCTTCATTTATATTTATAGAAGTATATATTAATATATGTGAAGTATGGATTTATGTATATATGTGTGTATATTCAATCAAAGAGACTCGCATTTATTTCAGGTGGCAAAAAAAAACAAAAAAAAAACTTTTGATTGCTTTGAAATTAACAGAAAAATATTTAATTAAGTCCTGTATTTATTATTCGAATCTTATCAGCTGTTTATTGTTTGTGAACAGGGCGCAGCTGTTGTAATATTTTTCCCGCCCCTGTAACTTTAAGTAATACATAAATCAGCATTTTCGGACTATTGGAAAATTGCAGAAATAATACATTTATTTTGTAAACAGCTGTCAAAGGCTAAATTAATTATGATAATTATTAAATTCAATTATGATGTAGCTACTTTTGCATATGTTCCAACTAAATGTCAAATATATATATATATATTTTTTTGTCATAAAGTTGACTTTAATAAATTTGATTACATTGCTTACAACATTGTTTTGTTTTTTAAAGTTCGATTTACTGGGTTCTATTACAGTCATAAAATAAATAGACAAGCATTCAATTTGCGATCTCAAAGTAAATATATTGGTTTAGTTGTTTATTGTTTGTTGAACTCTTTTTACAATTTCTATGTATATTTTGGTGATTTCAGTTTTTGACATAAATAAAATTTATTTTAATTTTTTTTATATAGATTTTTATCAACCGAAAATAATTAGGCCGAACAATAATTTAAGCGATGCTAAATATAAGAATGCTGTCAAACTTCTTAGCTTCTTAGCTAGATATTGCTCCTTAAAATAATAATCACTTTACATTAAGTTTTGCGTTCTACTTCAAATCATCCACTTCTGTAAAGGGATAAGCTGATTATGTTTAATGAAAAGCCAGAGCTCAGTGCATGGATAATCAAAAAGGAACATTTTTTCCAGCTGTTGTGTCAAGCACAAAATCCTCACAAAAATTGCACATTGAGCTTCAAATCCCACAAGCACAGTCAAACAGTCAAACACACACACACAAACACTCACACACATTCAAACAGACTGCTGAATAAGTTTCTGCATTTGCATGCAACGTCAAACTGGCGGAAAATGTTGCACATAAATGTAGATATTTGCAGTATGACTGCTTTTCAGTTGCGTTTTGTTGCAATGAGTTATAATGAGGTCGTTTGTCTGCTGACTGCTTTCTGGTTGCTTGCCCCAGTCAAAGGTCGATCGGGGCAGAGGTTTGCCCGGGCTGCCCGTGTTGTCCGGGCAGCTCACCTGCTGCTGTTGCTACTGCTGCTTATGACACGTGAGGCATATATCTATCTATCTGTTTGTGTTCGTATTCGTCTCTGCATGCTAATTTGCGCGCCTGACGAATAACTGAAAGAGTTTCGCAATTCCCAGTCAAGGTCAATCGGGCTGTTCATTAGCGCCATATCCACATTCATTCGTGCAGCAGTTGTCACATACATACTTGTGGCAAGCAGCAGGCAGCAAAGCTGAAGCAATTTGTTACATCAAGTTGGCCAAATCAAATTAATGCAAACCAAAGTTTGGGCGAATTAGTAACAAAAATTCCTATTTATATTAATGTCAATATAATAAATAGGCAATTTCAGTAAGCCAGATTAGCATGCGTCGGAAAAGCACCAAAAGTCACTTTGAATTCATACAGATATTGCTCATCACGTATACGCAAGGTCGATCAGTCAGCTAATTGACGATAGCACCAGCCATATAATGAAAACTCTACTGCAAATAAGCCCACAGAGAGTGAGATAAAATTTAGAGAGAGAGAGTGAAAGAGAGAGAGAAAGAGAGAGCGGAAGAAATAATAGTTTAAATGAATGAATAAATATGCCAGGCACATTGCAATAAAAAAAAATAATTAAAAATAAAACCTTTAATACAAAAGTAACAGTGTTTCCAGTGAAAACTGAGATAGCGTTGAGATAATTTTGCTTTAAGCATGAAGGTGATTCCGTTATTGCTGCTCTGACATTAGAATGGGGACCGAGGACGACCGCGAAAAAGAAAATTTGATGCGATGTCGAGCTTTTTGCTTATAGAACAGAACATCTGTATGTGGGCTTAAAATTTATAATTACGTTTTCTCTCTTGACAATGTGTATTGGAACAATGTCAGACAGCCGCATTTGATTGTTAAAGCATTACACAATCTGCTGCATCATTTATAAATATTATTTCAAACAATTATCATGATATGATATTTTAATACAAAGATTTCATTACTAAAATCAAATATTAAAATATGCGTTTCTTTAAGGGATTTATCTAATCAATTTGTTACTTCCTTTTAATCTGAACTTATTTATTCAATTAATTCTTAGAAATCAAATCACATCTTTATTGATTAGGCGTATTAGCTAACTTCAATTTTATACTCTTGTTATCTGTCAAACTTTCTCCCAATAAAAGTATTACTCTTTTCAGAAGAGTATTTGTTTTAATGGCACATTATTTATTATTAAACCGTTTTTATCGAATTTACTTATTAAATAACTGGATTTGTTGCAAAATTATATAACTAAATTAGCATATAAAATTATGTAAGGCATTTATTATTGTTGAAATTTTCAAAATTAGCCATATAATATATAATATCAATGACAATTTGGCCAACAATGTTGAGGATTTGTTCGAAAAATATCAAATTAAAATTTATATTATACAAAATATAACGAATACTTTATATATGACAATAAAATTTACCTCTTCCATATTTTTCTTATTGTAAATTAAATGAACACAATTAAAACAGTCTTTTAAAACACTTGTTGCACTTGAAAGTTCAGCAAATTATTATTTAAATTAAGCACTCGTAATCTTGCACATTTGTTCTCAGTTTGCTGGATATCGTGAAGCTTTATTAATTTATTAGGTAGCTTTGTTTACACCGCTCATCAACTGGCCAACTGTTGCCGCGAGTGCCGAGTGTGCCAAACTGCTGCTTTTATTGCCAAATCGACTTCCAGGCCCAACGATTAATCTTAAATTTCGGCCGATTGTTCTCTATTTATGCACACATATATATAACGCATATGAATAGATATTACCTATATGCATGTATGTACGCATAGATATCTGCAAATTATTCGAACTTATCTATTTGAACGAGCGATTCGCGATTATCTGCTCTGATTCTCTGCTGTTCAGCTTGCGAGTCGTGCGTTTGCGACGCGTCACTTTTCCGTTCTGAATCAAAATCGGAGGCACTGGCAAAAAGCTTTTCCCAGTAATATTCCGCCCCAGCGTCGAGGGCGACGCCGATGCCGACTGCAGAGTGTCGACTGCGGTAGCGACTGCAAAGACTAGCATACAGCGCCATTCGAGAGTGCATATGTATTGTTTTAATACCCTTTCCGGAGGTGTATTATGATTTTGTCGTCAAGTTTGTAACCCACTAAAGTAGACGCATGCGACCCCATAATCTTTATATATATTATTGATCATCATACATTTAGATGCTATGGGAACGATTGGGCCGCGGATTAGCTCTTGTCAGAATAAGTTTTTTTGAATAGCTTAATACTGCTACTAGAAATTCGCAAAAAAAAGTCCTTATCATCACATTATCATATCCCTTTGTTTCTACAGGATGAAATTTAGGTGCATTAAGGAATAAATGGCACTCACATTTTAATAATCGTCCTCAAATGAAAATCGTTCTGAAAACTATAAAAACTTTCTCAAAATTAGGAATTCAAACACTTTTTTCTAAAAATAAATATATATATATTTTGCTTCTCTGAAAAAAAACATATTTTTTAAATACAAACAACTTCACGTTTTATAAATAATGTTTATGAGACAAAAGTATTTCGATTTTCTAAAGTTCATTATGAGGGTGTTAACAGGTGGACTCTGGTCTGTAAGTGTAAGTAATCTTGTTTTGTGTTGTTTGTGTGCGTCATTAGAGAATTGTGATTGTTGTTGTTGTTGTTATTGCTGTAGTGCATTCACAACTAAACCATATGCGTTGTATGAGAGTGATTTACAATTTGTTTGCGTATGGGGAGCGAAAATTCTAAACACTCTAAATTTTCTATGATTGTGCGCGTGCGTTATTGTGTGTGTGTGTGTGTGTGTGTGAAAACAACCACCTGTAGTGCAGTTAAGAAAAACATGTACGTTTAAGCAGGAAATCGTTGCAGCTTGTGACCCTCCCCTATTTCCACAGACAGAAGCTTTCCTGGGTGCATTTCTTATGCGATTATTCCAAAGCAAACAAAACGAAAAGCTTTGCCAGTATGCAAAACTTCTCGATACTGGAACTTATAATTATTGCTTTAAAGCAACTGAAACGGTTTTCAGTTCCACAGACAAGCATGAGATATAGATAAAAATATATATATATATATTTTTGTATACACATATATAAAAGAGCAGAACGCGATTTTAAGGACAAGGTCACCATTTTCATGCAATGCCAATGAAATCGAGTGAAGGCCACAGCGAAGACTCTGTAATTGCATGAATGTATAAATGTATAATCGTGTATAGCACGTGCAATGTTGCAACATTGCAACAAAAAATAAAATAACAAACATATTGCGTATACGCTACACTGACCGGCCGGGCAGACGCACGTGAATGGCGCATGGCTGTTATAAAAATAGCTAGCTATAGACAAAATCCGACTTGGATAATAAGAAACCAAAAAAAAAAAAGAGAAAGAAAACACGCAAATAAGTACAATGAACGCTTTGGTGCCAGAGCTAAATCTAATGAAGTGCTATTTGTTTAATTTATGTTAATAAAAGTTATTGCCCTCACGGGTAAATACCACGAAGATTGGACTAAAGGCAGCATTATTGTTGTTATTGCTCTTACATTAAACTAAATGTGTTATCATTTTATCATCATTACACGCGATTTTAAACATCTGTGTAGGAAGAAATTGTTTGTGAGAGTATTCTTTTTATTTTTAAATAATTTAAGTAGATTGTTTGTTTTTTGCACGTCTCTCAAAATTTCAAAAGTTTTTATCTAAAACGCATAGATTTTTTGTTTGAATTTGAGAATAAGTCTAACATTACAAAACTATTTTAATTTTAGTAAGATTATTATTATTGTTTATTTGGTTATTAAATGTGGTTAGAAATGTTTTCAAAATGTAAAATTCAAGTTACCAATTAAATTATATCAGATAAAAAGGAAGCAATTGAGTAACAAAATTAAAATGAAAAACAAATGATAAAATGATCCATTGTATTTCGACTATAGACAAGGAATATGTATGTACATACATACGTACGAATGTTTAAGTGGCAAGTTGCATGCAATTCATTTACTGAAATGAACAACAATCACAATTGAGAGACAACACGAAATAACCATCATTGCTTGGGGTGTCTGGGCCTCCTTATCAAGGTGAGCAAAATGTCAATGTGAAATGCTTTCACTGCGTGGCACCGCCAGCACCAGCTGATTGCGTCAGCTGACGGCTGTCTTTTGCGAGTCCGTGTTTGTGTCCGCTTTGAGCGCCAGGTACGCTCAAGCACGTCAGTCAGCAGTCAGAACAACAGACAGTCGGACAATTGTGCTCTGAACAGAGTATTTCCGTTTACCTCTTAAAGTTAACGTAATAATTTGTGTTTACAGGTGGCAACACTGGCTAGGTTAAAGGTTACGACTGCAGATTGATGATTATTGGTGATATTGATGATTATTGATGATATTGAAGTTTTTTTGCCTTAACATATTTATAGACAGCCTGTCTATTGCTAAGCTTAAACTGTCCTTGTCGAACGGTAAATTTATTTTCACTTACCTCTTGACATTGAACGCATTTAAGTTGTAATATCCCGTTAATTGGTCTTAGGTCAAACATTGGCATTCTAGAGAGGAGTGGGGGCTGCGTGTCGGTACAAAATGCAAGCTGTTAACACTTAACAGCAACACACTCTTTGCAATATTTGTTTATCTTCTTATCTTGCTTTTTGTTTCCTTTGGCAATCAAGGGCAAAGGGCACACGGCAACAACAACAAGATGCGACGCTTTTGTGTTACTTGTTTTTATTGAGTGTTTGACTTTTGATGCGCTGCTGCTCTTTTATCGATTATTATTCACACCATCAATATAACGTGTATTTTTAGTACTCAACGATTTGTAATTAAACTATTTTCAGCGTTTAGCGGTTGTTGGAATACGAATCCTACTTGATAAACTTGACAAACCGCACGAGTCGAGAAATCACGCAAAACTGTGGGCGGGAAATGTTAAGCACAAAAAGGGCTATTCATGTACATAAATAGGGAAATTTTAACAGAGCAACAATTTATGTGTTTATGTGGTAAAGTCTGTTTAACATTCTGTTAACAGCTCTCTGAATGTTAATTTTGAACGGAATTGTTATTAAATATTTTATTGAATTCAACTTGGGAATGGCTGTTGAGAATGAAATGAAACAATTGTTTGTTTAAAATAAATAATAGGTTTATTCAATTTAGCATTTAGTAAGCATAAATAACACGATTACCATTATCAGGTTTTTGTTCGAACAACATTTTATCCAATAGTTTTAATTTGTTAATTTTTACGTTTTGCAATATTAGGTAAATATGTAAATATCAATATATATATATGTATATATATATATATATACATATTCATAGATATTATTCAAAGGTGTTGCTTTCGCTGCGTTAGTAGCGGTGTGTGTAGAGTGTAGATTGCTTTGGCAGACATAATAAATACATGCATAAGTAAAAGTATTAGTTCTTTAACAAAAGTATAAGCCACAATTGGAAATCACATTAACGAATTTAATAAAGCAGACCTTAAAATGCGAATTGACTAAGAGCTGAATGAAATGCCATAGTTTTAACTGCTCTAAAAAATACATGTACATAAATAACTTTATCGATGAATTGCTTGCAAAAATATAACTAATTTGTGGGTCCTTTGTAATCTTCCCATTCATTTTGATTTTGATTTTTTCCATTTGATTTCTTTTAAATTATTACTATAGTGAGTCTGCTGTTTGGATTACTCTGAACTGAATGCTCTAACAAATGATTTAGTTAACTTCAAGCGATTGCTTCTGTTTGTTTGTTGTTTTAAGCATTTTGTTAAATTCGCTGCTGTTGCATTCCGTAGGTTGACCAATGTGCTGGTAGTTTTTTGGCTGTTGCTTAACACAAATATTTCCACAAACTATCTGCGCAAATCGATGACTTTGATCTTGGCCTGGCCATCCATATGAATGTGCTGAGCATCCATGAATAACGGCGGATCATTAGGATGCGGATGAAATCCGCTCTGCCGACACTGTGCAATATAGTTCAGCCCATAATGAGGCGTCAGTAGAAAGAAACCAGTTCTAAAAATAAAATGTACATATTACTCGGTGATTCACTGGGATAAGCCGAACAAATAGAATGACTCACGTATTGTACTTGGGCGCACAGACGATGGCAATCGCTTCGGGCATCATCATTTGATAGGAGCAATGCGTGTGAAGATCAACGGAGGACAGGAATGCCGTCTGAGTCGGATGCGTCTGTCGAACAGTCAACAATTAGCCAAGTTAAAAATCTAAATTCTAGATGTCACCTACATGTATCCAGCCTAGTGTGATGAGCTGCATTTGGTCCTGCACATCGAAGATCTGCTCCTCGTGCATCGTGTTACAGCTGTCCGGCGTGCCGTGCTGCTGCGGCGTAATAATGTGCGTGATATACAGCTCATTGCGGGCCAGATGGCCGGCGAGTACGCCACAAGTTTCAATGTTATTGGAGGTATTGGAGCGGGCGAGCTGCAAGAACACATCCATGGTGTCGCCAGGTATGTTGACGGTGCGCAGCGAGCCCGCCAGCAGCGAGTCCGTGCGATTATATTGCGGCTTCTGGTTGCGATCAAAAGCGGGCTTCAACAATGAGCTGCAAGGATGAGTGATGAGTGAGTCACCTGCCACATGGCTGCAGCTAAAAAAATAGAAACACTCACTTGCTTGTTTTATCGGTGCTGGCATCGGCGGCGGGCAGCAACAAACCCGAATTGGGCAGATTGTTGCGATTGGTGCCCGTGGGAAAATCATTGGGATACACCACCTGATCAAGCAGATCGAGATCGGGCGCCGTTGGCTGATTGCTCGCATCCATTTGCACATGCAGATTGGCGGGTATCAGCGACGGCACATTACCCGCTCCGACTGCCTTGCGGTTCGCCAGCTCCCGTTGACGGTTACGCTCGCGTTCCTGTTCGCGCATCCGTTCCGCCTCCTTGTTGGCCAGAAACTGTTCGTATTCGCGCTGATATTGCGCGAGGAGCTTGGTGCGCAGCTTCTCCGTCGTTGGCATAATCTCGTCTTTAATCGTCTTATTGATGGCCTTCACTTCGGCCTTAACGCTGCCATAGTCGGGATGCTGGCGTATCTTCTCGATGAATAGCGTCATGTAGCGCATGTACAGGATGAAGGCATTTTCGTGATTGCCCTCGTTCAGATACACGTTCGCCATGCGCAGCATCTCCGTCCCAGAGCGATAATAGCTACGGCCAAAAAAAAAAGTGCATACTTTTATTCCTTTCCCATAAATAAGCTAGGCACAAAAACAAGAAAACACCAAGCAGCTGCCAAGGCACACTTGCATGTGTGTGTGTGTGTGTGTGTTTGTTGGCACAACGGGCTGCCAAGGCGAATATCCTTCAAAAGGCAAATACGGCAAGGCCAAAAAGTGGGCGGTTGACATTGAAGCAGGGATTCCACTTTGCCGCGTTGATTCACTTTCAACTTACCGCGTCACTGGCATATTCTTGTCCACATCGATGAGATTGCCGTAGTGGGACAATTGCTTCATGCGCTCCAGCGGCTCCACAATGCCCATATTCATATTGTTCACGGCCTTGGACATTTTATTTGTTAGATTTTGATGTTTTTTTTGTTGTTTTTTTTTTTGTTGCTTTTGCTAACTGAATCTGTTGCGTTCTCTCTGCGCACCTGCCGTTTGATTCAATCTCTTCTCACGCGTGTTTTCATCTGTGTTACTATTTGTGTCGCCTTGCTCAAGGATTTGGAGTATCGTTGTTGTTTGTTTGTCTTTTTTTTTTTGTGGCTATTTGGTAACAATTGTAGAGGAGCTACTTATTACACAGGTGGTGGTTGAGGTGGCGTCGCTTCAACACTGCCTGCCACACCAGCTGTTCGTTCAACATCAATTGTAAATGCCTCTAACAGCTGCTCTAACAGCTGTTAACAAAGCATCGATAAGTTAGATATTATCGATGCGTGGCTTTTCCGCAACTGTTAACGCAACTTTGAGCTGTCTGTTGGCATTTCAAATTGCTTACCAACATTTATTTATATGCGACTGTTAATCCTTATCGTTGCAAAAATATAGCTATGATAATCTTCATAAATCTTGTTATCAGCTGGTATTTTTAAAGACCACACTCGATCAAAATTGTTGCTTGCGTAGTCTTCCAGTTCAGTTAGCGCGCCTGGCAGCGGCCAGAAGTGTTAGGAACTGAGCAATTTTTGGGCAACTTCAAAAGTAAGTAAAAACTTTTTTATTTAATGATTGCACTAGAGAAATTAATTTTCAGCAAATTTAATTTTGACAAAATTTTTAAAAAATGTTTTTGTGTTGTGAGTGTAAGCTTCAGTGGTTCAAAGTGCTCAGATTGGCCTTAAGTTTGTTAATCTTTAACGTTAACAGATTATTCGATAAGCTATCAATAGGTTATTTGAAATAACAAAATATTTATGGCAAATTTGAGATAGACAGCAAGAAATAGAGAGAGAGAGAGAGAGAGAGAGATAGATCTACCGATCTCCTTATGCGCTGAATGGACTCAGACTCAGAGTCAGACTCAAAATACGTATGATAATGCACAGCAGCAATTGAACACATGATGGAATGAATGAATGACTAACTGAGCGCTTTATAGCAATCAATGCAAAACAAAATACAAAAAATACAAAGCGTGCCGAAATCAACTGAGCTGAGCTTAGACAGAGAGAGAGAGAGAGTCGAGAGAGAGAGAGAGAGAGAGAGCGCGCTCTTCCGTCTTCTGGTCAGTCTGGCAAGTGGCCAAAGCCAAAGCCGTCATCGCTGAGCAGTTGAGTGCCAACTTGGGCGCATAGCGGGCGTCATTTACAAAATCACCAGCGACGCGACTTCGAACCGAGATTCGAATTCGGTTTCAGTTTCGTTTGAGTTGCTTTTTTTTAGTAGATTTTCTTTGGCATTATTTGTTGTGCCATTTGAATGGGAAGCAAGGCTGTGGAGGGGGGCAAAGTCTCTTCTTGTATTGTGTGTGTGTGTGTGTGAGATAGATATATCTATATCGATGCGGCTTGTTTTGAATTTTGTTTCGCATTTGAAACGCAAGCAATTTCGCAAGCGATCGTTGACTGATTGAGGAATATAAAAAAAAGAAAATATTAATACAACTTTTTGACGTGTTTTTAACGTTAATCGTGATAATTTTCCGCCATAATTTGGTCAATTAATTTAAGCGGCGTGCGTGAGATAATATTTTTTAATGTAACAATGAACAATTCCATAAAATTCGAATTGAATTCATTGCTGCTCGACTATTCGTCACATTAATAACTTCAGGCGCTAATAAAATAATATAAAATAAGTTGGTGAAACATATCCATTATAATCAGTGCCAAGGCGAAGGAGCTCATTGCATAAGCAGACAAAACCAAAAACAAAATATAAATAAGTTTAACCTCGAAAACGCAGCGCGAAAGTGCCAGAAATCGTGGGGATCGTAAAAAGTAAAAAGTGTATGAAAAGGCTCATCAGCAAATCAAAAGCGCCCATATGAACCGAAATCTTCTGTAATTTGCTCAATTGGATGACAGCGGCGACGCTGACACCGCATTCAGCAGCCAGCCAGAGCTAGTCCGAGCAGCGTGTATCCAAGAGATACATTTGAATCTTTTGTAAGTGGCCTGCACACAATGGTGCCGAGTGCTAAGCACAATACACAGTACAAAAAAAAAAAATAAAAATAAAAAAAAAAGGCAGAAAACTTAACCGAATTAAAATCAGATAAGACCCAATTACAATTTGAATAAAGGCGGCATTTAAATATTGTTAAACAATATAAAATCCAAGCGAATCCATAATGCAGCATTTTAATGAAATGCAAACAAATGTATAGCAAATCATAAATAAAAACACGTAATATGTGATGAGCTTATACGAGCAAAAACTGAATAGTTATTCATAAATTACAAGTCCAAACTTGTATCCATGTATCTGTATCTGTGTATCTGCGCGATGGCCCTGCAGCTGTTATCGTTGTCTCTCCGCTTGTTATGCCCTCAACCCATTAAACAAAAAAAAACTATGGAAAAAAGGGTATAATAAAGTTGTGCATGAGTATGTAACAAGCGGAAGGAAGCATCTTTGATAATAAATTATACGTATTCTTGACCAACAACAACAAAAAGTCCATCTCCGAGACTATGAGAGCTATATACTTCAAATTTGGAATATAAGTTCTTATTTACCAGAGTCAGCTCAAGTTTATTTATACTACTATGTATTTAAAAGCTGTGCAGCAGGGTATCTCGTAGTAGATCTGTCTCCAACTGATATATAATACATCCTTATATATATTATTGACCAAGTGCACAAATTTAAAATATAAGATCAAACAAGAAACGCAGTTTTTGTTAGCCAAAACGTATCCTAATTTTTTTTTTATTAATAGCTATACAGCAGGGTATCTCATAGTCGAGCTGTCCCATCTAGCGGTTTTTTTTTTTTTTTTTTTTTTT
Organism: Drosophila setosimentum; assembly: GCA_035043505.1. NCBI lineage: Eukaryota > Metazoa > Arthropoda > Insecta > Diptera > Drosophilidae > Drosophila > Drosophila setosimentum. The sequence continues at coordinate 1,163,124 of JAWNMY010000022.1, read as the reverse complement.
TGACGTACTTATTTGGACTTCGGCTGTTTGTTGGGCCTGTGAGTAAGCAAACCCCGCATATAAGTATTTTGTGTGTATTTATTTAATTTTCGTTTTCAATGTCAGCCTGTCAGCCTGTCAACTGAATTATGCAAAGCGCACGACAATCTCAACTGTCGATTGGCCGCAGAGCGTTCAGTTCAACATACAAAGTAATTACTCACTCACTGACTCGATTTGGCGTCTTGCCACAAAAAAAAAAGATTCTTTTGTTTAAGACGTGGCCCGCATGCGTGAAAGGAAATTTATACAAATACATATCAAACATATATCAACAAATCTGGGTTGACGCTGGGGGCGAGGGAAAGAAAAAACCCCAATTACTTTTGATTTTTATGTGCAGTTCCAATAATCATTGGCCACTGTTCAGTAGCAGCTTCATGTTGTAGTAGCCTCAGCAGAGTTTCGCAAGCTGATAACAACCGGTTCCAATAACAAGCAACGAGCAACTTCGGCTGATAACAGAACAACAACAAAGAGCAGCGATTTGTTGTTGTTGTTGCTGTTGATTTTATTGTTGTCGTTGTCCTCAGCTCTTGTTTTGCATTGTAATACGCACTTCTCTTTATTCATTGATGCAACTGCCGGAGGCCGCAATAAATTAGCATTTGTCGTTGGCCGACAACCGTTTTATCCATAAATTTATCCATACATATGTACATAGATACACAGATACATATTGCTGCTTTGTAGGGATTTCTTGGCATTTGATTTGATTGTTTAACGATGTGCAATAATTTGTCAATATGTGCAAATCACTTAAGTGCGTTTGATTGATTGACATCCAGTTGGCAAATTGCTGATTTGTGCGATAAGTCTTTATTTTTTGTTATTGTATGTAACAAAATGATAAGGTTAAATAATACTAATCTAATCGAAAATGTGACATAATGTGCATGAATACTAATCACTTCACTAATAAGTCACGTTGTTAATTAATAATATCACCAAAAGAATTCAGTATTTTTAGAGACTGCAAGAAGTAAAATTGTGAATTGTGAATAAATGTAATTGAATTTAATTAGCTACAATATAATATATTGTAATATTATATTACTATAATCTACTAAGATTCAGCTTATTGTATACAAACTTTGAACTTTACGTACAATTTCTACTCACAGTAATAATGAGAAATTTATTTAACTCGGATTTTCCACAAGACGAATTTATTTTTAGCTCAAACCAAATTGAGTGGCAATAAGTTGAATTTAAAAATAAATATTTTGATTGCTTATACAGAGAATCTAATCAAATTATCTAATTTATTATTATTATTATTTATCTTAATTATGTGAGTTTGACATATTTTCTATCTGCATCAAAAAGTTGGTTATATCCAAAGTTACAGGATATATATTTCAAATCTACTTAGAGAAAACTTTTCTTCTTTCTAATTTGGTTTGTCACCGATTGTCTTTTGTTTTAGAGAAGTCCCAATTTATATTTTTTAATTGATTTCCTTTAATCAACTGGTATCCATTCTCTTTACAGTTAAATTGGTTTTGTCATACCTGAGTGTGTTTAGTAAGAATGATGGCTAATTGGAAATATTGCTTAGTCACGCTGTTCGCACTTGGTGGCCTGAGCAGCATGGCCAGCGCCTATAAAGTGGGCGTGGGACGTGCGGACATAACGGGACCTTCAGTGGAAATTAATTTCGTAAGTGCAACGTTCAACTGAAACTTATCTCAATTGCCTCAATTGTCAAATGGTGTGTCATTTAATAGATGGGCTATGCGAACATCAAGCAGATTGGACGTGGTCTCCATACGCGCACCTTTGCACGTGCCTTTGTTGTGGAGGATGAGAAGGGCAACCGGGTGGCATTCGTCAGTGCCGATTGTGGCATGATGGGCTATGGCCTAAAGCGGGAGGTGGTGAAGCGATTACAGGCACGATATGGCAACATATACAACGCGGATAACGTTGCCATCAGTGGCACCCACACACATGGTGCACCCGGCGGTTTCCTGATGCATTTGCTCTACGACATATCCATTCTGGGCTTTGTGCCACAGACCTTTGAAGTGATGGCCCAAGGAATATATTTGGTAAGCTTTTATATTTTATATTGATAGTTAATATTATTATTTAAAAACAATATTAATTATCTTGCAGTGCATTAAACGTGCCACGGATAATATGGTGGATGGTCGCATCTATTTCTCGAAGACGGTGCTGCTCAACGTGAACATCAATCGGTCGCCAACATCGTATCTGCGCAATCCGGAGGAGGAGCGTGCCCAGTACGAACACGATACGGACAAGACACTGGCCCAACTGAGATTCGTGGACAACGAGAACAATCTGCTGGGTGCCTTCAATTGGTATGCGGTGCACGCGACCTCAATGAACAACACCAACAAGCTGGTCACCAGCGATAACATGGGCTATGCGGCACTGCTGCTGGAGAAGGAGTACAATCCAAACAAGATGCCCGGCAAGGGAAAATTTGTTGGCTCGTTTTGCTCCTCCAATTTGGGTGATGTTTCACCCAACATCATGGGTCCCAAGTGTTCAATTTCAGGCAACGAATGCGACATACTCACCTCCCACTGTCCCGAAGGTGAGGGTGAGTGCTTTGCGTCCGGTCCTGGTCGCGACATGTTCGAGAGCACACAGATCATTGGGCAGCGTTTGGCAGATGGCGCTCTCAGTCTGCTTAACGAGCAGAGCCAGGAGTCGACGGCTCGCGAGGTTACTGGCGATGTGCGCTTCATCCATCAGTTTGTCGATATGCCCAAGTATAATGGCAGCACCTACAATCCACTCACCCGCAAGCTGGACAAGATCAGGGGCTGCCAGCCTGCGATGGGTTACAGTTTCGCTGCTGGCACCACCGATGGCCCGGGCGCCTTTAGCTTCGAGCAGGGCACCACCACCGACAATGCCATGTGGAACTTTGTACGCGATTTTATAGTACCACCCACCCAAGAGGACATCAAGTGCCACGAGCCAAAGCCTATCCTCCTTGCCACTGGTCGGGTAAGTAATATTGTAGGAAGCTAAGTTTTTATCATATTGATTAAAATTTGGATTTTGTCAATATGATACATAATTTAGCGTGCATATTTGATGAAACTGTGAGAATCGTAGAGTAAATGTGACTGAGAAGGTTTTGTACCATGCTTAGAAGCAAAATATTTTTCCAAAAAATAACCCTCAATCATCCAAAATGCTTTCTTGCTTTCGTATTAAATAATAATGTTTAATAATTAAGTATATAAAGATCGATATAATAGGAATCCTATTTTTATCTAGCTAGTTGAAGTTTAGACTTAAGATCTATTAAAAAGATTTACAATTATATGGAACCTTTAAAAATAGCTTATATTTTATATAGATTATTTAAAACATTATCTTCTTTTCAGGCAACCTTCCCCTACGAATGGCAGCCAAAAATTGTATCCAATCAAATTTTGAAGATCGGCGATGTCATCATTGCTGCAGTTCCATGTGAATTCACAACAATGGCCGGTCGTCGTTTACGCAATCAGATTCGAGCTGCTGCCTCAGCAGCTGGTGGCATCGACACGGAGGTCGTCATTGCCGGCCTGACTAACATCTACTCCAGCTACACGGTCACCCCGGAGGAGTATCAGGCGCAGCGCTATGAGGCTGCATCCACCATCTTTGGTCCACACACTCACACCATTTACATGGACATTTACGAGCATTTGACGAAGGCAATGATGCGCAACGAGACTGTGGATGCTGGTCCCAGTCCACCCTATATGAACGATGTGATGTTGTCCTTGAACACTGGAGTGCTCTTCGATGGCCATCCCATTGGCACGGACTTTGGTTATGTGAAGACGCAGCCGAAAAAGCAATATGGCATCAATGACACTGTCAGAGCCACCTTTACTTCGGGCAATCCGCGTAATAACCTTTTTACAGAGAAGACCTATTTTTCCGTTGAGCGTAAGATCAACGAGGATCGCTGGAAGATCACCTACACGGATGCAAGCTGGGACACCAGGTAAGCACTATAACCAACACCAACTTTCAAGCATGGAGTCTAATTTTTTGTTTTTGCAGAATGATCTGGCATCGAACGAATACAATTCTAGGCTTCAGCGAACTGGAAATCGTTTGGAACATCAGTCCGCAAACTCTACCCGGAGAATATCGCATTCGTCATTCGGGTGAATACAAGTACATTCTCGGTGGAAAATATCCGTACGAGGGTCTGACGCACTCCTTCACTGTCACTGAAGATTAGCATGCTGCATGAGCAGCCGAAACAAATCCACGTATTTATTTACCATTCGGGAATGATGAGGAAAAGCTTTATTCTTAAAGCACAAATAAAATGAATGCCAAATTTGTTAGAACTTAAATAAAACTATTCAGAAATACTATGAAATAGTGAGGATTATTCCTCATACGTGTAATATATACAATCAAATTATCAGAGCAATTTGAATTGCCCGCCAGCTGCAACAGCTGTTCCAATACACTCCACAGCCCATTACCATTTGTTTTGCTTTGAATGTGGATTGCATGTGTATCTTTAGCTCTCGCGAGCTCACGCAACGAAAACGAGAGAACCTGCTTTCTTGCTCTCCCACTCCCTCGCTCTCGCTTTATCACTCTCTCTGTCTGTATTTATGCTTCTCATATGTAAATGTATCTGCTGGCGGTACAGGCGGCTAAGGCGGCAATAACATCAGTTTCAGTTCCATTCTGTGGTGCTGAGCGCGCGGACGCAATACAGACGAGGTCCAAACCAGCAGCCGCAAGAGAATAAGTGAGACAAAAGGCAAACGAAAATCAGGACTGCCTAAATATCGTTCGTGTGTGTTTGTTTGTATTTTGTTAGTGTCTGTGTGTAAATAGTTTATTTCTTGTGCTAGATTTAACGAACTTGCATATGTAAATTATAAACCGAATTGAGTCGGAAGAATTGCAGAACTCCACTCAGCTGCGGGCAAGAAACCCGATAAACTGTAAACAAAACGTAAAAGACAAACAATAACAGAGAAAAAAAGAAGAACAAGAAGAAGAGAAGCAACGCCCACACTTCACGCTTTAGGGCAACAAGTTCCTATCGAAAGAGAGACAAGGTAAGTGCCTAGAAGTAAGTGATCAGAAAACTGACGTGTTTTATGCGATCGACCCTTATTATAATGCTTAGGCTTGGTCTCAATTATGCGTGCAGCTTCCGTCCAGTATTGATAAGACTTGGGTCTAGTCTTTCTAGTCTCTCTTTGCCTTCCCTTGATTAAATGTGGGACAGCACAAACTAGAATTTCGTTTTGATAAGAAAGAAATTTCTAGATCGGTCGACGTCATAAGAAATATATACGATTTTCTTACAAATGTCTAAACTTAGTTCACTTCTATTCTTCTCTATGCATTCGTTTAAATTTTGTCGCTCTCGTTGCTGCTCTTGTTTCTGACCGCACACACATGTGTGTAGTTTCAATTGAAATCATCATCAATGTTTTCTGCCGGGTTGCGCGATAAGTAATCATTCCACATGGGGAAAGGAGAGTGAGAGGGGGGGGGGGTGGGGGGGTTGGTGCAAAGTAAATCAATCGTGGGCAGCCTGCTCCAGTCACGTAGTCAATTTTGTTGCTGCGTTTGTTTTGGTTCGCTTTCCTTTTGTTCCTTTTGCGTTTGCTTTTGGCCCGCACTTCGTTTGTTGTTTATGTTCCGTGTTCCGCGTTCATTGGAAAGCAACCCCTAAATATGTTTGTGATGGCTGCACTGGCTGGAATTGGAACGCACTAAACGCGTTGCCAACCAACACAAAAAATTTACACTCGCCGTCTATTCGAAATTCAAATTGAGCGCTTCGATTGTGTTTCTATAATTATCGCATCGTTAAGATAGCAACTCATAATTATTAAAATACAAAAACTGCCAATTTCTTGACTATAAATGTCGTATATTAAATAGCGATTTGTTGAAGTTTATTAATTTTAATTATTTACACTTGTTTGATGTGTTTTTTAAGTGGAATCCGCAATTGTTGATGCTAATCAGAAATTCGCACCCCCTCTGCCAGTTGGGCCAATAAATCAACTTATGAAACCGGTCTCAAAATGTTCGCGACTTCAATTGTTTACTTACAAAGAGCACTCGAGCTTTGACAATTTTTTTTCTCTCTCTTTACTCATTTCAGTTCAATGTTTAAATACCCTGGGGGAAAAAGCTGCTCTTCTTCTTTTTCTTCAAAGAAGAAACGAAAGCAACTCTGAATGAAATCAAAACTAAATCAAATCAAATGACAGCAAATTAAATGGAAGTGTTGCCCTGATTTCTGCCTGCCCCCTTCCAAAACAATACAACTTCCTTGCAAGTGGCTCTCCACTTCAACATTGCTCTTCCATTTCCCTTTCCATTTCCAATTCCAATCCCAATCCCAATTCCACTTTCATTTTCAATGTTCACTGAAATCATGATATTGTTGTGTAATTAGTTGCAGTTTTGTTGTTGTTGTTGCTATGTTTCTCTCGCCATAGTTGGCAACTGCATTTATTGGCAGTTAACTTGACGCATCTTTTTTTCTATGCTTTTGCTCAGTTATGTTCAACCGGTTTAGATGCGATTGTCAATCGGGCAGATGATGCCGTTTATTTTTACAGCTCTCAAGGTGAATCGCTTAGCGATGTAAAATTTATGCGCACATCTCTGTTTATCTGTTTATCTATATATACATATATAATACAAATATATACAATGCCTGTGTAACACTGTCATTCATAATTTGCAAACTTGTTTGCACCGGATCGCGTCTCGTTGTGAAATCTTGAAAATTCTCAATATTGGAGAGATTTTTCGCATTGAGGTGGGTTCAAGCTCAAGATGACAGGCTCACAAGTTATGGCAATTAAATGTACGCCAAACAAATCGAAAACATTGTCAGTTAGAACAATATCCCATGATGATCAAATGGCAAACATAATAACCGTCAGAAGCTCGCCAAACTTGGCAACAAATTTGGCATTGGAATCGGTGTTGCCCAACTTCTCGAAATGACAGCCAAATTGTTGCTGGTGCCACAACAACAGGCGCATCTAACAAGCGAGTCAAATTTAATTTCCGAAATTACCGAAACTGCTGTCAATTGCGATTTTAATTATGCACAGACACAAGCTATACAGCTACAAACGGCATAAGGTCAACTTAAAGCATCCTAGAGAGCTTTGGGCTGCCATTTAAAGGCGACGAGATCGTGTGGCAGAAAATCACGAAGACAAAAGATACTGCTCTTAAATGTCATGCAACAAACAATGATGTCGCCATGTGGCGCCCCAAAATTGAACGCCTCATAAATGTCACTAGCTACTGTCTGCTGACTTATGACTTGGCAGTCTTTAGCTTTTAACCACATGGCAACATTTGCACCTCATTCATGCTGCTTCTTATACTCTGAAAATAGAAATTGCCCCGAATTTGGAAAATCACCATATTTTTGGCGTCAATGGTAATTCACTTTATTGTACTGAGAGTATATTTCTAAGACGTATGGTTGTGTCTTTTGTTACTATTTTCTGAATTGGAGAGTGGATTTTTGTCTAATTTACACAGATTTTAACATTCAGGGCAATTGTTTTTTCTGAGTGTAGCAACATGGAAATTGTCTGCTGGCCAACTGTATATATAAGGACTAATGTTTAATGCTTGCATTCAAACAGTTGCGTTCAAATTGGTTGTCAGGCTGGCCAGGAAACGGCAGGGATACAGCAGGGAAACATCAGACAGCAAACGCCTGTTGTCTGTTTATGATAAGAGCTGTGACAGAGTCATGTGTGCTGGGTGCCACTCAACTACACTAAAGCATGCTACATAAATAGTACCAGTTAAGGGTTACAGGTTACGGTTAGGTTTATACTTACGGTTACGGTTATGGTTACGGCTGCTTTTACTGTGCTTTGGACACACTAAACCCAGCAGATTTACTGCAGCAGTTGCAGTTCGCATGGCAAACTGTTACAAATTCGAGCTGACGAGGCAGATACAGGCACAAAAATGTTGGCCGTCGCTTCATTTGGCTAATGAGCTTACTCAGCACTTTGCGCAAAGTAAAACAAAAAACCAAAACTAGCAATATTTCATAACTTAATTGCCACAAAGCGCAATTCAAAAGCAAACCCAAAAAAAATCACAATTAAATTGAGAATTTGCAGCAAACGCAAAAGCAATGAAGGAAGAAGCAACCAAAGTTGTTGCATTTTAATGTGTTGCATAAGCCGACGTATTGGCAACCATATTATAACAACAACAACAACAATGTGAGTTGCAATACCAACACGCAAGCGAATTTGCTGAGGCAAGGCCAAATAAATGCCATTTGAGGCGTGGAAAATGCAATTTAATATTGTTGTTGCAACTTAATTCCATTATTTAAAATTCCATCAGATTGTCCTTTTTTCATATTAAATACAAATAACGTTACACTTAAATAATACGCATGATGCAATATTAGTTGTCAAACATAATTTGTGGCAAACAGAATGGGTCTGCCTTATTGAAGGTTTTGCATTGATTACACACAACATGAAAAGTGACATTAAATTATTATAATTTTCAGGAAATGTCAGAGAGTGAAAACCTAAATTCTGAACAAATATGAACACAAAGTAGTATGTTTTAGTGAATAAAGTTTTGTAGCCAACTAACAAAGTGGGGATGATAGCAATGAATATTAAAAGAGCAACGCATAAATCAAAACTAATATGCATTTGTTATTTATATTAAAGTTCGAACAAAAAGCGTTTATGCATACTTTATAGTTCTTGTGTTCTGACATATTTATGTTGAAGTTTTGCGTATGTTATTTGCATACTCAACTTTCATCAACTGCACACTGTTTGAATATGAAATCATTTTGTTGTTCTTATTTTATTGGTCTTGTGCAAGGTCTGTCATGTCGTCATGTCCGTCCGTCAGTCTGTTCGTCTCTCCGTCCATATGAAACTTGGAACACATCATTTTCTGTGCCAAAGTCAACCAAAATATTTAAATTGGGATGTTACTTCGACTAGAAAATCGATAAAATCGTTCAGATCGGTAATTGTGAATCTACAAAACCACAATTTAAAAGTGTCACCGAATTTTTTTTTATTCTTTTAATTTTTATCTCATTATCAGAGTATTTCGCAATCGGTTATGCCCAGCTGCAACTGATCTTTATTTTATATTAAAACCAATCACACAAGAGTATATGCTAATAAGCAGTTTGACATTTTAGTTCAGCCTGTATTGTGCAATTTATTTGTTTTTAATATCTAACTTATTCGTTTTGCGATATCTAAATATAAAATTGTTTCGCTTTGTATTTTCTGCTTCTGAATGACAAATTAATGCAACATAAAGAGAATATATAATATCTATCAACGATTTTATGGCGAACTGATTTTTTTCTTATTCTTGGTTTAATGTTAGCTAAAAATGTGAAAGTAAAGCAGAGTAAAATTCTTACTGCTTCAAACACAAATTTCGCACACCGCACATTTCCTTTTCTGTGCAAAAGATTTCTTTAAAAAAAAAGATGTTGTTGTTGTTTGTTTTTGTGTTTGTATGAAAAAAGGGACGGCATAACAAACCTGGCCAAAAGAATATCACAAGAAATAATAAGAAAAAAAATATAAAAAACGGTTCAGCGAACTCATTAAAAGACGAAAGAAATTCGCATTTCTGTAGTATTTTCAAACATTCGAAATGGGGAGCCTACCCAAAGAGCCCATAATCACATATGTTTACACAAAATTAAATTTGCATTTCAATAAATTTGATTGTGTAACGTTCTGACAACAATCTGACCACGGGCCGAGTACCGTTAGTGATTCAAGTGGAAACAATGCGACTCTTGTTCAACCAGCGGCAGTGCAACATCAGCCACGCGTATCTCACAAATACATTTGCATATGCCGCCGCGTTACTGCTTGACTAAATTCGTTGAGACAAAAGTTCTTTGAACTCAATTTCATAGATGTCGTCTAGCGTGCTGCAATCGAAATTTATCCTAAAACACACCAAAATCGATTGTTGTCATTTAGACTTTGTCAATGTCCACAAAAAAAAAGGTCGTTTGATTTCCTCGTTCGTTTGAAATTATATTGTTTTTGTTCGTGCCCGCGTTTTCTTATCAGCATATGTGATGCGACAGCAAACTCGAATTTCATACTAAGCCGGTTCGAAATTGAGCACATTTCGGGGATTTATTAATGGGACGAATAAATTATAATATTTAAAATGTATGTAGAAAAGTGGAAAATGTGGAAATGAAATCCAATGTGAAATTGGAGTTGATTTTCTTAGTATGGTTTAGACTTACCTACATATTAAGACATGCCACATTTCAATTTATTTAACATTATTATATTTTTATTCTACTTTATCTTTTTTTTATTTACCTTTGCATTACTTTTAAAAATCAGTTAAGTTTTGACAACATTATGACTTTGTCAAGTTAAGAACTGTACGCAGAGGGGAATTTTGAAAAAAACAAAAACGTGAACTTGGTTTCTGTTTATGAATACATTTAAATCACGTAGCACAGCATTTACACTTTCACACAACTAATTTGTATCTGTATTATCTACTAAACAGGCGCGACAGCCATAAAATCAATGTTGTCTATATTATAACCTGATACCATTAAATATTGGAAAAAAAGTGTATAATTAAGTTGAAGAGTATGTCACATGCAGAATGAAGCATGTCCGACTGCATAAGGCATATATTCTTGATCAGCAACTATAGCCATGTCGATAAATACATGTCTGTCTGTGCTTCGGTCTAAACAAGTTCGCCTAAGGGACTATAAGAGCTAGAGAATATATGTTCTTGCGTACTATAAACAGCTCCAATGTTTTTTTCCCCCTCATTTTGATTGATAACTGTTCCCCTTTTACGAATATCGATGCAAATCGATTTCCGATAGCAATAAAAGACAAAATTCTCAAGGAGCCTTATTCCATGAGAAGCACAGTTCTTGTTAAACAAAACGTATTTTCAAATCGATTTCCGATGGCAATAAAAGACAAAATTCTCAAGGAGCCTTTATCCCATGAGAATCGATTTCCGATAGCAATAAAAGACAAAATTCTCAAGGAGACCTGTTATTGATAACTGATCCCCTTTTATGAATATCGATGCAAATCGATTTCCGATAGCAATAAAATACATAATTTTCAAGGAGCCTTATTCCATGAGAAGCACAGTTCTTGTTAAACAAAACGTATTTTCAAATCGATTTCCGATGGCAATAAAAGACAAAATTCTCAAGGAGCCTTTATCCCATGAGAATCGATTTCCGATAGCAATAAAAGACAAAATTCTCAAGGAGACCTGTTCCCATGAGAAGCACAGTTCTTGTTCAACAAAACGTATTTTCTTCATATTGAACAAACTACTTTCCCGAAACCCACTATGTATTTAAAAGCAGAGTATCTGACAATCGAGCTGTGGGGACTAGATCATTCTCTTTGCGTTTTAAACTGCGTATAAATAGCAATTTAAATTTGCGACCAGTTGGCCGGCTTTTGGAGCACACCGGGAACACAGAGGTAAAGTCGCAACTGCAGCTTGAAATTTGTCAACACTGGCGAATTTGTTGTTGATTAATGCGAGTAATTACCATTGGAGTGTAAATGAGATATTGTGTGTGTGTTTTTGAGTAGTGTGTCTGTGTGTGTGTGTGGTCTGTGGTGTGTGGTCTGTGGTGTGTGTGACAAAACACGAAGCAATTGAAGCAAATTAATTAAGCATTTGCAATGTATCATGTGTCCTACTGAGCAGACAAGCGAAATATCCTGTCAAGGGAGTCCAAGTCACTGGCTAAATAAAGTGAAATGCGATTTAAAAAAACACACATAACTTTATTATTGGATTTCAGCGACTTGCTAATCAATAAAACTACTATGAGGTGTTTGTGGCTAATCAACTAATTACCACCAATTTTAAAATCGGTCTTTGCCATTAAAAAGCACTAAAACTTCGCCAATTAAATGTTATATCTTAAATAAATAACAATATATTTAGCATCCAATACTATTTGGATGACCCGGTAACTTAATTTATTCTTATAATCTGTTTGACATTATTCGCTTCACAAAATCAAGCATCTATTAATCAAGTAGGCATATCCAGTTTTAATTTCTATGCTGATTAGATATGCATTATTCATATGTATATATATTTGTATATATATATAGGGTGTTTCATTGTCATCTCTAATATTCCAAGCACTTTAGTACTTTTGCCTTTATTTTGCTGCTTATTACAACGAGCAATAAACTTAATGTCATAAAACAAAAGCGTGCCATGGGTGCTCAAATTAAAATAAATTGGGGGTCCGAGTTCTGAATTATATGATTCGATCGAGTGGCTTAATTCAAGCGCCGTGTGCTTTAAGACCATAAAATTACAGAAGCAATGCGAAAGCCGATTTCGAGTTCACTGAATTTACACTCAACTCACACCCACACCCACACACACACACACACACACACACACATATGTACGTCAGCTTGTTTGAACTGATTGCTGTGGGATTTAATGCGAAATCGATATGGCCAAATTATTATTTGCACAGTAGGCTACAGGCAGGTGACTCTTAGGGTGGAGTCAATTAGCACTGCATGTGGCACAACGGACACATTGTCTACACTGCGAACTCAGGTTCTTATTGAGCCACTCACATTGAGTGCAATCGAAACTGATTTAACTAAAACTGTGACTTTGTTTAATTTTTTTTTTGCAGGGCCCCATCATGTCGTCCTTGCTGCGTCTGCACTTGGAGCTCGGCGTCCTTGTGCTCGCCTTGGCGTCCTTTCAAGTGAGCGGGGAGCTGTACACAGCGCTGGCGGAGATGGAGGAACTGCTTGAGACTGAATCTGTATTGATAAGCAATTTAGAGGGCTACCTACGCGTGCAGGAGAATAAGCTTACCTATCTCAAAAAGTAAGTACACTGCAAAAACAAAATATATATATATTATTGCAACAACATTAGTATTGAAATGTAGATTTAAGTATCTATTTTTGTGAAGTGAATTATTCTCATTACTTTAAGTAGCGAAATGTTAAATCAGGACTCTCATTCAATGTCAAATGGATCATAACTTTGTTATACGGTCTCACTTGAAAAACTATATGTATCGATATTTGCGGGGCGTTGGCAGTTATCGAAAAAATGAATTAAACTTATCTAAATATTAAAAATGTTGTTATTAAAATGAACAATGAGAAATTGTGTTGAGTTGAGTTTGGTTTAATAAGTGTTGTTAAAAGTTTGTAGTCAAACACAAAATGACAGAGTGAATTTAATATAGGCGACCATTTCTCCCCTTCTGAAATATTAAAGTTTATCTAGTTTTCTGTATACAAATCGAATTTGCAGTGAAGTTGCAAGTTAAACGAGTAGCTTAGTTAAATGCTGATAACTTTGCATTTGCCCAAGATACTTTGTGAAACTTTTCTATATGCGTACACAAATGAGCAGCTAGTTGTAAGGGGACGGGGCAGGTGATACTGTTATGTACTCGCTGGCATGCTCATAATTATGGTGGCTGTCAGCGTATTTTGGCCACGTGCGTGTGGCAGCTGTTGCATCTGCAGATACACGAAGATAAACGTGAAAAGACATGCATTGTCCTTTATATCTATGCGGCGCCAAGCAACACACACATTGAACGTTATTTACCTGGCATATCCTAAGCTACCCCTAGCAAACAGCACCCTATATACACATATATATATATTTATGTATTTACTATATAGTATATGTATGTATATATGCATGTACCTGAGCTGCTTGCAGCGGAAGGACGTAGATGCAGGATATAAGACGCAACGGATGCGGTAAGGTAACTCCCCTAATAAAATATGCCAACAGCCAGCAAAAAGGAGCCAAGCAGGATCTATCTTATTTACTTGTACCCTCACCCCCTCTCTCTCTCTCTCTCTCTATCTCGCTCTTTCCCTTCTGTTTCGCTGCCACCACAATAAGCGAAGGATAGTGCTCTGATCCTCAGAACAGCTGACAGCTGTTTGCTATTTGCCACTCCAGTCTCCATTGTCTGGTCGCATCCTTGCATCTCTCGCTTGGCAGCCAAATGTGGCGCGTGCCATTAGCTGCTGTGTCCGCGCTGACATCTCTAATTAAAAGTTAAGCAGCTTGGCCAACTTTTGCCGCCAACTACTGCACCAAAGCTGTGCATCCAAAAATTATTCGGACCAATCGCTGTTAAATTTTAATGTATATATCCTTTGGCTCTCTGAGCTTCAGTCACATGGCAATACATAAATTTCACAGCGTCCAAAGGGGGGAGGGTGGAGGGTGTGGTTAGGCTCAGAAATTGCCATCCAACTGTGTCAAAGTTGATTTGATTCGCATTTGTCTTGCCTTTGGCCTTGTGGCACACACAGAACGCTGCGGCAAAATCCAATTAAGTTGGCCAACATAGACAAGGCGCAGACAAAGTCCCAACAGACTCGAACACACACACACACACACACACACGTACACACAAAAATCAACACTCAGTTCATAAACGAAAAGAGAGCACGCGAGGGAGGAATCGTGAATGTGCCTCACTATTGACTCTTGATAAGCGCACAGAACAAATGTAACGGTCGCCTGAGCCAGCGCGCTAAAAGGGGAATGTTTTTTTTATAGAGTGTGTACACTCAGAAAATAAATTGACAGAATTAAATTCGGACGAATTTCTCATATTTAGTAATGCACTTTTTGAAAATTAAGGTGAGCTGCATTTGGCTATGTTTGGCTGCTGAAAGACTAATTCTCTGAGTGTATGTGGCACATAATAAATACGCTTTTTCTGAGTGTACAAAGCATTTACTATATATACTCTTGGTCGTCACCTATTTCGCTGTTATGAGTTTGGTAAATATGTATATAGAAATTCAAAAATGCTGATAAAACAAATGCCGGCTGCGACAGCCAAAAATTCGTTTCAACCCTCATGAGCAGCAGCAGGGGCAGCAGCAGCAACAGCAACAAAAGCAGCAGCAGCAGGCGGAACAGGAGCAGATGTTTCTAGCACAAACGGAACGCGCCAAACGTCGCCTGTCGCTTGCTTTTCTTGTTGTTGTTGTTGCTGTCTTGAGCTCAATTATTGTGTGCATATAAATGTGTATGCATGTATATAAATATACAAGCCAAGTATATATGATGGTTAAAAGGAGGGGTCACAGCAAACAACGCACGCGTCGCTGCCGCTGCCACCGATCCACTCGACTGCGCGCCGGCGCAGGAAATTGCAAGTCGTGTTGCGAGCAAACCCATCAGTTCAGTCGAGATCCAATTGTCGTGCCGAGCAGATCAGTCGACTATCAGAGGAACGTGATCGTGAACGTGACAGTGAAGAATATTTCGAGTCACAAGTTTGAAGTTAATCCAAGTACAGTGCGGCCATGTCCAATCACAACTATACGAATCCGGCATTTTGCCAGAACAGCGAGTTCTATCCGGTGCCCTCCAACTCGAGCTCGAGTCGCGTCGAGTCGATTTACAATCGCAGCCTGCAGCTGAACTTTAGTCCGGTGTCGGTGCCGGTGTCGCCCTGTCGCGATCCGCGTGAGGGTCCGCTCCGCATGCAGCGTAGCATGTCGACGCGTTCGGTGACGCGTAAACAGTACCAGCAACAGCAACAGCAACAGCAACAGCAGCAGCAACAGCTGCATTATCCACAGCAGCAACAGCAACAGCAACAGCAACATCTACAACAACAGCAATCGTCTAGTGGCCGCTATGCTTTGGTGCCGCTGGAAGAGCTGGGCAGCGTGGCCAGTCGGTATGCCATTGTGCCGGGCCAGGCTGCGCAGCGTTTGGCCCGCTCACAGGATAATTTAGATCGTTATGGCTCACGGCATGGCTTGCAGTCGGATGAGGAGCCGCACTCGTTTCACGAGGAGCCACAGCAGCAGCATCAGCAGGAGACACAATTCGCCAGCTTGCCGCCTACGTTGAACGCAGTGTCGGCAAAGCAGTTACCAAAAATCAAACACGCCTTCTCCAGTGATTTTGGCAGCAAAACGTTTCTCATTGTGGACAAGAATAGTAATCAACGCTATCAGATGGTTCCCACTGCCGAGGATGAGGAACTGGTAGATGATAACCAGGAGATCATACAAATGCATAATGGACGCGCTCATCGCTATGCGGTCATACCCACCGAGGCGGATGACGACGAACTGGCCGAGGACTCATCGCTGGTCCAGCAGGAGACCTGCCTCAGTCACACGGAGCTCAGTCAACAGTTTGGCATGCAGCAGCGTACATCGACCCCGCAACAGCATCAGCAACAGCAACAGCAACAGCACCAACACCAGCAGCGTAATGCTGCTGCTGCCACACGGGCGTTGCACGAGCTGCTGTCGACGCCGCGCAAAATGCAACCACCACCGCGTCTCGCGCACTCCACGCCTCGCAATGCCGCTCACCACGAGCAGCTGCAGCGCGAGCGTCGCCTGCAGCTCTACCAGAGCCAGCAGTACATCAACATGAATCAGCAGGCAACACCGACATCGACGACAACCGTCTCAATTGCCCCTTCACCGGCGTTGCCACTGCGTCAGCAGAGACTCTCCCCCCAGCGATTGCACTATGAGACGGTGAAGCCGGCAATGGCAGCAGCAGCTCCACAACAACAACAACAGTTGGCTACAGTTGATCGCACCATGGCGGTGATTAGTCCGCGTGTCCAGGGACAGGAGCAGGATCTGAGCAGCCAGCTGCATGGCTGCAAGTCGACAGTGAATAACAATGCGTATCCACAGAAACTGGCCAATGCCACCATCACATTGGCAATTGTCTCCTTGATGCTTGTCCTGGGCAGCACCATGAATGCCGGCCTCATCATCTACATGATAGCCCATGTGAGCATATTTCCTAATTATCCCATATTTCCTTCGATCCTTGACTCAATATTTATGTATTCCTGCATTAGTTTGGCAAGTCGTTCTACCTGCAGTTTGGACTGGTTGCCTCGTTTTGCGGCATAGGTCTGGGATTTCTTGGCTTTCGCTCGCGACACTGCGAATGGTTGCCAAATCGGAGCTACACCTCTGGCTACATCCTGGTCACCATCTTCTGTCTGTTCAAGTGCTGTGGCTTGTTGCTTATCCTGGTGCTGGATCCGTTTCCAGGACTGCCGCTGCACGATGTCACCACTGGCGTTATTTTGGGTCTGTCCACATTCACCATGTTCTTCATTGGCCTTGGCGTCATCGGCAGTCTCTGGTGCTATCGTCCGCCACCTGATAACCGTGTCAATGTGGTCTAAGTGCACTTTGCGCCAGTTTTCAGCATAGTTTTTAATTCGTTTTTAGTTTTTAGTAAAGTTTTTAGTATAGTTTTTAGTGTAGTTTTCTTTTCAGCGAGCGGCAACCGGAACGGCTAGGAGACCAAAAAAAAGTATTCATAATTAGTGACGCACTCGAAATTCCAGCAGCGAATTTTGTTTTCAAGACTGTAAATATCGTATCATATCGTATCTGAGTTACACATGGGTTGTAATTAGGTTTAGGGCAACCACTCTTACTGTGTGGTCAAATAAATCATTTATAAATTATTGTTCAACATTAACGTTTAAGTATTGCACACTGCACACTGAAATAAAGTTATTCAATAAAAGCACACAAGTCAAAATAAAAAAAACAATGCTATTTTCTGTGAGTACTCTTAAGATTGATAAGTTTCATGTGTTTTATACCCTGTACAAATTAAATGCGCAGAAAGCGCACAACAAACAGGAGGAGACATTTTTAAAGTATTTTTGATCAATCTTGCTGACAATTTATTCTGTTTAAATTTTCTGATTGTTAGGTGTGGATAATTTAATAGATAAATGTATTTTTGTAATAATCTTATAAATCACTCAAATACATTTTTATTTGGCCAGCAACCCTTGTCCCTCTCTTTCTGCTCTTCCCTTTCCCTTTCTCTTTATATGCTCCCTGTGAGGTCTTTGCCGAAGACCTTTTTACTATAGTTAAATAGTTTACAATAATAACATTCTTCAACACATTGTATCGAATGGAAATTGGTTCAATTAATTGTGAAAAGTGGCTTATTGGAAGTGACCTTTCACTTTTTACACATTCCCGCTGCTTTCCAGCTGATTGTTGTGGTTCTCCCTGTCATTTTCCTCTCTATCTTTACATATTAAACTCTATCTGTCTGCCCTGTGAGATCTTTGCCAAAGACCTTATTAATATCGTTAGATAGATTACCATAATAATATTCTTCTACAATTTGTGTGGAATGGAAAATGGGCCAATTAACTATGAAAAGTAGTTTTGGGCAATAATCACCATTCAGCTGCTTTGCAGTTGCAAGTGTGCGCTTCTCAGTATAATGTTTCTGCTGAAATGAATTGAATTAATGGGTAATTTGATGCTTCCTTACATACATCCAGAGCCCAGCCAAAAATTATTTTCATAGTCTGCACTGTGGATTCGAAGCATGAAATTTTTGTGGTCGATGTAATCTTGAGCTAAACTTTGTTATTCGTTTTGGTCAAACAGCCTACTCTCTTTAACCACGTGTAACTTAGTTTGTACTAGTTCTACAAGTATATAAAAATGATTAAGTAAATTTGTTAACAAACTTTGTGTGTAAAACTTGCAGCAAAATGGACGAATACCAAAGAGAGCATGCGGATGCTGCTAGCGATATAACTGCATACGTATCGAATCCCATTAATGCTTATCTGCTAACCAAGCGTTTGACCACCGATTGGCGGCAAGTGGAGAATCTGATGCAGCACGAGGCGGGAACGGGTAAGTTGAAGCCTGCTCTCAAACGGAGAATGCGATTCAAACATTTTGTGTGTGTGTGTTTTTTTTTTTATTTTGGTCTTACTCTACAGATTTTGTGCAGAATCTAACGCAATATCGGTATGTCTTAAAGTTTCCCTCGGAAGAGGATCTCAATGGAGCGGCGGTAGCACTATTGCGCCTGCAGGACACTTACCAGCTGGACACGTCCAGTGTGGCACGCGGAAAACTCAATGGCATCCAGTACAGGTAAGTAAGCATACATACAACATGCAATGCTCAGCTGCAACTAAACTGCCACAAAACTTTACTGCTTGGGGCATGCACTTTTTTTCTTGTAACACAGCACGGAAATGTCATCGGATGATTGCTTTGAGCTGGGTCGGCAGTCGTATGTTAATCGCGACTACTATCATACGGTGCTCTGGATGAATGAGGCGATGTCCCGCATGCTGCAGGAGCAACACAATCAGACGCAAAGCTTTACCCGTGCCGATGTGCTGGAGTACCTCGCCTTCTCCACCTACAAGGAGGGTGAGTTCTCAATATACGTGACCAGCAGTTTTGTGGCCATTATGTTTGTGTGTGTGTGTGTGTGTGTGTGTGTGTGTTTACTGCTGTTCCTGTTGTGTTGTTACCAAGACCTCGTTTGCATGACACTCTCGAGGCCCCTGCTACTTTCTGCCTGGCTGCTTGTCACTGTCCATTTGGCTGCAGGAAATTGCACTTTGCCAGGTCGGCGGCATTGCCGGGCGATAGCTTGTTATACCCAGGTGAGCTGAACTCTGATGCACTTAGGCGACCGTGTCGTTAAGTGCGAAAAACTGTGTACCCATGATCTGGAGTGCAAAGGCAATATTGTGACGGGATTAGTGCATGTTGGCCTCGGGAAATTCTCGGAATCACGTAGCCATTACAAACTACCAGCAAGTGCACATATACACACACATTTTTGCAGAAGCCAAATTGCGGTTTATTATTGCCTGATTAAACGATAGATATACAAGGACACAGTCCGATCCCTAGGCGGTAACTCCAAAACCACTTCTTTCATGCTCAGCTCGACTAAAGTGTCACAATCACTAAAATTGCACAGCACATGTATCTGTATCTGTATCTGTATCTGTATCTGTATCTGTATCTATGTCTGTATCTGTATATGTGCTTTTATCTATATCAGTATTAATGTATCCAACGGTATCTATAACGAATCGACCTCGTTTCCCTCAATGCTCTGTTTGCAAATGGCAAAGGAAGTATATTGTGTGTGCTAAATTTAGGTAGTTGTGTTTTAATAACAAAGTATAAGAAAATTGTTCAGAAATAAAAAATTAAATAAATACCGAAACATGTTTTCCACGCACATTTCTTCCCACGATAAAAATATTGAAATATACATGGTTAATGCTCCGTCAACAAATTCAATAATTTGGCAATTATAAGTTGTTTTTATTAGTTGTGCATCAGCGTCTTAATCAACCTGCTCTGTCATTTCCAACCTCTCTTAGCCTAAAGTATCTCACAGTCGGTACCACAATTTTACTTTTATTTGGCGTCTGTTCTTTTGCGCTGCGTAAAAATGCGACCCTGCAGAATTTATGGGCGGGCTTTTGGTGAAATGGAACTGCCAACATTTTGTTGAAAAGTGAGAAGAGCATGTGCGCCTCTCAACCTCCTCTACCTCCATCGTCTCTTTTCCCATGCCCTTAGGCAGCGAAAAGGACATTTTGGAATACAAAAAAAAAAAATAAAAATAAAAAATTCACTGCCTGGGCAAAGGACACATGTGCTAGAAGAGCTGACATTAGCATGCTGTCAGGTTGACTTCGACTGAGGTCGAAGCATACCTACAAGCTCAATGAAATTAAGCGGTCGCTTGAAGTGTCTGGAAAACTAATTAAGGCAAAGGAAGCAAGCAAGGACTTGCCATTGAGAAACTACCAAGCCAAGGTCGCAATATTTATGGTTAAGTTTGTACATAAATAAATGCGTTTATTCAATGTCCATGCTGAAAGTTTTATAAGAAACCAAGCACGAACAACAAGAACAAACAGCAAGTTTGCCGTTCTGTGAAAAAGTTTGTCTTTGCGATCTCATACTGTCAGGGCAAATAAAATGCTTGTTGCTATTTTGTTTCCCATTTTACAAACGTTCCTTCTACTGCTCTGGGGACAGTAATTCACTGCGAAAAGTGAACAACAAATATGGAGTAGGAGGGGGCTATATAAATAATTTATGTTGCATTTAACATTTATTTAGTATCCATGGGAATAGCAACAGACAAATGAATACATAATTTTAGTCAACGCAAACCCTTCAAATAAATTTGAATGCGCCCTACAAGTGTGTAGAGTGATAACAAAATTGTTCTTTAATGATGGGATCTACTGTATGTGGCTAGCAACTTTTGATTAAGTGCCAGTTGAGTGCCATCAACAACAACAACAACGAAAAAAAGTGTAGCATTCATTTAGGCATTAATTAATTGAGTCTTTTTTTTCACCTTCACCTTGTCAACGTAATTGAATGGAATGGGACAGGCAACGTGGAGAGCGCACTGAGCATGACAAATGAGCTGCTGCAATTGCTGCCGGACCACGAACGGGCCAATGGCAACAAGAAATTCTACGAGAAGGAAATTGCCCATCAGATGGAGCTGGGTAAGATGAAGGGTGACGATGGCTCCGATGAAATCCCAGTTTCTGACCTGGTAAGTAAGAAACTATTATTGCAAGTAATTTTAGCTAGAAACGCTACTCAATGTGTCATCCATGGTTAGCACGTGGCCAAAAGCGATCCCGGTGTCTTTGACATGACCGAACGCAAGGCCTACGAAATGCTGTGTCGCGGTGAGCTGAAACCCTCGCCGGCTGAGATGCGTCCACTGCGTTGTCGCTATGTCAACAATAATATTGACTTCTTGCGCCTGGCACCGCTCAAGCTGGAGGAGGCTTTCATGGATCCCTATATTGTGATCTATCATGACGCTATGTACGACAGCGAGATTGAGGTGCTCAAACGCATGGCGCGTCCCCGTTTCCGTCGTGCCACCGTTCAAAACTCCGTGACTGGAGCCTTGGAAACGGCCAACTATCGCATCAGTAAGTCCGCCTGGCTGAAGACACCAGAGCATGAAATTATTGGCACTGTGGTGCAGCGCACCGCCGACATGACTGGGCTCGACATGGAGTCCGCGGAGGAGCTGCAAGTGGTCAACTATGGCATTGGTGGTCATTATGAGCCACACTTTGACTTTGCGCGGGTAAGTACTGAACTTGAAGTTTAGCATATTTGAAAGTTTTGCTTAGGTTTCGTCAATTTCTTTTGCTTTAGCGGGAGGAAAAACTTGCCTTTGAGGGTCTCAATCTTGGCAATCGTATCGCCACCATGCTATTCTATGTAAGTTAAGCGCTAAAGAGTTAAATACGAACTTCTGCTTATAATCGATATGTTCGCTTTGCAGATGAGCGACGTGCAGCAAGGTGGCGCCACAGTCTTCACCTCGTTGCGTACGGCTCTGTGGCCCAAAAAGGTTGGTCTACCATTAATTAGTAGTTGCTGTTGTCTTTATTAAGTCCCGGTTCACATTTGTAGGGTACGGCGGCATTTTGGATGAATCTGCATCGGTCCGGAGAGGGAGATGTGCGAACGCGTCATGCAGCGTGTCCAGTGCTCACAGGAAGCAAATGGGGTAGGTTTCAAAAAACCAAAATAATACTTATTAATTGAGTAAATGAAATCTCAACTTTTGCCAGTTTCCAACAAATGGATACACGAGCGCGGTCAGGAGTTCAGACGACCCTGCGCTTTGGATGAGGATCACGGTGACTTTGCCATCTAGGAAAATGCCCAATCTGGCTGGAATCTCATTTGTCAGCTGCCCAATGTGCTTACTACAACTTCTACTTACTTCTGAGTGCTTGCGAGCCGGAAATCAAAATTCTGTTCCAATTGTAAATACTCAACCCCAGCACCAAAAAAAAAAAAAAAAAATAGAATGGAGTCACGGCTGCTGGCACACCACACATTTATTTTCAACTACATACCATGACTTGGCATTACTTTTATTTTTTGGCATGCGATTATTGAATTTATGAATGTTTGTACATTATACTATTGAAATCATCTATATTAAACTGAACAAATGATGCGATCAATGAGACTACGAATTCGTTCAACGTTTTAAATAAACATAAATTGCATTTTTATTGAGAGCACTAGGGAAATTAGTAAGTTTGTTTATTTGGGTTTAGGGTATTTTCCCGTTGATGCTTCCTTCACCCCATTTTTTCTAGGTATATGAAGAGAATGGAGCTTAACAAGTGTAAGGCAGAAGCAAAAAGTCATATTGAAAAATTCACTTTAATAATGGGTAACCATTAACAATGTTTTTATGTAAGTCTACGTGGATGTGCTTATGTGTGTGTGTGGCAAGAGGTTGCTGATGCAAGCATGTATGCAGTCGGGATGCAGTCGGGTGGTTGTGGCTAGTGATAGCAACCACATCACACTCAGCAGCTCCGCAGGTAGATTTGATTTATTCTAATTCCCTCACAGTCTGAGAACACCATTGTCCATATCATGTATAATACATAATACCAAATATGTTGTTCAAATAGAAAATTAAGCATTTAAATTGTTGCAAGATCCAGCATATTGTTTGCTGAGCGACACAACACAACTGTTTAACTCTTGACGCTACAGCTGGTAGGCCACAAATACATTTTTGAACTCAAAAGGCAAGTAAACAAACTGCTAGCGCTGAGCTGCTTTAAATTAAAGTGCGTTCGTTTGCCAACAGATAGTTGGCCAGCAAGTCGTGAATTAGCCACATTTCATAATGTTGAGTCAAAGCGGTTGTATTTATTTGTGCCTGCTGCTGTCTGGTTTCGTTGGCATCCTTGTCAGCGGGGAGTTTTACTCATCCATCGATAAAATGGAAATGTTGGGAGAAATCGAGGAAACGCTGGTCGATGCCACGCATATGTATCTGATACAGCAGCAGCAACATCTTCAATTGTTAAGCAAGTATGAATATATAAAAAGAAGTGTGACTAACATTAGTTGATTGATGTGATTACGTTGACAGTTTCGTGGATCGTATAAGGCGTGAACATGCCTTAGCCAGTCAGATGCACGAACAAAATGAAGTGTACTTGGAACAACCGCTGCAGGCATTTAGACTGATCAAGCGACTAGTTATAGACTGGAAAGATCTTAACCATTTACTAGCTTTGAATGAGTTAAAAGCAAGTGAGCAGTATCTCTATTTTTATTTAAGCATACATAAAATGCTTATATTTCTTTACTTAACTGCAGATTATCGCAACACGTTGGATGAGATGGCTAAGTTAGAAGTTTTACCAAATGTAGACGAACTAAAAGGTGCAATCAAGGGCTTAGTGCGTCTGCAGGGTGTGTATAATTTAACTGCAAGTGATTTGGCCGATGGTAATCTTAATGGCAAAAAAACGGACAGCGCACTACTTTGGCGCGACTGCTTTGAGATTGGTGTACAACTATATGAAATGGCCGAGTATAAAAGAGCCTTGGAGTGGTTAGTTCTGGCAGATAATTTTCTCGACGAAGTACAAGGGGAAAACGCACTTAAAAAGGCAACAGCGGTACATGAGTATTTGGCACTGACCTATATTGAGTTGGGTGAAAAGGACACAGCACAGGAAACGTTGACAAAGCTGCTGACATGGAACCCAGACCATCCTGCGCAACACATACACGCATACCTGGAGCACAGGATGCCCAAGTGTCCCCTTAAAAAGGAGTACCGTACAAATTTTAGAGACTATGAGCGACTCTGTCAGGGCAAGCGACTGCCAGAGATTAAAACAAATCAAAGTTCTCCACGATGTTATCTGGACTCTGAACGACATGCATATTTCAAACTGTCGCCATTGAAAGTAGAGCAGGT
Source organism: Drosophila setosimentum (assembly GCA_035043505.1). Taxonomy (NCBI): domain Eukaryota; kingdom Metazoa; phylum Arthropoda; class Insecta; order Diptera; family Drosophilidae; genus Drosophila; species Drosophila setosimentum. Next base: position 1,138,392 of record JAWNMY010000022.1, on the reverse strand, counting down.
GAACCTGGATCCAGACATAAACATATATTATGACGTGCTCAATCAAAATCAGATAAAGTCACTATTAGAGCTATCTAATGAATTTGATACTTTTCGCTCCTCTATCAACAAGCAGGGCGTCTCTGATATCCGGGTTAGCCAACAGGTGTGGCTAAACTACAGCAGCCCCATAATGAGCACTATTAGTAAATTAGTAGGCGCCATTTCCGGTTTCAATATGACTAATGCCGAGATAATGCAGTTAGCCAATTATGGTATTGGCGGTCAATACGAACCCCATCCCGATTACTTTGGCAAGAATCTACCCGCTAGATTCGTTAATCTTGGCGATCGCATCAGTACAAACATGATCTATGTGAGTTTCAGCTATGGAAAGTTGTCAAAGAGTGAATTAATTTTCCAACAAATTTGCAGCTCTCGGATGTGCAGCAGGGAGGCTATACAGTATTTCCCACCCAAAATGTGTTTGTAAAGCCCATTAAGGGCGCCATGGTAATGTGGCATAATCTACTCAGATCACTTGATGCCGATGACCGCACCTATCATGCCGGTTGTCCCGTTATTGAGGGCACCAAGCGCAGTAAGTCTAAGTAGAGTTAAGTTACAGATCCAAAAATATATAATTTATTTTTGTATTAGTTGGCAACATATGGATTCATTCGGGCCATCAGGAGTTCCGACGACCTTGCTCGCTTAATTCTACAGAATAAATTTTGCATGAGGTAAAAATTGATAATCACACAATAACACTAGTTGAAGTTTAAAAATTTAATGGTCTCATAAATCAATTAATTCCACAAAAATTAAAATAACTATGAAGAACAATAACAATAGAAAGCAAACAGTGGCTTAAGCTAAGCTGCTCCTTCTTAGCTCCAGCCTCTTTATTTTGCTTACGAAGCCCGGAATCACCACACTTGTAAAAAAAATTTGCTTCCACATATGGCAATTAAATAACAAACAAAAAATTCCACGGGAACCTTGTCTTCAGGAGTCCAATTAGCTCTGACATTTATTTTAATAAAAGCGTTAATAAGGCATTCTGAGATTTTTTTTTAAATTGCCGACAATACGGCAGATAATAACAAATTCAGCTTTTGTCCAACGTTTTCAGTAAATAAAACCAAACAAGTAAGAGGGCTGTAGTCGAGTGAACTCGACTACGATATACCCTGAACCCAGTTAATAAATATATTCTATTATTATTAACAAATTCCCCTTTAAAAAGATTTGCACTAAAATGCGAGCAGCTCTGGAAGCGCCCTCTGCCGACAAACACGTAAAACACGCAATCGCTGGTAGCGGGGCTCCGCAGAATACACACAAAACAATATTGACGCTCGCGTCGATTATCATGCCATCTCTTTCTCACACATGCGCTCGCATATCTATGCATACAGAAAATGCAAACTTGATCTGCGCCTGGTATCTCTAGCTCTTATCGTCTCTGAGATCTGCGTGTTCATACATACGGACGGACAGACGGACATGGCTATATCGACTCGACTGTTGGCCCTGATCAAGAACATATATACTTTGTGGGTTCGGAGATGTTTCCTTCTGCCTGTTACATACATTTGCACAAAACCATTATACCCTTTTTACCCATTTTTAATGGGTTTAGGGTATAATGCGCATAATCATATTGTTTCTGCACCTTAAATTTACATTTCTACTAAAATGATAAGAAAATAATTTTTCGTTGCAAACAGAATATAATATGAATTAAAAAAAAACTATATTAATAGTAAGTAATGTTAGATAAACAACTCGCTATTTAAATAAATATTATAACGTTCTGAATATTTAATAATGATCGAGTAATATTTTCCCTTCCTCCTAGTCATGATATCGTATATAAAAAATCACTTGGCATTTGCACATTGGGATCTGCGATTAAAATTACGCTTACTCTTAGCGTAAGCTCATGGTTGGATCAGAATGCATGGGTGCAGAAGATGTGAGTCGAACACCATCGAGACAACACAGGCGTCCTTAGTATCAAATTAACCTTGGTTTTCCAACACCTTTTATTTAATCCCCTTTCGTTTTCTTTTGTATTCGTATTGAACAATGAACAACTTCTAATAAGGGCTTTTAGGGCTTTTTCATATTTCTCATTTGCATAATCGTAAATTTGCAGCGATGTCAATGTGATTTTACGCAAAAAAAAATACAATAAATGCTGTTCAAATAGGGAATGGAACATTTATATTGTTGAGGCAAATCCAGCATTTTTTTGCTTACCCACAGAACACAACTGTTTAAATGTTTGGCGTTCTTTCTGTATACGTGACAAACGTTGAGCTGCTTCAGATTGAAGAGTTTTCGGTTGCCAACAGATAGTTGGCCAGCAAGTCGTGAATTAGCCACATTTCATAATGTTGAGTCAAAGCGGGTGTATTTATTTGTGCCTTCTGCTGTCTGGTTTCGTTGGCATCCTTGTCAGAGGGGAGTTTTACTCATCCATCGATAAAATGGAAATGTTGGGAGAAATCGAGGAAACGCTGGTCGATGCCACGCATATGTATCTGATACAGCAGCAGCAACATCTTCAATTGTTAAGCAAGTATGAATATATAAAAAGAAGTGTCACTAACATTAGTTGATTGATGTGATTACGTTGACAGTTTCGTGGATCGTATAAGGCGTGAACATGCCTTAGCCAGTCAGATGCACGAACAAAATGAAGTGTACTTGGAACAACCGCTGCAGGCATTTAGACTGATCAAGCGACTAGTTATAGACTGGAAAGAACTTAACCATTTACTGACTATGAATGAGTTAAAAGCAAGTGAGCAGTGTCTCTATTTTTTTTTTTGAGCATACATATAATGCTTATATTTCTTTACTTAACTGCAGATTATCGCAACACGTTGGATGAGGTGGCTAAAATAGAAGTTTTACCAAATGTAGACGAACTAAAAGGTGCAGTCAAGGGCTTAGTGCGTCTGCAGGGTGTGTATAATTTAACTGCAAGTGATTTGGCCGATGGTAATCTTAATGGCAAAAAAACGGACAGCGCACTACTTTGGCGCGACTGCTTTGAGATTGGTGTACAACTATATGAAATGGCCGAGTACAAAAGAGCTCTGGAGTGGTTAGTTCTGGCAGATAATTTTCTCGACGAAGTACAAGGGGAAAACGCACTTAAAATGGCAACAGAGGTATATGAATATTTGGCACTGACCTGTATTGAGTTGGGTGAAAAGGACACAGCACAGGAGATGTTGACAAAGCTGCTGACATGGAACCCAGACCATCCTGCGCAACACATACACGCATACCTGGAGCACAGGATGCCCAAGTGTCCCCTTAAAAAGGAGAACCTTACAAATTTTAGCCACTATGAGCGACTCTGTCAGGGCAAGCGACTGCCAGAGATTAAAACAAATCAAAGTTCTCCACGATGTTATCTGGACTCTGAACGACATGCATATTTCAAACTGTCGCCATTGAAAGTAGAGCAGGTGAACCTGGATCCAGACATAAACATATATTATGACGTGCTCAATCAAAATCAGATAAAGTCATTATTAGAGCTATCTAATGAATTTGATACTTTTCGCTCCTCTATCAACAAGCAGGGCGTCTCTGATATGCGGGTTAGCCAACAGGTGTGGCTAAACTACAGCAGCCCCATAATGAGCACTATTAGAAAATTAGTAGGCGCCATTTCCGGTTTCAATATGACTAATGTCGAGCTAATGCAGTTAGCCAATTATGGTATTGGTGGTCAATACGAACCTCATCGCGATTATATGGGCAAGAATCTACCTGATAGATACCTCGGCGATCGCATTTCTACAAATATGATTTATGTGAGTTTCAGCTATGGAAAGTTGTCAAAGAGTGAATTAATTTTCCAACAAATTTGCAGCTCTCGGATGTGCAGCAGGGAGGCTATACGGTATTTCCCACACAAAATGTGTTTGTAAAGCCCATTAAGGGCGCCATGGTAATGTGGCATAATCTACTGAGATCACTTGATGGCGATGACCGCACCTATCATGCCGGTTGTCCCGTTATTGAGGGCACCAAGCGCAGTAAGTCTAAGTAGAGTTAAGTTACAGATCCAAAAATATATAATTTATTTTTGTATTAGTTGGCAACATATGGATTCATTCGGGCCATCAGGAGTTCCGACGACCTTGCTCGCTTAATTCTAAAGAATGAGTTTCAAATGAGATATGAGTTGATAATTACACAATGACACTAGTTAAAGGTGGCACTTAAGCATTGGAATATTTTGGAATAACTTTGAATTAGAGAAAGACAATCAGAAGCAAAAGCGGTTATTTCAGGCACTCCGAAGATGACACTGTAAACTGGAAATAATCTTCTGAAATCTGAAAGTTAATTTTGAAATAAATGGATGGAATTCCTTATTGGTTTTGCATTGTTGGCTTAATTTCGATCTAGTTTTATTGATCGCAGAAATTCTCGATCGATTCTAATTTGCTTAATTGTTATTTTTATTTTCGCTGTAAGCCGAACTAAATTGACATGTGCACAAACATATAGATGTATATAAATTGTTCAATATTACGTATAAATTATAATAAATCTACCGTTAACGTGACCCCTACCACCACAGCAAGCACAAACAGCAGCTATGGTACAGTGGCTGCGAGATCTTTTCGCGCAACTCTGCTCGTATTTAATTTTTCAGAATTATTGCTTGTAAGTTTTTTGTTTTCGTTATACAAATATTTCAAATAGCAAAGATATCGTCTTATACAAGTGCGCGAGTAGTGCGCACAACAGAGCGCATAAATATTTTTAATTAATACATAATATGCATATGCATACTATTGATCAACTGCCTAAATTTCATCAAGATCGGATAAGAAACACCCAAGTCGAAAATATATTCTCAAGCATTTTCTGTATGCATAAATATGCAAACGTATGTGTGAGAAAGAGATGGCATGATAATCGACGCGAGCGTCAATATTGTTTTGTGTGTATTCTGTATTGTCGGCAGAGGGCGCTTGTAGAGCTAATTGCATTTTAGTGCACATCTTTTTAAAGGCGAATATATTTAATAACTGGGTTTAGGGTATATCGTAGTCGAGTTCAGTCGACTACAGCACTCTTACTTGTTGACATTTCGGGACTGTCGATTGCCATCCAAGCCACTCTCCTTTCTCCGCAGCTCACGAGGATAAAAGCCCCCAAAAAATCTGTTGGACTGTTCGTACAGAAGTTCATGTAAATTTGTGTTGATTATGAAAATGTTGTTCGTTGAGTATAGCTCCCACGATTAGATTAAGTAGGTATTATTATAGTAGAAAATAAAATTACGTAGACACTATTGAGGCCATAATTGATGGTGCAAAATTTAACAAATGTTGCTCAAATATAATATGGAATATTTAATTTGTTGGGAGATATCCAGCATGTGGTTTCCGTAGCCACAAAACAGTTGTGCTGGGGCGAAAGGTAAACAGAGAGAAAGGTAAACAAACTCAAAACGATTTCGATTGCCAACAGATAGTTGGCCAGCAAGTCGTGAATTAGCCACATTTCATAATGTTGAGTCAAAGCGGGTGTATTTATTTGTGCCTGCTGCTGTCTGGTTTCGTTGGCATCCTTGTCAGCGGGGAGTTTTACTCATCCATCGATAAAATGGAAATGTTGGGAGAAATCGAGGAAACGCTGGTCGATGCCACGCATATGTATCTGATACAGCAGCAGCAACATCTTCAATTGTTAAGCAAGTATGAATATATAAAAAGAAGTGTCACTAACATTAGTTGATTGATGTGATTACGTTGACAGTTTCGTGGATCGTATAAGGCGTGAACATGCCTTAGCCAGTCAGATGCACGAACAAAATGAAGTGTACTTGGAACAACCGCTGCAGGCATTTAGACTGATCAAGCGACTAGTTATAGACTGGAAAGAACTTAACCATTTACTGACTATGAATGAGTTAAAAGCAAGTGAGCAGTGTCTCTATTTTTATTTTTTGAGCATACATATAATGCTTATATTTCTTTACTTAACTGCAGATTATCGCAACACGTTGGATGAGGTGGCTAAGTTAGAAGTTTTACCAAATGTAGACGAACTAAAAGGTGCAGTCAAGGGCTTAGTGCGTCTGCAGGGTGTGTATAATTTAACTGCAAGTGATTTGGCCGATGGTAATCTTAATGGCAAAAAAACGGACAGCGCACTACTTTGGCGCGACTGCTTTGAGATTGGTGTACAACTATATGAAATGGCCGAGTACAAAAGAGCTCTGGAGTGGTTAGTTCTGGCAGATAATTTTCTCGACGAAGTACAAGGGGAAAACGCACTTAAAATGGCAACAGAGGTATATGAATATTTGGCACTGACCTGTATTGAGTTGGGTGAAAAGGACACAGCACAGGAGATGTTGACAAAGCTGCTGACATGGAACCCAGACCATCCTGCGCAACACATACACGCATACCTGGAGCACAGGATGCCCAAGTGTCCCCTTAAAAAGGAGTACCGTACAAATTTTGGCCACTATGAGCGACTCTGTCAGGGCAAGCGACTGCCAGAGATTAAAACAAATCAAAGTTCTCCACGATGTTATCTGGACTCTGAACGACATGCATATTTCAAACTGTCGCCATTGAAAGTAGAGCAGGTGAACCTGGATCCAGACATAAACATATATTATGACGTGCTCAATCAAAATCAGATTAAGTCATTATTAGAGCTATCTAATGAATTTGATACTTTTCGCTCCAAAGTCGCAAGGCGGGGCGTCACCGATCTCCGGGTTAGCCAACAGATGTGGCTAAACTACAGCAGCCCCATAATGAGCACTATTAGTAAATTAGTAGGCGCAATTTCCGGTTTCAATATGACTAATGCCGAGGAAATGCAGTTAGCCAATTATGGTATTGGCGGTCAATATGAACCCCATCACGATTTCTTTGGCAAGAATCTACCCGCTAGATTTGATAATCTTGGCGATCGCATCAGTACAAACATGATCTATGTGAGTTTCAGCTACGGAAAGTTGTCAAAAAGTTAATTAATTTTCCAACAAATTTGCAGCTCTCGGATGTGCAGCAGGGAGGCTATACGGTATTTCCCACACAAAATGTGTTTGTAAAGCCCATTAAGGGCGCCATGGTAATGTGGCATAATCTACTGAGATCACTTGATGGCGATGACCGCACCTATCATGCCGGTTGTCCCGTTATTGAGGGCACCAAGCGCAGTAAGTCTAAGTAGAGTTAAGTTACAGATCCAAAAACTATATAATTTATTTTTGTATTAGTTGGCAACATATGGATTCATTCGGGCCATCAGGAGTTCCGACGACCTTGCTCGCTTAATTCTAAAGAATGAGTTTTAAATGAGATTAGAGTTGATAATTGCAGGTGGCACTTAAGCATTGGAATATATAAACTATATAGAAGAAACGGAAAGAGAGAATGTGACAATTCTAACTTAGCATAATTTTAGCATTCAATTTAAATTTTTTTTAAAGGAAATATTCCTTATTGATGTTTACAAATGCATTGTTTACTACGTTCAAAAGTAAATTAAATTTATTTATTAATTATATTAAAGTTGATTACGTTCTGTAATATAATTAATCAATTACGATTGTACTTATGACGAGCTTTGTTCATAATGTATGCAATATTCAGTTGGCAGTTTCAGCTAGTAAATAAATTAAAAAACATTGTTTTGCTTCAAATTGTTAAATGATATTTATCACAAATGGTATAATAAAGTTGATATATAATAATACTTGTTACTTGAAGACTTTGTATGGCAAAGAGATCTCGTGATCACGTTGTAGATCACAGGGTCGAATATGGTCCTGATTGCTCAAGCGTATCCACACATTAGCAACTGCATGGATAACGAGATATTAGAATAAGAATAATCATAACAATAAGAATTAATTAAAGCTTTTGTCAACTCATATATTTACTCACTCCACTTACTGCCCATCAGCACTGGACAGCCAGCATGCTTGGTGCGATAGTCTGGATCACCGGATCGATGTAGATTGTACCAGAAGAGCAGGCTGCCCCGTTCAGGTGAGACCAGAAGTGGCAGAAAAGGAAATGCGGTTCCACCACCCGCCTCCACATTCGATAACTAAAGGGAAAATTGTATGTCAATTCATTTTAGATATTTTTCTCAACACACTCACATAATAGATGGCCGTGGCTAGTCGATTGGTCGACTTATAAGTATTGAAACCATAGTTATGATTATCGGAAAAGCTGTCCATATGTGGCTCATAGTGGCCACCAATGCCGTAATTAGCTACTTGCAACGGCTCCGCAGAGCGCATATCCAGCCCGAATATATTCTCCAAATGCTGGCTCATCCTTTGCATGATTGGATGATCATTATATTCAAAGGAGGTCCCCTGGCTGGTGCGAAAGTTGGCAGAGATCTCCTCGCTGCTAGAGAGGTCATAAACCATTGATCGCTGGAGTTCTGGGCGAGATAGTTGCTGCAGCACGATGGTTTCCGTTACGCTGATGACGTCGTGCACTTGAATTACATAGGGATCTAGGTGCAGCTCCTCCAATCTGTACGGCTGATAGCTGGATCTCAGGCCATTGCCATTGTGGAGGCGACAGCGAAGTTTGCGCTGTTTTGCAGGCTCTGGCTTTAGTTCTTCCCGGCAGACCTGCTGATAGACGTGATACTCTTTGGAGTCGTGGTAGTCATCCGGACTGCGAGCCACCGTATGCATTAGGCCGCGCTTGACGCCCTCCGAGATGAGTTGTTCGAGATGGGCGCGCGTCTCGAGCAGATGGAGTCGCTGCTCTGGTTGGATGGCCAGCACATGATTGATCAGATGTATGGCATTCTTATAGTCACCCATCGATTCATGATAGCCCATAACTGTCTCCATAAAGTCGAGTGAGGCAGACTCCTTGCCGTAACTCTGCTGCACCAGCAGCTGCATCGACTGTTGCAGCCAGGGCACTGTGTTGTTAAAGTCCTGCATTGCGTATAAATGCTGGCCAAGGACAAAGCAATCCTGCCACGACATCGCCGCACTGCAACAGAAATCATCAACAAGCCCTCAACTGTGATTTGTGATGGCCACTTTCCACGTCCGTCACTCACCCGTATTTAACACCGTTCAGCATGCCGCTCGCCAGCTCACGCACATCCAGCTGATAAGTTTGCTGCAGTCGTGTCATTGCCATAGCGGTGCCCGTAAAGTCCACCAACGTGGGGTGGCTCAAGTTCTCCCTGTGCCTAGCCATTGCTTCGAGGTAGTCTATTGAGTGCGGGCAGAGGCAAGCCCAAGCATGAAGGCAAAGACACAAAATGTGTTAGTCAAATGATAATAATAACAATCTTGCTGTGAGACATCGCATGAGTGATGACAACATCAGATACCAACTTGTGCGGCTAGCATCATTCTCCACGTTGCTATCGAAGGTCTCCCAGTCGCTGTGCAGGCGCTTTATCAATCGAAACGCATTCACCGGATTGTTGAGGTATCCCTCGATGCTATCAGCGGCGTTCAGATGCTCCGCTTTAATCGCATTAATTTCACTGCAACAACAACATGAATTAAATTGATGAAATTCCTTTTGGGTTTTGCATTGTTTGTTTGCTTTAACATTAATCAGCATTTAAATGGTTTCATATTTTCCATATGCATAATCGCAAATTTGCATATTGAATACATTTGTTATGCTCAGTGATATATATGTGTTGTGGCTGTGCCTGACACTTAATTGCCGTGTCATTCTACAATTAATCAACATTAAGCTAAAAATAAAGCAATAAATATCAGTTATAAAACACAAATCCATTTCTTTATGAACTTGGAACACCGCTAGGCAAATACCCGAAGGTTTATTAATTTATTCTTTCTGTTTATGATCCTTTGCAACGCGACAAACGGCATTTGAAATTGAGCACTCCAAATACTTGACCTTAAACGTTTTTTTTATGTGCTTATCTCCTTAAAAAAATGCTTTTAATTATTTATCAGAATTTAAATTTTAGGTAGTAATTAAATGAAATGTCGACCAGTCAAATAAAGTTAAATATTATATATAATATATGTGAAATTATAATTTCTCTTTTGCGTTGTATATTTTGTAAAACCTGCTGCAAATATAGCTACCATGCACAGCACACACATAAAACGAATAATCCAAAATAAACGTTTGTCTGTCTATTACTTTTTCTCCGCTGCTCTTCGGGAATCAAATGTCACCAAAAGTTTAAACGGCGAAAGCTGCAACACTTGTCAATTAGGTGATATTTTTATCGAGTTATTCATTTATACTTAGCATCTTCCAATTATAAATAAGAATCTCTATTTTATTAGGTATTCTACAAAGTGCATGAGTACAATCATAATGTAAATGTAATAAAGAAAAACATGTTTTTGTTGAGTTTCAAACAAAATGTTTTCTAATAATTATAATTTATATTTGTTAATAGAAAATTATTCGAAATTTCTCAACGGTTCTTTGATAGTCATATTTGTGTTGTGGAGCCGGTTTGCAAATGCGACAAGTAAACAATACAATTAAGTTGAATTGTTTCGATTTGAGTATACATTTTATTAAGATACGGATACATGCATATAAGTCTGACAATCCGTTGACACTTATTGCAGAATAGATGCCATGCGCAGTTATGCCATACTATAGTTGCCATCGATTAGTGTAGATAATAAAGTTGACACACAAAATAAGTGCCGAAAGTTAACTTATTTTTTTAATAGGTACGGTAAACGGCTGGAGATTTATGTATTTAGCAGCTCATAAGCTGAATGAAAAACATTAAAAATCTTTAATGTACGCAGCGCAAAAAATGTTAACAAATGTCGATAAAATTGCAGAAGATGAAGATGAGACACCCAAGAATATATTAAATACAAATGTACACACATATAATAGGTATAAAGCATGTGTACTTCTTACCCTTAGGCCAGACAAACACTTTAGACGTCTTAATGTGAACCGGTTAAGTGGGAATGCGAAAATGAATTGTAATTAAAGCAGAATAAAGAAATAAAAGAGCCAAAGGCGACAAATCCAAAGCTCAAAGTTACTTTCAGATTCTGCTGAGGCTCAAACTCTGCCACGATAATAAAGAAAAGAACAAAAAAAAAAAACAAAAAAAAAAGGCCGTTCACAAGATGCTCAACCGATTATTTTAACAACTGCCTAGCAAACAAAAATATAACTACTCAACTAACAAAATGTGTAGGCTGTTTTTTTTAGGCACGTGGGTGCACAACAATTTGATTATTAATTATGAAGTATTCATAAGACCAAGCAAGTAGCAGTAGAATTTTGTATTTAAAAAAAAAACATGAAATCTAGTCGCAATTCTTGTCTGCATTTCAAGTGCTGTTATCCACAGAACAAAATTGGCTTTTAACCAAATAAAATTAGAAATGTTATCGAGTCATAAAACCAGATTGAAGCTGGTGACAAATCTTGGAATCAAAACAAAGCCTACTACTTAATATTCCATTAGGTCGGCTATTTTTGTATTAAAAAAAAAATAACCGAATTAAAAATTAAAGAACAACATTCACCAGACTTACCTTTGTAGCATTTCAGCATGCTCGTTTATTTGGTTAACATAATTCTGGAGTTCTGCCAGTAGGATGACTTCTGTACGCAGCAGCTGTTCCAGGCCAGTAGTCGAACTAAAATATTCAGCATTACATATAACAATTTGCAATCCAAATGCAAAAATTGTTAACGCGGCAGGAAACTTCATTACAATTGATCCAAACAGTGTAATTAAAAACAACGACTTTTATCGTGTTAAGTTTCAAAATTATGTGTTCTCTTCGCGGCGTTTCGTTAAGAACTGTTCAGCATCAAGATGATGACAAACCATCAAACAGTCTAAGCGGATCGTTAGTCTAGAAAAGCTCGCTGCGTTGGCGGCTGCTGAGCTTTAGCGGCGACTGTTGGTCAAGCCAACACTTCTCGCTGTGATCGAAGATGTGCCCCCGAGGGTTCAACGTCAGGCTTGAATGGTACCAGATACAGGAAAATCAAAATGATGAGTTCAATAAACCCAAAAGTGGCCAACAACCATTTTGCATAAGCCCTAAGCAACATACAATTGATGTTTTAATTATATGTGGCAATCTAAGAGATCATCTATCTAACTGTCTCACATTTCCACATTCTCACAACTTTTCTATTTGCTAATTACTTTCACTTGGCTGTTGAATGAGCATCGTCATTTTGTCATTTGATGTCGCTACTATGCAAATGAAGCCCGTTAAAACTTTGTCCGTGAACTTGCTTATGCAAATTACCGGCAAGTCTGAGCTCAACTTAAAAGCAACTTCGACTCGCAGTTTGCTTTGAGTGAACTTCGCAGCGCAAAATCACTCAACGTGAGCTTTTTTTAAATTCTGTTAACCCCTAAAAGTCTTTGGCATCGATAAATGACAACACTCGACTGCTTAGTAATCAACAACAGATTTATTCAATAATATCATAACCCAGGGAAATTTCATTATCCCGAATAACATCACAGGGCCGAGCAAATGTCTGTGTAGCCTCGTGTATCCAAATGTTGGCAACTGTAAACACAAAAGGAGTATTAAAATATGAATATTAAACATGTATGAGTGCTGTAGTCGAGTGAACTCGACTACGATATACCCTGAAACCAGTTATTAAATGTATTCTATTATTATTGGCAAATTTCCCTTTAAAAAGATATGCACTAAAATGCGAGCAGGTCTGCAAGCGCCCTCTGCCGACAAACAGAGAATACACTCAGAAACATATTGACGTTCGCGTCGATTATCATGCCATCTCTTTCTCACACATGCGCTCGCCTGGTATTCGAGAACCTATATTCTATTCATTTAAAGTCTCCAGCTTTTATCGACTCGACTGTTGATCCTGATCAAGAATATATATACTTTGTGGGGTCGGAGATGCTTCCTTCTGCCTGTTACATACATTTGCACTAATCCATTATACACCTTTTACCCATTTTTAAAGGGTTCAGGGTATAAAAAGTTAACTGCACATTAATTGCAACTGTTGTTGAGGCCTGATACATATACGTGAATGTAATTGGGAATTACGACAAAACATGTGCGTATTTATCCAATACGTATTGCATCGAAAAGCCAAATAAAGAAATACGGAACAAAAGTATGTTGCTGACAAATTTATGGGCTCTCAACTTTATAGTTGCTCATTTAAATCGGACATAATATATAAAATACCAGACATAGTGACCCTTGTGCAGCAATAGTTTTGCACTTTGGCTTACAGAGCTTTAATAAATACTACAAATTGATGGGTTTATGATGTTATTATAATGGATATACTCACTCCACTTGCTGCCTTTTAGGACTGGACAGCCCGCGTGCTTGGTGCGATAGTCCATGTCCAGGGAGCGATGCAGATTGTACCAAAACAAAATGTTGCCTAGCTGCGGCCGCACCGCAAAATTGAGGAAGGGAAATGCGGTGGCACCGCCCTGCTCCACATCCGACAGCTACAGCGCCGGGTAATGGAGTAATGACCGTGTTATTCAGGTTTGTTGTTCAATGTGAATTATGGTAATGTAACTCACATAAAATATGGCTGTAGCGATACGATTTCCCTCCTCGACTGGATAGTGCTCCGAATCAAGGAAGAAGTCCCAGTGTGGCTCGTAGTGACCACCGACACCATAATTGGCCACCTGCAGTTGCTCACAGTAGGTCATATCCAGGCCGGTGGCATCACTCAGATCACGCAACATGCGGCCCATCATTGGGTGCGTGTCGTATGCCAGCCATGCGTTTTTGCTCACTCGAAATGCAGACTTTCTGCTTTGTCGGCCAGGCAGCGGATTCACCGTGGAGCGCTTCATATGCGGCACAGCCATTTGTCGCAACTCTGTGATTTGCTGCTGGCTCAGCATATCGTGATAGCTGACCACAAGTGGGTCTAGACTATGCTCCTCCAGCTTAAGTGGCGCCAGCACTCGATACGCGTGCTGTCCACGTGCATAGCGACAGCGCAGCGGCCGCTGTTGGGCAGCAGAGGCGCTAACCTCGCCGCGGCACACCTTCTCGTAGTGAGCGAACTCCTGGGTGAGCTGTGCGTGTGTTTTGTGTGTGTGTGTGTGTGTGTGTGGACGAAGAGTCTAAATTTAGTCACACAAACTACAAAAGATAAAATAGGAGCGCTTACTCTGTATCCACCATCTGCATGCCTTGACTGTCCCACTTCCCCAATTTCATCCTGAACCACATTGGCGTCCTTGGCGCTTAGATGCCAATTTCGTATGCGCGATGGATCCAGCTCGCGCACACGCTGGCTTAGCTCATATGCCGTGTCGAAGTCGCCTAAAAGTCGTTTGGTGAATATACATCTGCATAAAGTTGGCCCGTTTTGCCGTTTGGCTGTGCTGCTCACCCATTTGGAATAAACTCTTTGCCACCATCACCATGCTGTTGAGAATGGTGGGCTCGGGTGCGCTGTGGTCCTGGTGCTGCGGCTGCTGGTGGCGCCTCAATCGCTCCATGGATTCGCGCAGCCATACTTTCGTGTTGTTGTAGTCCTCCATTTCAAAGAGTTGTTGACCCAGCACGAAGCAATCTTGCCAGCTCATATCCGTGCTAAAAATAAAAGGTAACACAAAAATCGAAATGAATATGATTGGCGCTTGAGTTGGCAATGATGGCACACGACATAACACACAAATACCGTAGATTAAAGCCAGGAGCGGTTCAATTGAGGATAAAGCTTTTTCAACCTCTATAAATGTACTATACAAAGGAAAAAACTGGATTTTTGGATTAGTGAGATGGCAGACTTGTTTTTATCCATGATAACCCATTGACAGATTAATCATAAGATAAAGCGTTCCTCCAAATCAGATAATCCGCTCCTGGCCACATTCGTATAGTGTAAGTATTATTACTCGTGTATTTCAAGCCTGACTGATTATTGCTTATTTGGGCTACACACTCTCCATCTCTCCCTCCCTTTTGCTGCCTTTCTTACCCGTATTTAATGCCATTCAGGATACCAGCAGCGACTTGTGCCACGTCCAATTTGTAGGTGCTCTGCAGGCGAACCAATGCCAATGCGGCACCATCCACATCCTCCTGGCTGGGGAAGTTCAATCCGTAGTGTTGTGCAATATTAAATCCTACAATATTAAATTTAAGTTTTGCTTTACTTCCTTGAATCAAATTTTGGATACCTACGAATTTGTGTGCTGATTTGATGGACGCGCCTCTCCATTTGTTGCCAGTCCGTATGAAGGCGCTTCATTAGACGATATATATTGATGGGATTGGTTAAATAATTCTCCAAGCCTTTGGCCGCCATCGCATGCTCCAGCTGTATAGCCGTCAGCTCACTGTGTGTTAAGTTTTTAAATTTTGGCTTAGTTTACTTCTCAAATCATAAATCGGTAGCTACTAGTTCATTAGCGTTTTCAGGCTTTTGTCGTCATAGACATAAGCACCCCATGCGGTGAGACAGCTTATCTTAATTAATTCTAATTTATTTGTGTTTCTACGTGTGTTTCTAAACACAGAACTCTTTCCTAACAATCTAACCAATAAAATGCGAACAATAGCGAAATGCTAAATGTGAAACAGTAACAACTTGCCAATAGTAGTGATGAGCGGAAAATTCTTCGAAATTTATGCTTAACATCGGATTATAGAATACAAGGCTATTTTTAATAAAACTACATCTGATGGGTTGATGGGTTCTATATTGAAAAATATTCAATCTACAAATTGACCCCATATTAGGTGTTTTTGTTAGTTTCAAATTTGTTTTGAGTACTTGTTGTCGAAACCAAAATAATATATTCCTTTCACTTTCACTTTCGCTTTAACTTTCACCTCTCTCACCTTTGTAACTGTTTTAATGCTTTTCTTGTTGCATCCAACTGTGAACTCAAGCCGCTCATCAAAGTGTGCTCGGTGTGCAGGAGCTGTTCTAGTCCACTGATGGATGAAAAATAATCCGTTGCCTGGCAGCGATAGCCAAGGCTGGCTAACACAAGAAATGTCAGCAGTTCGGTCTTCATTCGCATCTTAGCTGACTTTGATTTGAAATATACAATTCAATAATATGTATATGGAGATACCAGCAAAAACTATATTAGGCGTCTGCAACGCGTCACGTCTCTCAATGAACTGATAGCTTTGCCAAATCTTAGATCAAATATCCATCGAAGTCAGTAAATATAATCGGTGACGATAGACATTTTGGCACAAGCGATTTGGAGTTTGGATACCAGCGACCAGGTGCTAACTCCAAACTACAACAACTATTTGCACAGACGACTGACCGGTGCCCATATCTATGTCGATGTCTACGTCTGCGTTTACGTTGCTGTCTATGTTTATGTTATGTTTATGTCGATGAGTTTGAAAAATCGGTATTAGTCTTATAGAACAATCTAATTAGGCATGTTTTATGGCTTATCCAAAGCTGATTAAGTGTATCTCATCATTATCTCGTTTTCAGCGTGAACCTGCCGTGAGTTCTAGTTCTCTCTCTATCTCTCTCTCTCTCTCTCTCTCTCTCTCTCTCTCTCTTACTTCCTCTCTCCCTCTTTTCTTGCTTTATCACTCGTTGACTTTTTGCGATGTCTTATTAATTCTGGGCTAATTAAGAACGTGTTGTTTGATGTTCACTAATGCAGTGGAAGTGTTGAAAAACGGCTTGCTAAGGCCATATAAACATTAAAACATTTATTTTTAATAATAAATTCTTTTTATTTATATATATATATATATATCTATATATATATTCATTTTCATTGAAGAAAATATCTAGTTTTCTTATAAAGTTTAAGTTTAAGTTGATAGTAAGTATGTGTCAGCATGTTTCTATTAGCACAAAGTACAGGGTATCTTAATAAGTTGTTTTGTTTTAAATATTTACCTATGTTAATTAGGGAGCAAGTAAAATTAATTAGAACTGCTATTGTTTTTTTAATTGACATTTGATTTACACACATATAAATATACATATATGTATATATGTATATTCGACTTGACATATTCGCCTTTGTTTTACGACTTTTTAATATTTGTTTTAACTATTTCCTGCTGTCGGCTGCCAAAAGGCGTTGACTAAAATTATGTTCAATACTCAGCTCGAATGTTAATTATGACAGGTTGTGATGCATGAGCATTTAAATCTGTTTGGTCTTTAATTAGTCGACCGGCCACACCCATGGAATGAGCAATAAATGTCAATGGAAATCCAAATGAAATTCAATAAAACGTCAACATTTCAACTTTTAACTTTTTCGGTTGCGCCAATTAACGCTAAAATAAAATGCCACTCAAGCGTATTTCATATTTCGTTTCATTTTGAATTCGAAACAGTTGCCTGGTTTTAACTAAGCACAGTCCAAGCCGCTGCAAAGGGAAGACAGAGTAGAGACCGTAGAATTATAATAAAAAAGATGGAAAATTTACTGCCCAACTTACACAACTGAGTGCCCAGCAGCACCGGGCAGATTAGCTGGCGACTGCGATAGTCCGGACTCGAGGTTGCTGAGAACTCGTTTGGGCTGCGGATGCTCCAGTGGAGCAGTGAGCCATGTGGGACATTCACGCTGAGCTCCAACTGTGGAAAGACAACGGCGCCGCCCAGCCTGGCCTCTTGCAGCTAAAGGGATTAGATGCGGGTGACATAGTAATTGGCCAATTAGTGACATATTAACTAATCATTTCATTAAAATTACGCACATTAAGCAGCGCACGTGCCACATGTCCCGATATAGCTGATGGCTCCTCTGGTGGCGTCACGTGCTCGTGGCTATGACGACGTGCCTGCCACAGCTCTGGCACTGCACTGCCAAGTCCCAGATGAAAGTGGATACTGCGCATCGCTTTCTGCGCCAACTTCGACAATTTCAAGGGCGCAAAGGGGACAGTTTTCGTGTGCTGCACTTGCGGCTCTTCATCCAGCATACCAATTAGCTTCTCAGTCTGCCGGGAGTTAAGTACACCATGATATAGCATTATGTGTGGATCTTCACTTAGCTGCTCCAGGCGTAGCATGCGCAGATTGGAGTTATCTTGACGACACTCCGTAAAGCAACTTCCTGTTATGGGTTGCTGGGTACCCAAACGACAGAGCTCGTCAACAAACTGCTGCTCAACGGATTTTGTTTGCTTTAAATTTAAAAGGAGAGATCAGCCATATGAAGGATATATAGAATGCTATACATTTTGTAGACCGATGAACGGACGGAGTTCCGGTAAAATAAGTTTACTATAAATACTCAGCGAACTAAGTGACCCTTCATCAAATAAACTAAAATTTATATAACATTAGAGACTAACTATATGCTTAATTAACATAACTGCGATTCAATAACACTCAAGTTAAGTATTTCCAAATGTTTCACAATCGAATTATTTTATGCGTGTTTCATAAAATTTGCATATTTTGTATTTACCTTTGCCTTTGGCGATTTGCGTTCAAGTAATTTCTTCTGACCTCCGTTTAATGCCCGTTCAATCTGGGCCTTCACCTTTTTAAAGTTTTGGCGTGTCGGTCGCAGTTGGATCAATTCTTTAGCAGTTGTGAGTGCGCTCGAATATTCACCTGTTGTTGCGCAATTTGTACAAATAGAAAAAGTTTTGTGCATTTTTCATTTGGGACACACCTGCGCGGTAATCCATATTGAGAGATTCCTCAAGTACTTGGAGTTTGCCAACTTCCTGTTCGCTGACTGAGGTAGTCACATTATTTCCAGCTGGCAGCTTTCCCAGTGCTGTGTCCAGCCAATATTTTGCTACGGCATAGTCGCCATTTCGATCCGATTTACGTGCCATTTCGAGACAATCGCTCCAAGACATAACCGAACTTTAGGGATGAAAGTGAATTTTCAATTTCGAATTGTTTGCATTTAGTCTGATGGATACTTACCCCAGCTTAAGGCCATGGACTATGCCCAGCGAGAGGGTGGCTGGTTGGAGGTCGTAGACAGATTGCAGGCGGAGCAAATTCAGCAGCGCAGCCTCATATTCCTCCTCGCTGGGCAACTGCAGTTCCGTCTCATAGTCGGGCATATTTTTGGACAGGTTGTGAGTAGCATTCGCTTGCTGTTCAAGCAATGGCCACACACTATCGAAACGCTTCAGTATGTTGAGCACATTAAGGGGATTGCCCACATGCTCAACCACCTGATCGCCTACCTGCCGATGTATTTGATCAATGGCCGCCGTCTCGCTTTTGATAATATCAAGTTGTTCATCGAGTGCATCAATATAATCACGCAGTACATCAATGAGTGAGGTTTCTGTGGTCAGCAGCTCTCGCAAATGGTCCTCAGTGCTGTCACTCACAGCTATTGGCCACATCAAAGCTAGCCAAAGTAGCCACAATAATCGCACTGATTCATTTATTTGCATAATTGCCAGCGGTTGTGTTTCTTGCTGTTTTCTTTTCTGTTTTGTCCGGGTCAATGGCTGGTTCTATGTTGGTTTCGATTATAATTCAAGTTCACGGCGAGCTTTCCTCTATACTTAATATTCTTTTGTTAAAATATATTGGCAACTAATTGATGGCAAAAATAGTATGGTAGAATGTCTGACCAACCGGCTTGGCTGCTGTAGCTAAACTGAAACTATGAATTTTGGTTTGCCGATGTGAAAGGTGAAGTTGGGATCTTGTCTTTTGAACCCACTTATCGTCAGCTTAAACTTGTATTCTCTTCTTTATTTATATAAAGCGTTCTTTACATGAAGTTATCGCATAAACTTTGGCTTATATAATAAATACATTCTAATAATAAGTTTATGGTAAATATTAAAATTGATATAACAATTAACAAAGAATTGATGATTAGTAAGCTACCAAGTCAAAGTCAAATTAAAGAGCTCAATCATAAACTGATTATTTATTAATTGAGTAAGGCGCGACTTCAAGTATCTGCCAATGCCATAATTGGCTACCTAAATCAGCTCAACCCTCTCTTCTGATGTCCTTCGGTGGTTATTTAATGCCACTTAGACCACTTAGCCTACCACAACCGTTCAGAATTTTCACTTGTTAAATTCTGAGAAACTTCCAAGCCTCAAACCAGTTTCTGTTTTGAACTTGAGCGTTTACTTGGAAAATTACGTAACGTGCTGGCAGCAGCTGAAATTTATGACGAGAAGAACACAGAGCAGCTTTGTAAACATTGAACAATTCACTTCTTTATTTGTCCAACAAAATATTCGAACAACAACTAGTAGGAATGCTCTAGTCTGGAGTGTGCAAGAATCATTTTTTACTAGTGGTGCAATTATTTAACCCAGCAATAATAATTTAAGTCGAGAATCATATAATATAACATAAAATCATTTAAAAGATAAAATGCATACTCAAACATTCTTCAACAAATCGAGTGTGTTAATGTTATCATATCAGCTATGCGATATATATATATATATATATATACCAGTTTTTGTTACTGGCGACCATTCAACTGACAATCAATACTTTATTAAAATATCAAACAAGTTTCGTCCTTGTGTCAAGTGGCTTTCCTGAATGCATCAAGTCCTCTTTGTCACCCTAGCTCAGCGTTGCACGAGCCCCTCAGCAACATTGAACAATTACTGTCAATTTGGCCAACTCGTTGCACAAGCTAAATATCTGATATGATATGGATTTCTATATCAGCTTTGCTGCTGTTGTTGCATGAAGTCCCTGGCTTCATGTCAATTCTCGATCAAATAATAATGCAAAATTTATTAGTGTCATGTGGCAATCATTACCAATAGCCAATATGTTAAGCTGTAAATGTTTTATTCTGGTTGAGAGAAAAGCTTTATTTATTTGCTATTTGAATTTATGTTTATACGCCTTCGTCTATATATAGGTTGGAGATTTTGATTCGCTCCAAAGTTAGTTTGTTCTGCAGATCATCTTTATTGATTAGCGCTCTCTCATGATTGGGCACAGATTTTAATATTTCTTTGTTTACTTGGCTGGCCAGCTTGTAGCTGCCTTGCCTCATTAGTGACAGTACCAATTTTTCTAGTATTTTAACGCGATTAACAGTGGGGAATGCTGGGCCATCACTCGATGCATGTTGTCGTGCCTTCTGCAGCCACTCGGTGGCAAATCTATAATTCTGCAGTTCATACAGAGAACGTCCAATGATGTAGCAATCGCTGGCACTTAGTGTCGAATTCTCGCCCGTTTCTTCGTCGGTGTACAGAACTGCATTTGCCAACTCTGATGTATTCAGACCATGAATCTTCTGCATGTTCAATATATCGTCAGTGGCGTACCGCAGATCATCTTTCGTAGGATACTCATTATTGTACACGTCTAAGTCGTCGTTTAAGTTTGTTTGGTATTCATTGAAAGTTTGATTGGAAGCTATTACGTCAAAGACCTCATGCTTCCAGTTATTTACGAAGCGGCTGATCATTACGACGGTGTTCAGTGGATTACCAAAATATGTCGGCGAATCTTCGATATTCTCATGGGCGATAGCCACGCGCTTCAGAAATCTGCGATTTCGAGAATAAATAAGATTTTGAAGCTATAATTTTGGCAATCGCACCAACCTGTCAATACTTTCCTGCTCTTCAGCCGCCTTTATCAAATATGAGTCAAAATTTTGTATGAAATTGGCCTCCATTTCAAGAAGACTTTGCATATCATGAAAGGACTCTTCGTTTTTGGCACAAACACTGCCCAAACCTACGCAAATACAACAAAATATGAACTGAATAGAATTCAACAAAAACATGTTAACCACAGTAGTTTTAAATTGCGACTGATTAGTTTTCCATAACTGAAGATAGTGGGAGGTATTTCACTCAGTTCTCCAACAGCTTAGCTAATATTTACACAGTTGCATGTTGTACGGGTTTTCTCAAATATAAAAGAAACAATACCACAAAATAAATTGTGCCAGTTCACTTTGGATAGACATTTAATTCGGCTGCTGACAAAATGTACACATTTTTAAGAGGCATATTTTATTTTTATTTTTATCTGTTTTTACTGTAATGATGACTACAGTATTTTGCATTAGTGGTCCACTAATCACAATAAATAGAATACATGTATCCTTCTAACTTGACTGATAAGATATGAAATTGTAAATTTAAATAAAACACTTATGGAAGATTAGGTAAAAATGTAGTTTCTTAATTGATTCATAACCAGTTTGGAGGTGCAATGAACCCTAGCTTTCTTTATGCTAACAACAGGCGTAAACCGGTTATGCTTATTTTGCGTCTGAATCTCACCCCAGGTCTATTAGATATTATGTAAAATATAGAAGCCATGACCGTGCTTGATTCGCGTGGGGTCAATTGGCAAAATTAGTTAACCGCGAGTCGTGGCTGAGAGCGGATATTGGGTCGAAAGATGATGTTCTTGGGAGCAGAATGTAAGCTGAAGGCGGCACTGGCCGTGTTGCCAGTCCTGATCTGGTGTGGTGCCAATGCAGAATCCTTCTCCTCCATTCATAAGATGTGTGACGTATTTAGCTACGAGCAGAAACTGCTGCAGCATATGCAAAAATTCGTTGCCGATAATGAGAAAAAATTGGATTTTCTGCGAGCGTAAGTTTAAACTGGGTCGTCGTTAATTGAATTTTATGCAACTGAAAATTACATTACAGGCGGTTGGACGAATACGAGAGTGAGCGTAGCGAGGCGCAGCAATGGGGCGTGGCATACTTTGAGAGTCCATTGAACAAGTATTTGTTGAGCAAACGACTGACGGTGGACTGGCAACGGATTGAGAATCTCATGGCTGCCGCAACGGGCGAGAGTGGGTTTCCCCAAATCAACTTATATTCCAATTCCATTAAATACGCAAACTGCGTGCTATCCTCTTACAGAGCCGCTGAAACGCCTGCAGTGGTTGCGCCAACGAGACTACATACCAAAACCAGAGGATCTGACTGGTGCCATTGATGGATTGCTTCGAATACAGTTCATATACAGGCTACGGACTAAACATCTGGCTGCTGGTATACTAGATGGTGTTGCCCATGGGTGAGTCAAATGTTGAAATTCCACTTACAAACCTCACCTCATTTCAACTACGACACAGCACTCAGCTAAATGCCCAACTCTGCCTGGAGATTGGCCAGCAAGCGCTGGCGATTAAGTACCCAGAACTAGCCCACGCCTGGCTGTTGGAGGCACACAATCGTCTATCCAGCAATGATCGCAGTAAACTATTGCCACACATTTTGGGGCAACTGGCTAAGGTTCAGGCCACACTAAGTGATTCCCGGGGTGTTAATAGCACAATGCAGATACTCAAAGAACTGGAACCCAGCAGTGGGCAACATCAGAACTACGAGGTCTTCCTGCAGGCACAAACGCAAATTGATGACCTGACATTGGCAAACCCTGTCGAAGAGCACGAGGTAAGTGTACAAAATGATATTATTTTCCAATTATGCAATGCACATTAATATTCATCGTAGCCCGTGCCCGAGGACTTATTGAATCTAAACGAAAACGACACATATCGCTACACCTGCAGTGGCCATATAAAGAGAACGCCAGCGGAGGAACGGAACCTGCGCTGTGGCTATATGTCTGAGACGCATGCTTTTTTGTTGCTGGCACCGCTCAAGGTCGAGGAGCTGAATCACGATCCGCTGCTCGTGCTCTACCACGACGTCATTTATCAGAGTGAAATCGATGCTCTTGATAAGCTGAACCGAAAAAAATATATACGCGCCGGTGTGATAGTTAATAACTCCAGCGCTGTGTCCGACGCTCGTACAAGCCAGCACATCTTCATCCCTGTAACGCGTCACAAAGTGTTGCGCACCATCGATCAACGTGTGGCAGATATGACAAATCTGAATATGCGTAAGTACCGTTTTGAACTCTAATTGCCACACAATAAATATAATCTCAAGTGTGCAGTCTATGCGGAACAACATCAGTTGGCCGACTATGGCATTGGCGGACACTATAGGCAGCACATGGACTGGTTCAGTAAAGTAAGTAAGAGGATGTTGAAGTATTTGACGGAAGCTGAATCGAAATCTTTCTAGATGGATTATCGGACTGAGGTCGCAAATGGCACAAGTATTGTATTGGGAAATCGCATTGCCACCGTATTGTTTTATGTGAGTTAAGTTGAGGTAACGGCGCCATGTCCAGCCACCAAATTATATATATTTTCTTACTCCAAACAGCTCTCGGATGTGACACAGGGTGGTGGCACCGCATTCCCCGTTCTAAAGCAATTATTAAAGCCAAAGAAATATGCGGGTACGTTATGTTTTGCAATATGATATTCGATTCAGATAAAAAAAATTATGCAATTTTAAAAGATATGCAAATATATATTAAATGTTAACAATTGACTTGAATTTTGAAAACACGTTCGTGTTGATGTTCCGTCACGTGACCATCTCTAATGCAGGCCCAGCTCTTCTAATAATATCCTTCATCTTTTTAGCCGCCTTTTGGTATAATCTGCATGCTTCAGGCATAGGTGATGCGAGGTCGATGCACGGTGCCTGCCCCATAATAGTGGGAACCAAGTGGGGTAAGCAACGACCGATTTGAGCAATTGTTGAATTTTAATGCTGTTACAAATCCACTTCTTATATAGTGCTAAATCGCTGGATACGTGAACACGATCAAGCGGATCGTCGACCCTGCGAAGTGTGGGATGACTCAGTCTTCTATTAGTAGAGCTAAATAAAAGATAAAATGCGTAAATATAGTGTTACTTACATCTTAGATTTAGTTTCCAAGTGAATAAAATTCTTATTTTTAATACCTGAAGATTCTCCAGCGGAAGAAACTTCTTCAAATAGTTGATTTTATTGTTTTTTTTTTTTAATTCTTTGCCACTTATACATTCATAAAATTCAACATTTATATGTATTTGCATAGTTACTAGTTAGTTGCTTCGTCTTACTAATTTCATCCGCCACGTAGGCTGAAAAAACCATTTATTTGCCTTTGGCTTGCAGCTGCAAGTTACTGTTCTTAAAGACATCCGTTCAGTTAAAACTGACAATACTTCGCTAGTGTTTTGATTTAACTTTATCAATATATATGTATCTGTTCAATAATATGTGTGTATTTGAGTAAATTCAATATGATTTAAATCAAACATATATAGATATTACCTTATGGAAGCGATTTTATATTATCGCTCATAGCTTTGATATTTTCTTGTTTAGCATTTAATAATTGCATCACACATCAATATTAAAATAACAATTCATCAAAACATTTACTTTTTTTTAAATGGTTTTTTGTTTTTTATATTTTTTTTTCTAACTTTTTATGAGCCTTTAAGTGGCCTTGCTTTTTCATAAATAAAAAAGTTTAGGTTTTTAGTTTTGTGTGCAAATTTAAGTTTCACACTTTAAAGGACACCAAGTGAAAGTTTTTTTGTTTTTTTGACTATGCAGTTTTACTCGTGTATAAAGTTTTTAAATTCGCTTTTGTTGTAGTATTTTTTTATACCTTTCATTTTATCATATATGCAGTATTTATTGTGGTGGGCATTTTGCTGCTAGTTTCAGCTTGAATATATTTGGTTTTTGTTTTTAGTGTACTAGTAAACACTTCCAAAGGGATTGTCAGTAAGGGGCACATGTTAAATACATCGATATACAAATAGTTGTAGATAAATATATATATTCATTATTTAGGATGTGCTTGTATGCTTGTATATGCTTCAGTTTGACATTTCACATTTAAAATTTGACTAAATACGTCTAAATGTAGCAATTAATCTTAACTTAAAAATCTTGACGCACTCAAGCCTTATGTTTATTGAAATTACAGTTTCTTCTATATATAATTAATTACCATTTTTTTCATATTTTTATACACCTATAAACATTTATATAATTTGCAACGCTTTAAGTTCACATCAATATAATTATATAAGTATATATATCTGTGTACTTTTACACATACTTTCTTTTTAAATACTTATGCAAGTAGAGTTGATTAATATATTTTGTATTTCAATTTTCAATTCTCATTTGATATTTGTTCTCTTTGATTTGTTCTTATATGTTTTGCTTGTAAGTGTTTTAAATTGGAATATGTGTTCTTGAAACTCTCATCGAGATATATTGCCATCCGATGAGCTATATATGTATATGAATAAAATTTACTTTAAGACCTCCTCAGATTTCATCTCAAAACATCGATTATCCTCACGTCTTTCGCAGCACTCCCCATTCTACTCTATACTGCCTACAGTGTCGTTAGAATGGCATTTAGATTTCATAATTACGGAATTTATTGGCCACATCAGTATTCTCGGTGCCCCACTCTGCCTTTCGGTTGCCGTAGTATAAAGCAGCCCCACCCTCCGAGGCCCGTCGGTGGGCTGGATTCGGGGATGCGGCTGAGAGGCCACCGCTGCTAGGGCCAGCACCTGGCGGGGCTCCGGGTCCAGTCTCCGGTAGCATGCGATCCTTGGTTTTTGGTGTGGCCCAATGCATTGACTTTGATTGATTGGAAAATAATTAAACTTTAATTAATCTGCCAACAGCAACTGCGGCACAACTATTGTCAGAGCTAATGCATTTGATATGTACAAGTATCAATGTTTGTGTATTTACATTAGTTCAGATCTTTGTTTTTGGTGCTCGAAATATAAGGTCAGATGCATTAGCTCCTAATTGGCATGCACGGCGTACATTAAGAAGAACACTTTGGATGAAGAGGCACATTCATAAAAATATCATAAATACGTAAATATTGGAGATCAGGCTCAGGCGACCAGAATCAGGCTTTAGAAAGGGTGTTTAAATTAAAGTTTGTTGCAAGTTCAGTTCAGACAGATTTCTGGTTTTGTTGAGTTTGAGGTCTGCTTATCCTACGTACCGTTTGATCGAAAACTTAACTCTTAAAATATGGCCTTCATCTGAGAATCTAACCGCATTAGTCGAATTGATTGCAACCGCAAAACCAAACTACAACCAATGCAAGTTCCTCTCCCAATTGTTGAGTGCTCACTGAAGCCAGTTTAAGACCAGGCTAACACAAATATGCAAACGACTCGCTCGTCTATCAACTTTGCTGGTTGCGTGAATTTGCTATGGAAATTGGCATAGAGCTCGTACTCGTACAGCGCTATGATTAATCATATAAAATGTGCTACTTTGCCAGTGCACTTATATCGGATTACTAATTCCATTAGCTGCACAATTGTGCGAGAGAACAAACCAATTACAATGCATTTCAAATACATATATATCAACGCAAATTGGTATAATGTAACATGTTCACGACTTGGACATACTCTGAACTGAATTATTATTTTGTACAAAAATGATAACCTTATAATGCAAAGTTAATTATTCAATGGAAATTGGAAATAGCGAATGTGTCACAAGTCATCATTAGCGCCTAAAAATATAGACAGATTAACATATCCAAACATATCTACGCGGAAGTGGTTGCCACTCAGTCTTCTTAAGAGGAAGATGAAATGGCCTTCCTAAAATTGTAGCATAGACAACTTTAATAATCCTTAATTGGCCATAAATGGAAATAAAAAACGAAAAAAAAAACAAACGGCACTCGAATAAAACAGTTCCTCAATTGACTACAATCGTTTTGGGGATTGGAGTTTACTTCTCTGTTTGGCTGTATTCCTCGCGCATACGCATACCTCTTTATCCACTTTCTCGGCAATTGTGTATCTTCTCACCTGGCCGACGTGCTCCTTCATGCCCAGCCACTGTTTGTAGCTCATTGAGATGCCACTGTTGCGCCACTTGTCGTACACGGCACGTTTCTCCGGATCGCACAGCGTCTCCTTGGCCTCCTGAAAATAAAAATAAAGCAAAAAAGTCCCAAAACACTCAGATGCTTATTTACATTGGTCGATTGAAATCAAATTGAATGAGCCCCAAAACAAATAGCAGAAAAGCCTTCTCTTATCTTTGTCTATGCTTTTGCCGTTGCTTTCATTATAATCAATTTTCGTAGCACACTTATTAGCAAGGCTCTGATTTACACCCACACACACAGACAGAGAGGGAAGGCCACATAAATGGGCAAATACGTTTTTACGCTCAAGTGGCTTTGATAGCATATCTGGGAATGATTCGAGAATACAAACACACACACACACACATCCTTTATACTAGGCGTCTACAACTTTTGTGCCAAAGCCGCCTGCGGGCACGTTTGTCAGATATTCAAAGCCCATAGACACACACACACACACACACACACACACACACAACTACACGCAATCACAGGCAGGCGCACAAACGCAGTGATGCTGAGATTTTACTGGCGTCACTGTTGTTTGCGGTTCTTACATGATAATCAATTATTTTACTACTCATTGACTATGTGGGTCAGCAGGCAACGTTTCAGAGCTTAGCCATTTTCCGCTAGCTGCTCGCTGGTTTAATTCTCTTCAATTAAATTAAGCCTTCAGCAATGTGGTCTTTACTCTTACAACAAAGAAGTTAGTCAGCCTTTAAATTTAACAAGGCAAGAAAGGTAAAGTACCACTTTAAAATATATCAATTTTTTTAATATATATACATATATATAGGTATATATACCACTTCATTCTCTCGTTGCATTAAAAATTATATTTATGCAGCTGCAACTTATTATTTAAATTCATTTCGCCTTCCAAAGCTGTATTAATGTGCTCAAATAAGACTTAAGTCTGTAAAGTACTGTAAAGTATATAAATATATATATAATCTTCTTTGGTGTAAATTTGTAAAAGCATTTTAAGCGAAATCTTGCCACTGAATTATTCAAATCACTAATAACAGTTTCTTTAAAAATAGGCAGCTTCACCTTAAAGCAAGATAACAACATGATAATAACATGTTTAATAGCTGCATTTAGCACCTTTACAGCCACACTTCTTGCATATGTTTTAGAAATCGAATTGAAAACATTTTGTGATGTTTTCTCATTACTTCGGTCTCATTAAAATCTCAGTCTTTCACTTAAACTGTTTTATGGGCGGCATCAGCGTTTATTTTATGACTTTGACGTTGGCTGCAACCATAAAAGATGCTCCACACCCAACCACACATCAACGCTCACATATCCAAACCCATACAGACATTCAGACAGACAATTTTACTAGCTGCAAATTTTATTTGTGTTTTTATGGCAACATTGAGTCCTGGATTCTGAGCCACAACTATCAACCATAGAAGCAGACTTCCGCTCGACTTGTTGCCGTTGCCGAAACGAATATCACAAGTTTTATTGTCGCTATAGCTGACAGAACTCTAATGAGCAGCAGCGGAAAAAGGACGTGAATCAGGCAAACTGTTTGGCACAGTTGACGGCCCCTTCCCCCTTCCTCTTCGCCTTTCCATTTCCCGTTCTATGACGTAAACTAACAATAGCCACGCATACCTATTAAAATATATATATATATAATAATAGTGTATGTGTTTTTTTTTCTTTTGTTGCTCTGACACAGTGAAAAATCAATAATACTTTATCCAAATAATGGTATATATACATCGTACATCTATGTAGAGCGTATGTCATTTATGCTATCTTCTCATAAAGTGTTCGCGATCTCGCCAGCTTTTTGTTGTATGCAAAATTCAATTTGAGGTTGAGTGTAAATGAGTGTGTCAGACTAACTATTGAATTCTGTTTGTGTGTGTGTTTGTATGTGTGTGTGTGTGTGGATCTGTGTATGTGCATGTGTATGAGTGGGCATGTGTAAGTGCTTTGTTCTATGTGATGATGCCTGACAGGCAGACATTTAGCTCATCTCACGTGTGGTTCACATTCACTGAGAGAAAATTCGCCTAGAAATTTAGAAAATCTATCTAAATTAAAATTAGAAAAAATTAACCCTAAAAACATATTTGTTTTAACAACTGATAAATGTACAAAAAAAATGCAAAAGCAAATTTTCTGTTTCTTTGATAAATATATATATATTTATTTATTTAGATATATACATAAAAGATTATTAAAACAAATTATTTTCTAAAATTCAAAAACTAGTGAAATTTGCTCGACTGCTAGTTAAAGTTTAGTTGTTTTCTGAATTTTTCGAATTTATAGATATGAATTTATAAACAATCTGAAATAAGTGTATATGTGAAATACTAAATTTTAATAATGAAATAATAAAAAAAACAGTGAAGATAAGAGGTATTTGTATTCATGTAAAAACACCCTGAAAATAAAATATATTTTCTCAAAATTTCAGAAAAATCTACTCTAGAATTATGATATGAAAAATTATTGTTTTTAAAAATACACTACATTTCCGTATAGAAATACATTTTTTGAATAATAGGGTTAGTTACCTTTGCGAACAAAAGTATGGTGATTTGCAAAAATTTTACGCGATTTTCTTCTTGCTTAGTGTATATGTAAAATGTTTATTTATTTTTTATTTAGTTTCTTATTACGGTAACCGTGTGTTTCTCTTGTAAGTTATGTGCGGTAAACAAGGAGATCAGCGTCGTCCTTAGCAACCGAAATGAAAACATGTTTTTCTTGCCAAACAATTTCGTGCCAAAGCTTTCAACTTCAACTGATTGCCTTGGGGGGTCAGGCCAGTGGTGCTGAGCATTCCCCTTTCTGCCTACTTAAGGCACCCCGCCTGCTACTTTATTAAATATGCAAACAGCTGAACATGTGCCTTTTTTCGCTGCTGGGCTTTTCATTTTGTCGATTTTTTTTCTTTTTTTTGCTGCTTACCTTTAGCTGCTGGAACTTGGCCTCCGCCTCCTTGTCGCCGTTGTTCTTGTCGGGATGATACTGGAGTGCCAGCGCCTTGTATTCGGCTTGGATCTGCTCCGGCTGGGGATAGAAAATTGAGCAAATTAAGTAAATTGCAATAAGAAATTCTCTTTTAGCCCTAAATTAACTAAGAATTTTGTGGCACACATCTTAAAGAGGTCTCCCGCGTAACACACTCAAATATTACACAATATATTAAACTGTTGTGTGTCATGCAGATCTTATTCTCTCCCCTGTGACGTTGATAAAGATGTTGATGAAGATGGATAATGCGATATGTCGATACATCGCACACATCGTCTTTGCAAAGTGAACAAGTCACGTCATGTAGGACAAGATGTGGAGAAGGAGCGTGGTGATAACCACACGACAGGTAAAGCTGTCAAGAGCAGACAGAGCCTCGCATGACATGGCATTAGAATTCAAGCATCGGCAACTGTGGGCGTGTGCGATAACCATAAACAGCAATCACATTCACACACACATACACAAACAATTTAGAATTGGGGGAATTGGTGTACACGAATATTTTGTGTGAAACTGAAAACCACTCAATATAATTATATTGAAGTGTTTGAAATACGAGCCAAGTTGTGGCATAATTGAAAAAAATAAATCTTGCAAAAATGTGATATGTCTAAGAGGATGACAAACTTTTGGCGCGTATTCCTTGGCATAGTCCTGATTACGTTAACAACTGATATTAGAGTCAAAGCAAGCGAACTTAATTAAGCCAATGTGTCCGCAGGGAGAGCAACAAGTTGCTGACAGAGCAAACATGGCAGACAACTGTTGTTGTTGACCAAGTTAAGCGGTTGGCCAAGCAGCTTGACAGTTGTCATCACAACGCGAACTACAAAAGCGCATTATCCTTTGAAAAGCAGCCGGTCGCAGTGGACACCACTCGCAATATATACAAACAAAGCGGATTGTTATTCTCGGAATTGATGAAAATGGCTTTTCTAGCACAATGAAAATCCACAAGCACAATGAATTCCAATGTCATGTAAACAAATACCCAACCAACTGCACCACTCAGTCAGTCAGTCAGTCAGTCAGTCAGTCAGTCAGTCAGTCAGTCAATCACTCAGTTATTTATTTCTTTTGTCTTTTGTCCTCATAAAATATTGGCAGTCGAAATCTTTGCGGATATGTAGCATATAGATATATGTTATAATGTATGGTCGACATCTACATTTTCCATGAAAATGTTTTATTTGCGCATGTTGAGTTTTGTTATGTTCAGCCAACGGCAACGGGGTGTATAATTAATTTCGACGCAATTAATATTACTCATACGACAGACTGCAGCGAACGACAAGAGGCAGAAACAAATACTATTGCCACAGCAGACAAAGACACTACACCTGTTCTTCCACACACACGCACACTCACACACACACACACACACACATACATACATAAACACACATACATACACACATGCAAGCACACACACGCCTATAATTAACTTAATGAATCTCTGATATACATTGGCAACCGCCTGTGTTTGCATTCCTCTCTGTATGTGTGTAAGTGTTTGGGTGTCCTTGTTGAAGTCTTCACATTTCCACAATCATTGGAATTTGATACAGACGCACACATATAAGATGTCCTAATAAATTGTGTGTTGACATTTTGCTATTTTAGCAGGCAAATCCCCTGAAAACAATTCGTCATCAGTTTGAGTGAAAGTAGCTCAAACGAGAAACTGCAACTTGAATTCCCTATTGAATCGTAATAGTATTTTCATCAGTGCCAATGAGTCATTTTTATAGACATAAATACTATATACTAAACAGAATTGAATGGTAAAGCTTCCCTGATACAATTGAGTATATGAATTGCGTAATGCAATTAAATTGCACCATTTTATATTCACTTGATCAATTAGAATGGATCGCCATGAAATTAAGCGTAGCGTATTTTCATTTGATTGTGCCCGAATGCAAATGAGTCTCAAGCCCGAGTCCCAATTGTTCTACAGAGATTTTCGCATACACATTCACATACATACATATGTGTGTAAATATACATGAGTAAATGGTGGCCATGACTTATGCAAATTTCCATTAGAGCTTCGCATAAGTTTATCTGGACACAATGGCCAGTTTATCTTTATGAGAATAGATACGGCAGTTGCTCGAGTTGAGCTGCAGACAATTCAATTCATTTGCGGAACAAACAATTTATGGATAACAATAAAGACGAGGCGTCTGAATTGTTGCAGTTTCATTTGTGAATTCCAAAAACAGTGCCAGCAAACAACACAATTGAAAGTGGCGTGCAACATGAAATTTGAAATCGACTTTTGGCAAGTACATCAAAAAGTGCTGGGGAATATTAAATTGGGAAAGTGTAAGTTCCACATCGCAATTTTATTATATTTTCTGGAATATTTGCAGTGAAGTCAAACACCTTATTTAATTAATTCAACTCGATGCCATTCGTAATATTTGGCTTGAAAATTATTGAGTATTGTGCCTTGTAAAGTAAATAATCAAAATTATTGTTCATCATCGTATTAAGAGTACTTTAAGGTAGTGTAAGAGCAAGCACCATCTCTGAACCGAGTCGAAGCCATTTCCTTCTGTTGCCCCCCAATTTTTTTAATTATTAATATATATTTAACACTAGATTATTGAAGAATTTTAAATCTAAGGCGCAAAAATATGTACCGTCCCAAAAACCATAAATAATTAACTTCCTCCTAAATTAAATGAAACAGAGCAAACGATTTGTATTATTTTACCCAAAGTATGTAAAAATATATCTTTAATTTGCTTCTATGTTCCTATTACAAATGGCCAGCTGACTGTTGGGATCATCCATTTTATATGCAAATTGCAAATGTTATATCTAATGGAATCTAACATGTATTTTACATTACTTTATACACTTTATAAAATGTATCTATTGTGTTGCTTTTCCATGAACCCAAATAAATCTAACCGATTTTGAGCGTTTGCTTCAGTAAATATACATTTTATTATGAAGGAGGACAATTTCCAATTCCAATTTGGACATTCAACATTTCCGCTCACAGTCTTCACCCTCATCAAGAGTGATGCTCTGTGAAATCTCGTGCATAATTTAATAGATGGCTCAACATGATGCAATCGACAGCTTGAAAAATTGGCAACATTAAATTGTTTACAGGTGGAAAATTGCGGCAGCGTCAAACATTTTTCATACCAATGAATTCGATTACACCAGAAAGCCAGGCAGGCAGACAGGCAGGCAAAGGTTCCCACAGAGTTGCCTTCGGGTTATGTTTTTCAGAATGTGTACGTGATAATAATATTGTTATTGAAATATTCTCAACTAGAAAATATGATTAACCCCGATTTTTATGGGTATGTGTATGCAAAGCTAAATGTTGTTAGGCTAGCAATAGATTTTTAGCACAAGACAGGAAAAACCAATAAATCATTTTGGTATGCGATTGAAAGTGCTTTTATGTGTCAACAGATTGCCAACTAATATGTCTGTTGAGTACGGCTAATGCTAAGAGTTTTGTCTGTCAGTTGACAGTCGGTCACCACATAAAGTGGAAATGCAAAATAATTGCTTGGCTTAACTTCTGACACATTATAACAACACAAACAGACAGGTAACTGTGGTGCAAAAATGCTTACCCAAAAGTTTCGAGTTAATTGAAAGACTTTGAGCTAATAAAAAAAATCTTTAAAAAAAAATAAAATAAAAAAAAAGCAATCGATTTCTATAACTGCCCAGTTGGCAACTACACTTGCTGTGGCTACTGAGGTCTGCAGATGCTTTCGATTCTTTCAATCTAGATCGACTCTGAATACGAAACGTAATTGAAACTAATTCTCAAAGTAAATAGCCCGACGCTCAAAGCCAACTCGTATTTGATTTCATTTTGTATCTCATTTTGTATCTAGCTGCGTTTGTTGCCTTTGTGGCTGCCATTTTTGAGCAGCGATAAAGTTCTCGAACTTAATTTAATTAAATAGTAATTAAATTTTTGGCGTAAGTTAAACGATGGCAGCAGCTAATGCGAGTGTTGTGTGCCAAATATTTGGTTCTGCGACTCACAGCTCGTTATAAACTTAACTGATTATTGAGTGTAATTCAAGTTTGGGCCTTACCGATGAGGTCTCATCGCATTGAAGCAGACCGTAAAAGTCCTCATTGGGATTGCGTTTATAGCTGATGATGGCATCCACAGCGCTCATTTTTGAAGATGTTTTCCTTGTTTCGGCAAATTGCAGTTAAACTGATAGTTAAATGAAATAATTAAGCAAATCTTTATTTGTAACACACAGAATATTAAGCAAATTTCAAAGAACTTTAAATTGAATTTGTTATAAGATTTCTGCTTATTATCTTATACATTCAAATTGTTTTCACTTATACATATTGAACACGTTTTTATTTATTGTTTTGCTGTGATTAATTTATTATTAAGTAAACAATAACAATTGACGCGAATTCCGTTTTAAAATCTCAAAAACTTAAGCCATTTAACAAAAAAAAAAAAAAATTAAATCGAAAGATGACCTTCGAACTTAAACAAAAAGGTTAAGAACAATTAACGACTAAAAATAATTGAAGTAAATAAAAATTACGCGTAAAAAAAACAGAACTGGTGCAGTTTGTAAACAAATTGTTATTGTCTCAGACCACTTTCACTTTGGCATTAAGACCTGGTTAACACTTGGCTAACACCACACGAAAAGACAACAATTTGCCACGGACCAACTTTTGTTTGTTGCTTTCGCGCTCGCTCACACAATCAAAACAATTCCACAGAAGAGCACCAAATGACGCTGTAGACAAAAGTCGTTGGCTAAAATTTTGATTGTCACTACACATAAAGCTCTCACTCGCACTCTTGCACTCTCTGGCACACTCGCACCACTCTGACACTGCTTCTCTCTCTTTCTCTTTCTCTCACACTCTCACTCTCTGCATCGCTCTCACTCTCTCTCTCTCCTTATGTGTTTTGCTCTTTCGTTTGATCAAAAGTTGTATGTTATTTAGTTGCAATTGTTGCGTTTATTACATTTGGGAGCGCTCACGATGTGGCTGACAACGCGTCAAAATACAAACTGCCAATGGCGGTGAGTCGTCGACTCGCAAGCTGCTGGGGCTTTATTTGGCCTGGCTTGGCCTACGCACTGGAAGAGCTTGCATCTGTCTCTGCTGCTACTGCTGCTGCTGAGAGGCATTTACAGCTTGCGCTCCCAAAAAGCCATAGATGCGCAGGGGAACTGAAAAGCACCTTTGACTTTTTGGTGACTGATAAGCGCGCTCATTTCAGGGATTTTTTTTTTTTTAAATGAGACTTGGAGAGTAAGGTATTTTGTGATTACTAACTGACTAACTGGTGAACCGTTGGTTCTGGGTTAAACCATAGTTAGAGCTTACTCAGCGCAATGGGTAAAGTCCACAACTCTGTTGTCAGGCAGCTTTGAAGTTTGTGTGATTCTAGTAAAACAGCTTTCGCATAACTCTATGCATGCTGTGTGCTTTTCGCTGCCATAAAAGCACGCGACGCAGCTTTTAGCTGACGCTCTTGCCATAAATGTGTGATTTTATGGCATCATTGATTGCCACTTGTTGCTCGCTTTTGCTTTCAATTTGCAAATCATGTAAAGTAATCAAATTGGTCTTTTACAAATTGTCAAACACGAATCCAAAACAGGAAATGCTATATTTTCAGCAACGCCAGTGTTGTATAAAACTCATCAATCTGAAGTCATCTTAGAGCTCGGGCGTAAGGGCGAGTGGACTAAAATCGAATGACCGAAAATTGCTTTTCGAATTAAAAGATGCGGCCAAGTGTGAAAAATGCGAGCAAACTTTGCGGCAAACGGAATTGGAAACGAAAACTGTTGCATGCTTTTAGGCAGCTAGCAAAAAAAAGGCCAACAAAATAAATAAAAATGTTTTTGTAGACCTGCCACAGTAGATTTCGCTCCTGAGGGGAAGCTCAAGCTAGGCAACCCAAAAAATAATTTCCGCCCATAAATCATCATAATGGTTTTCCAAAGCTCTTTGTCGGAGGTGGTATTGCAAACGAAATGAAGATGAAACAATTTGACAGCCAGCATAGCCAGAATAGTCACAACCCACGCACGTAACCAAGTTTATTTTCTGTATCTATGCTTGAGTGTGTGTGTGTGTGAGTCATCTACAAATTGAATGGTTCAACATGCACACACACACACACACACACTCAGAGACGCATTCAAGCAATTGATATGGTAGAAAGTAGAAATCGTTTTAATTAGACAAAAGAGCTAAGCAACTATTTAGTTCCATTTCTGTTTGCCCAGTAAGGAACAGAGCCCGTAGCAAGGCTAAGATACACAGAGATGTCGAGCAAAAAGCCTGCAAGCAAAGAGTGCAAGCGATAGCCAGGACACATACGTAAACACACGGACACATACGTATATATCTTGCCTGGAGTGCAGCCATGTGTGTGGGCATTTGTATTGCCACAACTTGCTACGAATTGCTACAGATTGATACTGCTAACTGCATTGCGTATCCGTTTAAAGCAAAATCGACAATCAAACAATTTATGTGGCCACACGACTCTCTCTCAATTTGTGTAGGATATTCGCATGTAGTCTGAATGTGTGATTAGTATCAAATAGAGATCACCGAATGGCGATGCTGGAACAGAGATAAATTGTCACAATTTTGATTTCGTTATAAATGTCTATATATAATATAAGAAAATAATTAAATTAGTTACTTTAATTTTAATTCTTTATTATTATGAGACACGTTCAACATATAGATAAAATCAAAAGGTTAAATCATATTTTTCCATTTGGGAGCATGTATATACAGGATATGTACATGACATGGAGAGCTGAATTAAATATTTGTAATACTCATTTAATTCCAGTTTTGTTAACTGGGATACAAAAACAATCGCTTGCCATCTCTAGTAGAGATTAAGTCAATTTCCAATCGTAACTATAGTTGAATATTGGTTGAAATAGCCATGTCGTTGAATGACCGATGTCATTGCAATAAATTTTCCATATATGTAAAAATAAATCGAATCGCTTCTGTTTTACATCACAGCGTCAATTGGCAGCAGTTTTCGATTCCGGGCATTGCCTTTGTTGCAAAACGCATTAAGATGCACAATGCTTGAGTGACTGTATCTCTAGTCAATATCTGCTCAGCATCTGGCTGTGGTGCAAGGTTTTCTAGGTTAAAGCGTGTCGACGACACTTGCCACACAGCGAATATGGCAGAAAGAAATGGGCCCCATCGAAACAAACGACAGCTTGTTGGTTTATAATAAAAAGTTATTCAATTGCTTTATGCAATTTACAACAGTGTAACTGCGTGCGATAAACAGAATAAGCAAGGGCCAAGGAGAGAAGTTGACCTGGTGGGGCTTGGGGGAGTTTAGTCTCTCTTGCATCCCTCCTACAGATGAACGAGTTTTTCTTTATGCTGTCCACATTATTTTTTAGCGACTGCCATCGCTTTGTTTTATTACCCATTGTGCGCCTTCCTTGGCTGTTGTCTGCTCTATAATTTATTTATGCAAGTGCTGTATTATTAATGATTTGCCACAGCATTTTCCATTACTTGGGCTGACGACATTTTACAACTCGCTACTGTCAAATGAATTACTTGCTAATCATATTTGAGCGTTGATTTTGCGTCACCTTACAAACCAAAGAGTGTGTGAATGTGTGTGTGTGTGTCTTTGCGAGGGGGAGGGAAGGAGGGGGGCGGGGGGATCAAGAGTGTGTGATTATTATCCTTTGCCTGTTGCTCTGTTCTTTGTTAAGTAGCTTTTGCTGTTAGCTTTGAAAGATTTCCGCACAATGTAGTCCCAATTACAGCTGTGTTCATCATAGACAAGCAGTATAATCAGCCATATATCTACATTATCTATATCTGTAGCTGTATCTGCAGCTGTATCTGTATCTTCCCATACACACTCATATACGACATATATATATGCAGATATTTGTGTCGTCTTCTATTGCGTGGTTGAGCAGCCAAAAAGACATTTGTCGAGCATTAATTTTAGAAAATTTCATGTCTTGCGTTCATTTGACGCTTTGTTTGCAAAACGCAAGCACTTATCTCTCATATATCTTGCAGTCGATTATACAGGAAGTTTCCACTGCCCCACCAATGCAACGTTGCAGCTATGCAACGATCAGCAGCAGCGGTCATCATCATGAATGAAATGCACACAATTCTGCTATTCCCAGCGCTGCCGGACTATTGGACACCCTGTATACGCCCATACACCAAATGCAACTCAGCTCAGCTGTCGAACGCGCTATGCCAAGCAAATGTCGCTAGGCCAAACGGCCAGACAGACAGAGACCAACCAACTAGCAGACGACGCTAAAGAGAAAGAGAGATAAAGAACCAGAGAGAGAGAGAGACAGAGAGGGGGATGCTGAGGCAGCAATATATACGAGCAGTGGCCCAGTCCCAGTCTCAGTCCATTCCCCCAGCAAGCTTTTTCGAATATGTAGTTTCAGTTTTTTAATGCCCTTGCCTAGGGTATCATAACTTAAACATTGCTGTTGCTTTAAGAACTAAATTCATTTAATATTTAAATTCACATTGTGTGAAATTATTTAGAATTTTATCGCTCTCACGGAATTTGTTTGACAAAGTTGAGCAACAAAAATGTGACACAACATTTAAGTTATCAAATTACTTATTTTTTCCAGGAATCAATTTTATTGAAATTATTGAGGACATTTTTTAAGGTTTGTTTCCTCTCCCATATCTTCAAATGCTATTGGACATTTTAATACTTAAATTTACATACATTTATTGAACAGTCTCGACTTGTAAATCACAAACTTATGAAGGAAACAAAAATTAGACCCAAGTTAAAATTAAACTTAAACATTCGGCTTGTTTCATTTGTTTTTTAAATTAAATCTAAGCATAGAGTTTAATTTATATATATTGTGTTTTAAGTATTAGATTTACAATCATTTCTAAATTTATGGCATTTGAATTTATTTAATATTTTAATATTAATATATTAATATTATTATAAAGCCTAGAATCAGAAAACTAGTACAAGTGGGATTCATGTATGTTATTAGCAAGGGTATTTAGATGTCGACAATCCAGCAATTGTTTTATTTTTTTTGTCTTGGGACTGCTGTGTATTGTTTAGTAGCGGGGAGCGGGGTGCAACCTAAAATAGCGCCAACGCTGCACGTGGAATGGGGGGCCAGTTACAGATTTGACATGCGTCACGACTCACGCCTCAAGCGGCAGCACTAATTGCAGTCCGTTGAGCGTTCAACATTTTTTCAAATTTCGTTTAAGAATTGGATCTAGCACTTGCAGCAGCAGCAAAACAATGGCAATAGCAAACGGCCGAACAGCATTAGCAGCTGCTCGCCCCAAAATATTGAAATGAACATCAACATTCAAATCAAAATTCAGAGCAACAAGCAACAGCAGCAGCAGCAGCAGCAAAAGCAAAGGCAGCAAACGTCAGCGGATGGCAAAGAGCGGACATTGACTATGGCCGACCTGCTTGCACTTGTGTCTGGCTGCGACTAGTTTGGTGATCCCAACCAGTTGGGCATCTCGCTCGCCGGGAAAACCAAAAGCAAACAGACACACACACGCAAGCCCAGAGATACACACACACACACACACACACACACACACACACGCATACACATATACACACACACACACATAGACGATTCATGTCTAACTAGTTGTATGTATTGTATTTGGTATTTTGGTCGCTCTCCGGCGACGGCAACGGTTCCGGTGGCAGGCCAGACGGCGAACAGTGCCATCGATCGGGACAGAAGCCTCAGAATCGTGTAATTTGCCTCGTGCGTTGTCGCTGGGTGCTGCTCGCTGATTATTTTCAATTTATTGCTGCACAACTGAAACAAACTGAAAAATCTCGAATTATGCGTTTTTAATTGTACATATAAATATATAAATGATTTTCATTTTGTTTCAGTTTTGCAAGCTGTCGTGCGTCAGTTTGTCGTTTGTCGTTTGTCGTTTGTCGCTTGTCGTCTGTTGTTTGTTGTCACCATCTCTCTGTCTCCATCTCTGCCTCTGCCACTGGCTCCGTTCTCGTTGTCGCTCTTCCTTATCCGTTGTCCGTTGTTCGTTGTTCGTTGTTCGTTGTTCGTTGTTGACGCGTCTTTCGTTGTCGCTGACTGAGCGTTCACTCTCGCAGTGTCAAGCACAGTCAGCGCCAGTGATCATCACCAGGAGCACTAAACATCTCAAGATAAGAGTCACATTTGAAGATAGCCAAGCGAATTCAAATTACGCCCTTTTTGGTGTCCGTGTCGCGATCGTGATTGTGAACGTCAGCAGTGAAGATTTTCAGGAAAAATTTCGATTGTTTATATAATAACCCGGAGCGTGCACATAGAAATATTCATATCTGGTTGGTTCTTTTCAGGCGAAACAAGTTGAGAAATTCTCTTTCGAGTGTGTGTGCCTGTGCTTGCCCCTGTGTGTGAGTCGGTGGGCCGCTATAGTCGCTATAGTTCAGAATTTAGTGAGCAAGCGCCGAACCAAGTGAAAGTGATCAATAAACGAAACAATAACAACCAACAAATAAAAAACAAGCCAAAATACATAAAAGAAGTGAAATCCTTAAGGAAACAGTTACGGTTAATTAGCAAGAATGTCGGACAATGAGGATATTATGAGTGCCTCTGAAGAGCAGGCTAATGCCAGTCCCGAATCGGTGCCAGATCCCGAGGCGGAGAGCAAAAGCAGCGTCGTTACGGATCGTACCGAGGAGATAATACCCGGGGAGAGCGAGAAAATGGTCACCGAGACGATCGATGAGGATGGCGACGTTGTCGAGGAGACAACCGAAGTGACCCGTAAAACGGTTAAGCGTACCATGAAAATAACTGAGGTGAGTGAATGAGATAACTACGCAATAATTGGCCATTACTTTATATATATTTGTTATACAGCAGTGTATATCTGTTTTGTTAGGGTTGACCAAAACATGTCAAAATTATTAATACGTACATATATACGAAATAATATATCACTGCATGCCCCTTAACAAATTGTTTATATAGACGTAGAAATGCCATAATTCATGCCATATAGTATACAAGTATTATATACACAAATACGTTATGTATGCACAGATCTATGTGGCTATATAAGATTTCTGTTTCGGACACACTTAATATTAGCGATGCCTCGCAAAGAATCACAATTTTTGCAGCTGTTTGATTTCGGCGTAAATTACGAATATCAAAAAACGCAAACAACCCAACATTTTTGTTAAGCACAAATCACTTAATGCGCTGTGAAAGCTGCCAAAAGCAAAGAGAACGTCACATTAGAAAAATAATAATAATAATAATAAAAATTGAAAACAAATTGCAAAAAAAAAAAAACAACAAAAAACAGGAAAAAAAAAACTCAGTTTGCCTAGGAAAGTCACAAAAAAATTGGGGTTTCGGTGTCTTGCGGTCTGGCGCACAAGCAACAGGAGGCGGAGGCGTTTGGCAGACGCATTGCAATTAATTGCCACACATTTTGATGCACAAATTACAAATTGCATTTCCGGCTTGGCGTGGAAAAGACGCGTGCGGCCATCGCAACCGTATCTTCTCGACTCTATACAGATCCGGCCCACTTTGGTATCGGTTTCTACCCAACTCCTGCATCTGCTATTTTTTATGATTGTCTGGGCGCTTCTGTGGTTGAATTTAATGGCTCCCAAATTAAATTTGCATTGCAATTTCTGGCGGATGCTGAGTTGCCATTTTGTGCGCTGTCCTTGTTTTCTTTTCTTCTTATTTTTTTATTTAATCTGTCTGAAATGTTAAACAAAAGGAAAATGTTTGCGTGACGCACACGCTTGGAGATTTACTCAACTCGAATTTCATAGTGACTCGAGCTGAAAGTGACAAATAAGTAGAAGATTGCACTTGCTGCATAGAGCAGAGAATAACATTATATATTATAGTTGGTACCAACTAAAAAACATTTATTTTTGGGCTTAGTTTAATCGGATGCATTTGCTCGACTCAATTTATATCAAATTATAAATAGCTACTCAAACTGAATAATGTTATGTACACAAAAGCTGTATGTTTTAAATAAGTGCTAATACATTTTCTGTTTAAGTCTAAAACTGAGTTGGATTTCATTGACACTTCGCTTATTCGGTATTAAAAATAATCTATAATAAACTATGATACAATTAATTAAATTTTTTGGTCAATGTTGGTGTCAGTCTCAACTGGATTTAAAGGCTGTTTCACCGTTCGATTTTCAGTCAGTGTCATTGTGTGTGCGACCGTTTGTTGACCAAGCCATAGGTCAACTAATTGTGTTACGTGTGTTCGTTGCAGCCATACTTCTTAGTCGCCCCTTAATGAGGCACGTAACATTTTTGTCATTTTTATACCCTGCTGTTGGCTGCCCTGCCACATGGCTACGTGACTTGGGCCAAAGTTCAAAATGAGAATGCAAATTCGCTTTAATGAGCTACATACATACCTACATACACATGTATGTGATTTTACACAAACCATAAATTTTACAGCAGACTTAACAGTAGTTGGCTAACCACGTTGCGGTTTATATTGCTAATTTGCTAATGTATTTATGCAGTTACGAAAATAGATTAGCAAATTTTCGATGCCTATTTCTGATTCGGAAGCGGACGGGGGGCGCCCAATGAGGCATACCAATTAGTGCAACAGGGCGTGAAAGATCTTTCACACTATCCACACACACACACAACCACACGGATAATTGCACAAAGCTATAATAGATACGAGTAGACACTATGGGATATGCGG
Organism: Drosophila setosimentum; assembly: GCA_035043505.1. NCBI lineage: Eukaryota > Metazoa > Arthropoda > Insecta > Diptera > Drosophilidae > Drosophila > Drosophila setosimentum. The sequence continues at coordinate 1,094,874 of JAWNMY010000022.1, read as the reverse complement.
GCAAACACATTAATGGAATTTCGGTGGCACATAGCTTAACCAAAGCAAACAAATGTGGCAAACGCGTGGTCAACTGTGCATTGCTTGACTTGGCTGTGACTTCATAAGGTCGGAGTCTATGCATCATTATTATCACACACTCTCTTTCCCTCACTCTCTCACTGGTCTCTGGTCTTTGGTCTGGCCGTGGCCCATTGCCTTTACCTAGCTATTCATGGGCGGCAGCCCTGTGCGTCAGTCGCACTGACAGCTGTCAACATGCTGGCGCCTCCTAAAAAGAATCAGCAAATAATTCACATTCAGCATCACACATACACACGTAATAACATATGATGTACGCCTGTTTGTGTATTTAGTTGTATTTATATTCATTTGTATTTATTGCATGGTTATATGGCATTTAAATGTGACAAAACAAGTCAAAAACAATTCAATGTCATGCTTCGGCCACTTGATTTTCATTCATTTGTTGCAGGTCTCTCTTTCTCTGTCTCTGTCTCTCTCAAGGCAGCTGCCACCCACTGTATGCCATTGCCTCCCGTTGCTCATACGACGCGTCTGCCCAGCCAGCTCCAAATGCTACTCGGTTCTCGGTTCTCGGTTCTAGTTGATTTTGGTCAGCTATTTATGCGCTTAGCGTTTGTTTTTCGTTTCGCTTAGTGGCGTTGGTTCTTCTGAATTTATTTATTTGGCTGCTTTTTGCTGAGCAAACAATTTATAATTTGAATGCACACACGCACAACATATGCGACGCTATGTGTGCGTGTGCGTGTGTGTGTGAGTGTTAACTGAATATAATCTAAATATGTTTATATAATTGAAAAGCAAACGCGAAAACATCAAGCAAAACATAGCCATAGTCTAAGTATGCCAGTTTGTCAGGGCGGAGGCGTAGCGGACAGGGGCGTGGCATATATATAAAACTCATACGCTCGAGCGATGGCCCACATCACCATTTGTATATATGTACATACTCATGTGTGTATCTACACACACGTACGTGTACACACATATACGTATATTCGTATATGTGTGCGTGCTTGTGGTATATAAATACGGCTGCCAAATTGTTAAACGCACTGGGCTCACTGGGCGTATGATAAACGTGCCATTTATTTTGGCAGTCGGCCGCTGTTTAACTTTTGAGGAGCACAATTTTTGCACGCTATACTTCGAACGTGAGCATTGTGTGTTGGTATTGTACTTGGCATAAATCAGTTTTACGGTTAGCATATCTCTTGTAATTTGCAGGCACTTTTCATAAGTTGCTTGCAGCATACGGATTTATTATTTCTTATTGTTGTTTTTGTTTTCAATACAACAGCAAGTAGGTTTGCAATGGTTTTGATTTTGACCTGCCGCAACGGAAACTTTGCCCGCTAGCTTCGACAAAGAGTTTACTTTGCGTGTAACAATAATAACAACACCAACAACAAAAGCAATAATGCTTTATCCACTAGGCATAACAAACAAATAATTTCATTGCCTGCCAAAGATTTCCGCCGCCCGCTGGCGGATATTCAATTGATATTTACTTATTTCAATTACGTTTCCTGAGCTCTCTGCTCGAAAACGCAAAATACAAATTCAATTTATAAATTGTTTTACGTAGTTTTGCAAATACGCCGCAGCACCCGCTGCCGCCGTAGCTATCTATCAATGTCCACGACTCAGTTCTAAACGGATTTCCCCCAACCTCACAGATACACACACACACACACACACACACATAGAAGGGCAGCTGCAGAGAGGCCATGCAACCCTCTATCTTCCATCTTCTGTCTGCCCTCGTCACCGTTGTTGTCTGTTGGCAAATCAATGAGGAAATTTGCAAATTGAGTGAATTCAACGCATTGTAGGCAAATGCCTGGCCTGCCAGCTGTGCCAGTTGTCTGTTGAATATATGCCTGACAACGGCAAATGGCCAAATGCAAATGGCTTCAGACGCAATTAAATAGCTCGACCAAAATTAGGAGGGACTGCTTACAGTACGCTAGAACTGGTTGAGGCCAAATCCCAACGGACAAAGAAAATATCTGCATGGAAAGCATGAAAATTGGTTCAAATTATTGAACGACCAAAATGAACTTGTCTGATTTTTAAACGACACCACTTTACCGACTGCAAGATACACTGCTCATAGTGAAGTGAGTTTCAGCTGATTCATTAAAATAATTCTTTTATTTATAAAATCTTAAAATAAAAATAATAATAAAGTTTTTAAAAACATAAATAGATCATTTAAATAAAATTTAAGTATGCACTTGATATTTCTAAAATATTTAATATATAACAAATAAAACAACCGAACTACTTTTTTAGCATTTGGTAATTTAATATAAGCTGTTGGGCGTTAAGGTAAAGCTGAATAAATTTGAATAATAGATTTAAATTGCCGAAGGCAGATTAAAGTATCTTAAGCCTTAAATGCACAAATTAAATGAAGAGACAAATTGAAAAAATAAGCTTCTGGGAACAGAAGAAGGAGCTCTTTATTCAGTATGGGGTGCAGTAGTTTTCAGTGAACATATAACATAAGCTCTTTATAAAGCAATAGAGTTTTCCTAAATAGACTTTCACTTTTCGTTTCCATTTAACAGTTTCCACATGCAACTGTTTATATGATTAATTTTTTGCAATATGTTTTTGGCCAACTTTGTGGATGCCTACACACCAAACATTTGCATAACCCAATTAATTATTTTAAGCCAACGCTTATTTACACAAAGCGATGCGTGATTTGCTGCACCGCACATCATAAATAAATAATCTACATTCGTATTCATATTCATAGCTATGACAAGCTGTGAAGGCTGCTGCAATCGACATTTAATTCAACTCATAATTCAGTTCTTGATACTTGACACATCCCGCTTTGAAATATGGGACACGGCTTACTCCTGCCCACTCACCTTCCATTTTCTTCTTGTATGCTGTCAATTTTATGTTGACTTGATTTCTGTATGTCAGGTTAAGTGTAGAAGTGCGTCACTTGTCATCACCAGGCTTACTTACTAATTAGATCTTATTCGAAAATTATTCATGTACACCGTACGAAACAGGGTGCAAGGAAATTGTATGAAAATTAACTTCAGTGTTGGTGTATCTTAAGGAAACTAAGCATATATCTGTTATGGGTAGGTAAGTACTATAAGTGTTGAGGCTGTCAGGATCGGATCACTATATTATGTAGCTGTCATACGAACGGAAAATCGAAAGATAACTTCTTGTAAGAAAAACTTTATTGTATGCAATGAAATTCAACCCAAACAATTTGTAAAAGCATTTTTGTTTTAACAAATTATCCTATTTAATATAACAATTTTACGAAAAATCCAATTTATCGATTTTTTAAATTTATAGTGAAATGACTCCAGTCTAAAAGAGCATTTCATCTTCGGCATGCCTTAGATAGTCATTCTTTCTTGATTTCTTTTGAATAAAAGAACAGATTTAGTTAAAAGATTCGTCTTAATTTCTCAGTTAAGACAGACGAACAGACAGATTGAATAATATATAAAAAATGTATACTTTTATTGAATACTTATTGTAATTTGAATATTTATCATAGTTGAATCAAGCCTTAAATGAGCAAATGACAAAGCTTTGCATGAATATCGATTTATTTTGTTACTATATCAATGGCATTTCAATCATGAACATAAGAAGAATGCCAAGCAGCTGCCTCAAAATGTCAAAAAAATGTCAGCACAAGACAAAGCGTAGGAAATCGAAAGTTGTAATGCACTTGGGAAATATCTATGTATTTATATATGTATTTCTGTATGTACGTATGTATGTTTGTATGTATGGTTATATGTATGCAAATGTGTATTTGTGCAGTGCGCATTGTAATTTTATTTGGCTGTTAAAACCCGAAAAACAGAAGGCACTTGAAAGCGGAAACGTCGATTGAACTGCAGCACTTTGATTGCATTTCGATGTTGCTTCAATTTTAGTTGCATTACGCGACTCGAGCAAAACAAACTTGAAAACCAAACGAAATAAATTCGAACATATTCAAAAAACTATTGATTTATCACTGGAATGGCACTAATGGATGCGAGCCAGTCAGCTAAATAAATAGATTAGTTTTTACGCGAATTTTTCGTGCGCATTTTCCGTAGTCTGTGACGCGCTGCCGCCTCCATCACCTCTCCATGTGTATGAGTGTATGAGTGTGTGTGTGTGTGTGTGTGTGGGAGTGTGTACGTGTAAGCAAACAAAAATTATTGTAAAATTACAATACACAATAAATAAATAAATAATTCGTTGGATATCTACATTCGATCGCGAATTGCGCAACAGCTCAACAAGAAACACTTGCAACTGGCAACTGATTTCAAGGGTATTTTATTTTTCTTAAGCGGATTAAGCTTAGTTCCAGTAGCAATTGACAGCTATGGCAATAATAGATGCGAATTTGGTAAGTTCCAGCACATTTTGTTAAGCAAATTAAAATCCATATAAGCTTGTTGTCAGCCATACAAACAACAATTTACACTGATCCCCAAACAATAACCAAATTCGCAAACTTTTCTATGGCATTAAGGGTCCGCTTTCATACCCCTTCTCCTTACTGTTGTTGTTTGGGTTGGTGCTTTGTTCACGTATACGCTTATCCTGTGTATGCGTAGATGTGAGAATCACTTGTCAATCTTTTATATAAAGAGATGCTGCCAGCGTTTAAATCTCACCTGTGTCGCTCGTAAATTTTTGTCGCTTGCTTCCGTTTTCTTTGCACTTAATTGTGTCTGCTGCTCAGTCGCCGTCATCGTTGCTGTCGCTGTTGCTGCTGACGTTGTTGTGCGTGTGTGGTTCAAGGTGATTCGGCGTTGACAACAACGTTAACGTCAACATCGAAGTCGCTGCCAACACTTCAACGCATCTTTCAATCGCTTACCCCATGTCCCCCACCCGCCTGTTGCTCCAACTGGCAAACACCCTCAACCCGTTCAGTTTGAAACGAAGAAAAAAACAAAGCACACAGTTAACAAATATTGCCAGTATTGCTCGAACACTAGATGCTCTACAAAAATTCATCTACTGAATCGAGTAAACAATATTAATGTTTATGTTTACATATTGCTTATGCCAAAAACATTATCTTCCTCGATTTATTTATTTATTATTCACAACGTGACGTATGAGTTATCTGCAGGCTGTATCATTTAAGAGTTGAACTTACAATACCCTTTCGTAACACTTTTGAATCTTGGGTATAAATACAAGTTTCGCCACTGCCAAGGACTTTTGTTGCCTTCACTTTGACTTTGCCTTTAGCTTGTTTTTGTCGCTGATGCTGCTGCTGCTGCTGTTGCCGTTTATTTTGGCTGCTTGTTATTTTGTGCTACGTTTTTTTTTCACTTAATAAAATTGTTTTCATTCGCTTTGCTTGCTTTTTAGCTGCTTTTCAATATGTTTAAAAATAAATGATAGCACCAGAACACCACCGCCAACACCCACCCTCGCCCCCAACATCACAGTATCCCGCCATCCCTAGCGGATTTCATTATGCTGCAAACTGCTATCGACACACATTTTATCTGCCTTGGCTATTGTTGTTTCTTTGTTGCTGTTTGTTTGGTTTGTTGCTTAGTCTGTGGCTTATTAGCAATTTATCTGAGCGCCAGTCTCTGAATATGCCGTTTAAGCAGCTCAGCCATCGTCCCATTTGCCGCACATCCTGTCTGTAGTTCTGCTGACATTGCAGTCTAGCCCAAAATTCTGCTTCCTGCTTACAGTATTTGCCATAGTTTCCTTACCATTTATGGCCACAACCAACGCCGTCTGCCGTAATTTCAATTAATTTTGATGTCTGCTAACTGAAAGCGTTATTATTATTGTTTGTGTTTCATTTTAATGCAGCATTCAACAATTATTCATGCGCATATTTCAATGCAGTTAATTGCATCCTTAGTCTTACTTTGAAATCAGCTAGCGGCTATTTGCTCTTTCCAATTGCTGTTTATGACTTTGAAGCGATTAGTTGAAGTGTTAATTTGATTAGGTAATGCATATGTGTGTTAGTTTCCATACAGCATTACCCTGGTCTATTGACTGGCACCAGTCGCAATATCAGTTGTCAGACACATTTTGCAACCATGTTATGTGCTACCATATATTCCTATTGTATTGTGTGTGTATTGCTGCACTCGTGCAATCAATCAAAATGTGTCTCAGATAAAGCGAAACATGTTAAAAAAGCAAACAACACAACACGAATATTCTGGCATCTGTTGCAGAAATGCGCTCCCAGTCTAAACACAACAGAAATCAGAGCAAAGCAAACTAAACACAAACGCGGTCTATGTGCACATACACGTCCGCATACACACACACACACACGCACAATACATCAAACCATATTCCAAAGACTTTTCAATTTATTTTCACTAAAACGCTTGTGTGTTGCCGTCTCCGCTTTTACCCTGCAGCTGACGTTAAAGTTGTTGCTGATGATGTTGTTGGTTTTGTAATAGTCAACGAAAATAATATGTTGTTCGTCCAACATTTGGCGTATGCGCAACGAAACGGAATTCAATGAAATGACCCAGCAACTGCAACGCGAATTGATTGCCACATACGCCTCCAATTAGTTGACTAAACGCGAGCTATGACGACAACAACGACAAAAGCAGCAGGAGGCAGGTTGCAGGCAGCAGGCAGAGAGAATTAGGGAGAAGTCGGGGAGCGGGGCTAATCCCGGAAATGCGCAGTGACATTTAAATCGAAATGCGAGCGAATGGCTGCAAGTTGATTGCTTAATTTGCCCAACGGACCTCTGCCTCTACTCTCGATCGCTTGAGTGTTCAACAGTGCGTATGATTAATATGTAGCTCGATTTTTCCGTCGCCCTCCTGCACTATTAGCTTATGGCGCCCCATTAGAAATGCATATAAATTGAGGCACACACATAAAAGTGTCGTGCGGCCAAGACGATCCGTAAATCAACAGGCCATTAGAACCAGCTCCAAACAGCCAACCAAGTCGAAAGATATTAATTGGATACTATTTAATATCGAATATACACATGTATCTAATATGTATTTGGTTGCAGTCGAATAGCAAAACGCTCATGAAATTATAATTTGGAAGTATATATGCACAGTTTTATAATCATCTGACACAGTTTTATAAATCTTGCTTTGAGATGTTATTTGACAAATAATTTATGAATCGAAAATTGTGAAATTTATAAAATAAAATGTAATTCTTAATATTAGAAGCAGCAACACTCTTCAAAAGCATAATAGTAAATTTACAAAATCACAACTATTGTAAATATATGTGAAAAATTAAAAGTATAATTTTTCAAATGCCTGAGGAAAAAAATCATTGCGTTTTTAGGTATCAAAGTATCTAATAAAAATTCTTTATAAATTTCACAGTCCCAGAACTGAGCGTATCAGCTTATAGTATTTAATATTATTATTTTTACTATTTCTATTTTATCTATGCATGCTTAAAAATTTCGTCATCATTATTATGGGTAGATTAATGTATATCTAATTCGTTAATTTAATTTTCCATCTCTTGTGATGTAACGTTGTCAACACGCTGAGTAACAGCAAAAATTGCATTCATTGAATGGATTTCCTTGGCCTCAAAGTGGGGTTCATGCGCACCCCCGTGCTACCTCCTTCAATCGCATGCCCTTAACTCAGAAGCTTGTTGTTTGTCTGCCTTTGCATATAGAATCGTCTTGACAACATTTTCTATAAATATATATTTAATATATTTATTTTTCTATACATCTCGTATGGCGACCCCAGTCGAGGCGAAATTCTTTAGAAGCATTTCTTTTTCTATGATATTTTCTTTTTCTTCTCTTTTTGTCTATTTTTCTGGTATTTGATGTTTTGATGAGATGTTTGGTCTTTTGGGCTATTTAAATTATAACCTACATAATGTTAATGGCTAAGAAAGAAATATATAATTAAATAATATTTATGGGGCGTGGACAGACACACGGCCAAAGCAACTCGGGTGGAGGTGAATGCAAGAGGGACTTTGTCGGTCTATCCTTCGGATAAAATACACAAATCAAACAAAAAATATATATTTTATTACAATGACAAAGCGATAATTACTTGTTGAACTGTCACTTCCTGCGCACGATGGAACTAATTGCTTTGCAGCTTTTACATCATGAATTCGTATATTATTTACTTTTATTAATATACAGTACATAAATAATGAATGTATATGTCTAGAATATGAATTATTGTTCACAGCTTGTAAATGCACTTTCAATTGCCAACTATTTTGAACGATTTTGTTTTATTATTTATACAAGTTTTTAATTACACTTTGGGAAAATTACCTTGAAAGCAGCGTCGCCATTCAAAATGAAACTATGAATAAGACGCTTTGCTCGAAATGAAGAAAATCAAATGGCAAATGCGAAACGAGCGAGAGCAGCAAAAGTTATCCCACTCTTTCACTTTCCATTCGGGGAACAGCAGGTGTGTCTGTGCCTCTGTGTATGTGTGTCCCAAAGAGCTAATTAACGCACTGGGAAGAGCAATTTTAAAGCTAAGGTGCTCTTAGCAGCCGCCACCTGTGAGAGCATCAGGTGTGAGTGAGTGTGATGGTGTGTTAGCGTGAAACACCTTCAGCGCGACAATGTCAATGATCATTTCTGACATAGACGCGTGGGCGTGGCGCTGTTGCCTGCACAGAGCACCGAAACTTACCTCACCTCCAATGGCTCTCAAACCGAGTGGTCTTTTTTTGTATTTGTATGAGATGTGCGGTTCGCAGGTAAAATAGATAAAATAATATAGTCACAATGCACAAGCGGCACAGACGAGGTCAAAGCACTTTCATTCCCCCCCCTACAATTGTTTACAAACAACTATTTTTACAACAACTCACAGCGGGTGGAAGGGAGAAAAGCGCAGGCACCGATGGATGGATGCCGTTGCCCTCGGGCCGGATGCACCAGCAAATGGAAAAACTTCGTTCGATGAGTACGTTCGATATTAATGCTCGCAGGCAATATTTTGTTCACATCGTTGCTTTTTTGGATGCATTTTCTGACGCATATATATTGCCATATTGATCTGTACCAATTTCTGGTGGCCCTAAAAAAAAATCCAATGAAAAAACAGAGTGTTTTAAATCAAGGTGATAGACTAGAAGTTACCCATTGTGTGTGTCATATTCCAGATAAACTAAATATGTATGTTGCAGTGTTAGTTATCTATATTATATACATTTATTTAAAGGGTATACAAATAATATTGCGCACAGCAGCAGAAGCATTATTAATTGCACTAGCCTGGCTATATTTTTTACATCTGTGATTTTTACATCAGCATCCGCCAAATTCGAATTAACAGGCAACAGTTGCTGCTATAAGTATATGCGCCTCATATTCAAAACGAAAATATATATTTCAACTCGCATTGATTTTGTATATGAGCTGCTGTGTCTGTTGTTGCTTTGTTGCTTTGGCTATAAATAATATTTTATTTTCTTTCTTTTTTTGGAACAATTTTCAACGCGTTATATTTAGCAGGCGTTGGGCCTACAATTCGTTTGTTGTTGTTTATGTTTGTGCACCAGCCGGCGGCAGCTAGAAAATAGGGATGGTCGGGCGACAGGGGATGGAGGGGAGGGTCGAAGATGGGATGCAGGGCGGGTTGTCAACATTGTTAGCCCCCCTGGCATGAGATGAAACTTTTGTGTAAAGTTGGTAAGCAAAAAGTAAACAATTAATTATACGGCTTAAAGGGACAGCAGCGCTTGGGTCTGATCTATTCCGGCAGTTGAAGTTAGCCATGTCAATTCAATTTAGATTTTATTTAATTAAAAACCAACAACTCGTTATAAATAATTTAACAGCCATTAGCAAGCTCAGTAAAGCACGATTCATTTAAACAATTATACAGAAAAATTAACATAAAAGTCATTATTGTTATGGGTTTTGTGAGTAGATATCTGCCCGTAAGCAAAACCATAATTCGCATATACTTTTTTAATTACAAAATATGATTTCAATATACTATTTTTATGTCAGGCAGTTTTACCATTCGACAAACGTTTAATATAAAATGCATATATAAATACGCGTTTATATGTATATATATTTTATATAATATAAGTCGCACTCGTTGCAATGATTTTCGCATTTGTTCGGCTGACAGTTTGGGGTGCTGCATTGCCATATAGCAAGAATCACATCCGCAACCACAGCGGGTGCAGTGTGTTGGCCCTGGTAGACTTAGCAGAGAAATCGATTGGAACAATTAGCACCGCCCAATGACCAGGCTCAGAGGCGCAACGCAAATTGTTAACAATTATATTGACAAGCTGTAGCAACGATTTACGGCTCTCTGAGAATTCAGGCAATAACTGATTTTTACGACTGTAAATATATTGATATATATATATATATATATATATGAATAGGTGAGCAGATGATTTGCGTTATAATTAGACCGTATGACAAATGACAAGAGCCAAAGCTCGCAACGCAATAAACTGTTCACGCGACAAGGTTGGCGACGACAGGCGTCGTTTGATTTACTTACAACAAAGAAGCATCAACAGCAACAGCAGCAGCAACAAAGCATATTCGCAGAATTTCGATTATGCCTGGTACGAAACAATGGTGGGCTTGTGTAAAACAAAGACGAAGAAGAGCGCAGCTGGCGCCTTACCCAGAACAAAATGCATGCTAGAGGCGACCCCCGGCCAGGAGCTGGAAAGGTGTAAACGACAGCCAAATCCCAGCGACAGTTCAGTTCGTTTCGGCTCAGTTCAGTTGAGTGCCACGCGCAGCACATAACGCAAGCGAGTCTTTTCCACTAGACATATAAAATCACAATCACATTTTTATTATATTTTCTTTTTGTTTTTAATTTGTTTTTCATGTTTTGCGCGCGGTCAAAAAAAAAAAAAAAATAACGAAAACTTGAGGAATTTGCTATCATTTTTCAAGCGAGTGTGGTCAACAAATATTCACCTGTTTTCACATTCGCAAGTTCGCTGAAAGCCAATTTTTTTCGCTCTCACTCTCGGCTGAAGACATTTGCCCCATGCTGAATACAAACGTTCACATTACGCATACGTAGCGTTGACGGCCTGCAAAAAAAAAAAAAAAAACAACAACAGAAGAGAAAATATTATAATAATAATAAAATAAAAAGAAACTGAAAATGTAAAGCAGCAAATATTTTTGCGCACACATTTTCAAAAAGTGTATAATTTAAAGTGGCCACGTTCACGCACACACCTACACACAGAGAAAGAGAGACACACACTCATTTGAATGCGTGTGTGAGTGGGTCTCTGTGAAGCATTTCATTTTTAAGATTATGAGCAAATTGTGTTAGTCAGCCGCACCGTCCCCGCGGCAACATTAAGTGTTGATTGTGTGCGCCGCTCTATTAGCCCGCCCCTCCGAACAATCGCCGCAACCCCACCCTGGATAGTCCTCGGGCTGCTTGGCTGCTTGCTTGGCTGACTGCCTCGGCCGAAAATCAAGCAAACTCAGTTCGTTGTGAGCGCGAGCGCGTCTGCTGCCTGCCTGCTGACTGCTGCCTGGCTGCCAGCCTGATGTGGCCCAGTTGAATTTTTAGCATTTGAAATTTGCATGCATATCAAAGCGATAAAACCACACAATACCACACTATATATACTCTACTCTACTGGCATACAAGAAACAAAATCAACACCAAAAAAATAACACCCACGCGTTATCTAAAATTACGCCACAAAAACAAAACACGAGCAACATAACAAAATAAAACTACAAAAAGTGCAATTCAAAAACAACAACAAAACAATCAAACACATCAACAATGAAAACCCACAATAACAAATAAACCAACAACACATACAAGCCACATAAATCATTACTGTGCACAACAAAAATAAAACACCAACAACAAAAATCACACATGCGAATGAAATCAAGCGTTGAATAAAAACTCTCAATAAACTGCATTGGAAGCTAGTTTTTCAATTTTATTTGAAAAAAAACACACACACTCACATATGTATATGCATTGCACCAAATTGTTTGAAAAGTTTTGTATTTCAATCCCCATACTGAGTTCATTGGGCCAACTTCTCAGTTGTCTTTCATTTGGCAACTTTTTGCTTTTTGTGGTGGACGTAAATAGCTTTCGAATTGAATGGCAAATGGGATTTTTGCAAATAGAAAACGCTTTTAAATACTGCACATGTAAATATGTGCGTATGTGAGTGTATGTGTGTGTTTGTTTTTGTGTGTGTGTGTACAAAGCCACAATGTCCGGCTCTTAAAAATCACAAAGTTGTCTAAATAGTGTGTCAGTAGCTTTGATTTTGTTACGACTTGGCCATAAAGTTGTTCAGACCACAGGTCTCTTGCTATATTGCTATATACATCAATTCAATTTTAAATGGGTCTTGCGATTGTTTAAGACATCAAATTATGTTTTGTGGTTTATTTTTCTTTTAAGTTTGTTTTATTCATAATGACTTTTGTTTTAATAGCCCCGAATTCGCCTTCGATAATTAATCATACATTTGCAATTCTAGTTTTCTATAAATATCGATTTATTTCTGCACACATAAATTTCAAATTGATTCGCCAAGCTAATTTTTTATGAAAATTTTTGAATTAATTATTGTTATGCGTTTTGTGCAGCCAATAAATAATAGCAAAACAAAATGATGCCCAAAAATACGCTTCAAGGCAACTGCAAAAACAAATTATAGTCGAATAAGAGCGCGTTAAATTTTATAAATATTAATGTGTATATGTATTTTTATATACAAATATATCTATATGTACAAAACAATATATCACATCCAATAAAAATCATAATGTGTTTCCAGTGGAAATGAGTGGAAAAGAAATGAAAAAAGTGTCCATGTGAATAGAGCAAATATTAAAGAAGCTGAAAAAGTTTTTCACGTTCGAGTGCCATACAAATTCCTAAGAGCCATGAAATAAACTCACAAATTAACAAAAGCAAACAAACACGACGCATACTCCAAGGTTAGGGATAAGGATAAGGATAACACTTGTCACCTCTCAGGATTAAAACACAAACATAAACACTCTACAATATGGCAGACACTGCCAATGACAACAGCCCCATCGACAATGACGTCATTGAGGAAAAAGAAACAACAACAATAACCAAGAAAACTTCGCAATGGCACAAAACGCGCTCCACCAAGGTGAGAAGCATTTCAAATGCGAGGGTGGTTTATTAAGTGCCTACAAATATTAAAGTTGCAACAGTCTTAATGAGAATGGGAATTCATCAGTGTTGTACATATAAATTTCCTTTTTAATTGAACCCGTGCCCCCATTCTGAGCCTAAAGCTCTTCAATTATTCATACTTCCTGCATGAATTCGAATCCTTTGTCTCTGGGTCTTTTGAGATTTTTTGGCCAAGGCCAAGGGTAGAAACAAACCGGACCAATTTTGGATAATACGCAATTGCCTTTTATTGATGTGAGAAACAGAAAATTGAGTCATTCACTATCGATGGGAAGTATGTATATATAATTTTGGATAAATGATAAGTGCTTAATCGTAGAACATATATTTAAATAATAATATAAAATGTTGATAAACCGTGAACAATTAATAAAATTGACAGATTTATTAGTCCGCCCTCGTAAATGTGTGTACCATGTATGTGGTATGGGACATGAGTGTATCTGTGCGGCTGTATGGGGCTATTTAGATGCGTCAAGTAATGAAAGACAGTCGCATGACCAACGTACGCCCACTTCACTCAATATTTGAAGCTGACAAATGAGACAGATTGAAAGTTGCCAAATGGACGACGGACGAAGATGTCGAAAGCGACGTCTTCGATATACATACATACATACTATTGGCGGCCAAACAAACAAAGGCGAATAGCGTTAAAGTCTTCTTCCATCTTTTGTTTTTGCCAAAATGAAAAGTATATATATATTATGTGTACAAATTCTTTGGGAAAATATCCAATAAATATAAGCGTACATATATATATATGTATATACATATATATACAGACATATATATATATATATATATATATATATATATATATATAAATATATTTATATATATGCGAAAAGATGCTTGATTACTGAGGCAAGATACTTTCGAAGACTGGTGCTAATTAACCGAAGCATTTTGATGCGCTTAGCACTTGATTAACTTTTAATGTGGCTATAAATAAATAGTTTGCTTTGGACATTAATCAATTGATGTGGCACAGACTCAGAGCGAACTATGTGAAATGAAGCCGGAGTATATATCCCTCATGCCATGCACATCTATTCATACGAGCACAAAAGGGTTTTGTCCTTAAAAAACTGACGCTCTTAAAGCACTCTCAGCTACAACTTGGCCAGAGCCAAAGCCAGAAACGGCGTTAAAAAGTTTCCAGGTCAGTGAGTTTTCACTCATAGCTAAGGTGGAATGCTCGCTGCTCCAGCTGAGGATGTGGCAGTAGCCGTAGCTGTGGCTTTTGCTGTAGCTGGAGCCAAAGGATAAACATAAGCGCACAATGGGCGGGCACCACAATGATTATATTCAGCCACATGGGACGCAATCTGTGGTAGCTGCTCCACGCTGTGTTGCTTTGTTGGCGCATAAATTACGTTGACTAACAGCAGACGGAGCAGCAGAAGCAGCAGCAGCAGGAACAGTAGCAGTAGCAGTAGCAGTAGCTACAGCAATAGCTACTTAAGTATCCTTAAGCCAAACTCACCTGTCGCAGGCGAGAGCACCGGTAATCAATCAAGTTGTAAAGTATTTATTAAACGATATTATGAGGTTAACCAACAGATATATATCAACATACACTTATATATATATATATATATATATATATATATACATATACACACATATGTACTTAAATTCACACTAAAAAGTTTATACACTTGCACACGTATACACTTTAAAGCCTGTACATATTTTTTAATAGCTTCATTGTTTCTCTTAACAGGATTTCATTTCACTTAATATACCAACACACAGTGGCGTGCCTTACGCTCAAGCGTCAACAGTATCACACAAACAGCCATACACACATACACTCATACATACAGACATACATATGTATAAAAGTTACATCTGCCAGTTGGCAATACCTGTCCAGCCCCTTTGCCATGTGCATCATTACTGGCTTTTATTGTTGCTGCCGGGACTCACTTGTTAACCCGACGTTTGCCTTTGCCCGCCAGCATATTGGCGCTGCCTGCAAATGAAGCCAGTAACGTTGACGCTCATGGCGCCCAGTATCGTTGACGTTCATGGCGCCCAACGTGTGGCAGGTGGTACAGTTTTCGCGCTGAGTTTTATTTCATAGAAGCAGCAATCAAGGCGGCTACAAAGGCTATCGCAGTGCAGAGTTTCCGCTCCGGCGCCTCATTTCCCGTTCCGGCCTCAATTTTTTTCCGTCACTTCTCTCCTATTTCTTCAGTCTCCATTCCATTTTTTTGCTGTTATGTTCTACGAGTACTACTTCAGCTTAAATTCTAACTTTTTAGATGTTTTTATTTTTTTGTTAATTTCATTGCCAGTTTTATTATTTCATGCGCTTTGAGACTCGTTATTTCTATGGATTCCACTCATTCTCTCACTGTTACACACACACACTCTCTCTCCTCCTCTCTCTCTATCTCTGTCTCTCTCTCTCTCTCACACTCTCTCTCTCTCACACTCTCTCTCGGTATGTGTGTCTTTTTCGTGTCTCCATTTGAATCTGCTACTGTGGCCAGGCAATTTTATCTTTTAATTAAAACTGACTCGTCTGCTCCTTTTATTTTATTTTCAGGAGCAACCCACCACCTCCCTTTATCCACAATCAGACTCACACACACACACACAAACACTAGCACAAGCACACACACTCATGTATAGGTACATTAATTAGGCATTGTATTTTTCACATGCCACATGCCAAGGCCAGCGAAAAAGTTAAAACCTCAACATTTGTTTTATTTGGCTGACTCGCATAAAATGCTTGCTGCCCTCAAGTGGTTCATGAGTTGGGCAAAACATCTCCACTCATTTTGCACAATTAAGTTACAAAAGGCCGCTCAGTGGGAATAAGGGGGAATATGCGGGAATAAGGGGGCAGGCTGAGGGGTTTGGGGTTCAGCAAGAGGCTAATTGATTTTAAGCTTTTTGGCCTTTGCAGCCGAATTGGGTGCCAGCTGAGGCGAATTGCGGCATTGATGCAAACAATCAGTTAATTAGGCCATATTTAAGATTTTTCTCAAAGATTTGGCAACACAAATCCGCATAATTACTTTACCATTTCGCATCTACTACAAAACCTTTAAGAATTGTTTTTAATTCTTAACAACTTTTCACGGCTATGGAAAATTTGAATCTATTTTTATTTTCAACGAATTTACTTTTTACGAACGATTCTTTTTTTTTACTGTCAAACTATTTTAATATAAAATGTTTTCAAGGCATCTGTGAGTAAAAACATTATGAACTTTTTACAAGTGCTTTAACCAACTCAAAAAAATAAATAAATTAATACAATGAATTTAAGATTTTTAAGAAATTAAAGTTTTGAATTATGAAATTCAACATATGTAGAATTTCGTTTTTGTATTCTTATGTGTTGAAAGATTTGTAATTTAAATTCTAAAGCTTTCCTAAATATATAGTGCTGTTTTCCTCAGTGTACAATCATAGAATATTAAAAGGGATAAGCAGACTTGATCGTATTAATTCAACCAAATTAAATACTCACTGTCATGAACTTATTTAATTTAAGCCAAAAGTCCAATCAGATGGGCTCTCAATATAACTTTAGAAAATGTTAAGTAAAGAGAATATACATTTTCAAAATCCGATGACTCAGTTAGCAATATTTGTCAATAAATCAAGTAAACTACATTTGCTGTTAGTTACTATTATATGTATATTTAGATATATTTTTGCATACGCTATATATGAACACAATTTGTGTATACATAATTATATATACATATATATCTAAATCTGTTTGTCAAAATATCAAATAATTTTTTAACATCTCTTTCTCTCTGTCCATTATTTTTTTTTCTTTGTTCTCTTTATAGGTAAGCCACGCTAATTGATAGATACACACTACACTCTGCTTTGACTCATTGACCAAACACCACCCTCAACTCATTCACTAGTAAGTAATTGTTGAACTTTTTCTTTGAATTTCATAATCAATATACTGTAGATTTTCTATATGTGCTCCAACAAGATTTGCTCTTTGTTGTAAATATTCGCGCAGCGAGTCTTTTCTTTTTTACTTGTCAAGTTAACAGCCATAAGAAAGAGCAAATAGATCGAAAATAAAACACACAACCACAAATACACGCGTGTGTCTCAGTGTGTATGTGCGCGCTGGTGTGTGTGCTGTGTTGTGTATGAACAAGCAGTTATAAATAATTTCTGGCAAAAAATCAGCAATTTTTTCCGTTGATCTCCAAGTATAGCGCGTTGGCAACGAGCCAAAGCAAATTGCGCATACGCTGTGTGGCCCGGACCGACATTTGTATGGGTTGCTGTGGCTGTATGCGTTTGTGTAACAATATTGGTGACCATCTGACTAGCTGGCCGCGCTCTGGAGCGTATCGCTTTCTCTTAAGAAATCGCGCTAAAGAGCAAGAATTCAACATAAACATCAAATTGGTTAGCATGACTTTTGTATATGTGTCTAACGGACTGACGGTTTGTTGGTTGCTTAAATGTATGTTGCATCTTCAAAGCCCAACAACAATAATTGTTCGCTACGGTTCTTCTTCTAGTTGTAGTCAGCATCAGGCTCGTGCATTAAATCAACAGATTCTGAAGGTAAAGCGGCAGTACGAGACTGTCCAAGCTGCCAAATTGTTTTGTCACATTTTCATCAGCTATGTGATGCCCATTAGTCTTTATTTGTTGCACATCACTCGCTCTCTCTCTCTCTATCTATCTCTCTCTATATATATATATATGTATATTCATATATATAAATATGACTAAATAAATGTACGTCTAATTAGTTATGATTTTTGGTTTCAATTGTGCGCAAAATAACAAGGACGTGACTTTGGCAAAGAACTTGCCCTGTCACAGATCAAAGTGAAAAATGTCACAAAATCAAAAAGCTCAAATAAATATTAGATACAACTTTGTATGAGTACATGTAAATGTATGTGTGTGTGTGTTTTAATAATTAGTTTCTGGTTATTACTCTTTAACAGCTGCTGCGACAGTGAAAAATTGCCTGTCAGGCAATTTAAGCGATTTTCAATTAGATTTGAACCGCACACTCACAGCCAAACACCACCCACCCACACGCTCAACAACAATGTACAAATTTGCCGGAATTCACAGCTTGACCAAATTTGACTGAGATGCGGAATCGATGCGATCTTTCCGGTCGTGCCTTGTCAGTTAATTTAAATGCAATAAAAACAAAATGCGCAAGAACAAAAAAGCAACAGAGTCCATTTGGCGCCATTACCTGTTATTTTTGTTGTTCCCATTGTTATGATTGTTGGCCATGTCGCTGAACATTTAAGGCTCAGACAGCATCGTGTACAAAAAAAATAAAAATAATAACAAAACAAACCTCAAAGTTGCAACCGTCAAGCGAGAGCGAGGGGGTTGCGAAGACCGATTTCTGCTGAGGACAGTTGGCTTGTTGCACAGTTTCTTTGTTTTTTTTTTTTTACATTTGGAACAATGCCAAAAAAGTTACCACAGCGGGTGACTGTTAGCACAGACCAGGGCGCTTACAACAGCTCTGAGTCTCACACGAAGGCGTCGGACCGTGCGACTCCCGCTTTTTGTGCCAAATTTAAGATGGCTTGTCCCACAGCTGCTAAATGGAGAATATACTCGACTGCTGCTGCTGATGGTGCACAATTTATTGTTGTGGTAAAAAGACCTTGGTGAGCATTCAACACTTTAATGGGTCGCATATGCAGAGCTCTGGTATTTATGGAATTATCGGGAAATAATGAAGGACTGCATCGAGTCTTTTCTTTTATAGAGGTCATTGACGCTTCAGCCCTTCACAATGAGATAAAGATGAGTGGCATGGCATGAGAATAAAAATAATTTAAAATACAATTTATTCTTATGTTCCTTATCGTTTTCACCGAAATCGCCGTCCTTAAGCTGCTGCAATGGATTTATTTATTTTTAGTTTCATAACAACTGAAAAGTGAATAAAATCTATAAGTAGAAATTTTTCTTATTTAAACAACATTGTAAACAGTATGTTGCTGTAGTTTCACCTCAAAATATTTTGTTAAATGCAAGTCACAATATGTTGACCGCATTTATGACAGTCTAAGCGATAAATCAAATTGAATTAAAATTGCTTTTTTGAGAAAATACCTGGCTACCAGCAACAATTTGAATTCATTCTAAATAGAAGAGAAAATATTTTCTGTTTAGTTGTAGTTAAAAACCGACATGCATTAAAGAAATTAATAAATTTATAATACCCATAGAATTATATGTTGTTATTTATATATAAAATACTTTAACCCTCACAAAACATAGTAATAAATAAATCAGAGTTTTATATATTTTTGTATTTTTTTTGGAATTGTTCAACATTTATTTGATGTATGTGTATTTCGATATTGTTTCGCTTTTCGTTTGAATAATTCGATTTTCATTGTTCAGAACTAACTACACGTATAATAAATTTCGTCACGGGTCCTTTCATAAAACCTTATTTAGATGATCAGACCGGCTAGCACTATCTTTATTTCATTTATAAGTACTATATATATGTATTTTGTATATGATAACTAAATCTATTATTGTTCGAATGTATCTGTTTATAATTAATTGAATATAATTCAATAAGAAGTTTATATTTACTTCGTGTTTATTAGCTCGATTAATACGGTTTTTGATTATTCGATAATAGCATTTGAAATGTTCTTACGATATGAATACGTAGTTTGCCAAGTGCAGAACTCTAGACCTCTCCAACTATGTAAATTATATGAAAATCTTTTAGTGCTCACACGTAACTTAAGTTCAGCTCAAAATTGAATGCCAGGAATGCAGTTGAAAAATTTGGAAAATGCAAATAAATTTAATTGAAAACTTTTACAAAACTATAAGCCAAGTTCGCAAAATATATTTAAGCTTGTGCAGCAAATGAAACCAGAACATCCATTTGGTGAAAAGGCACACACACATACGCACTTAATAAACATAGGCAGGCTATAAAATCTAACAAAAATTTGCCACACTTTGAAGTTTTTGAAATAGTGTAAAAGGCCTCAGACCCGAACACTTGGGCATCCATGGCCACGTCAATTTAAATATTTGCCCAGCAAAGGCACTTGCTTTCGCTCAGTGGGCAAGCCTATTGTAAAGTCTCTTAACAGAATGGGGTCGAGTGTGTATTTGGCGCTCAAGTGCTCAAGGCGGACCAAGCTGCTCCAATGACCGATTCCAACCCGCAACCCGCAACCCGCAATCTGCAACTGCTGGCTGAATCAGCTCAGGAGGCCAAAAGAAAACAAAAACAATAAACTCTGCGGCATGCCCGAAAACAAAAAGCATAAAACAACAACAACAAAAAAGTATAAGTACTTACAAAAAAAAAAGAAAATAAAATCGGGGGTGTGTGTGTGCCATGGAAATCAATACAAACTAAATCCATTTGCCACACTCGAATGCATTTGCGTTGGCTCATTTTTTCTGCACGCAGAAAAGTAGGCAATAATTTTTTTTTAAGCATACGCCAAAATAAGTAATTGCAAAATTTGCGAGCATGCCGAGCAGTAAGTAATTTATCTGAAATGCAACGAAGCTGCAACACTTTCTTGCATCATCTTTTTGTGCGTGTGCGTATGGTGTACGTTCCTGTGCTTAACACCGCTGATGTTTCAGTTTGCGACTTATTGTGCCGCAAAGTTTCATTGTGCATTCATGACATCATTCCCTAGACTACGACCGTTACTAATTAGTGCGCAACCCAGTTTATCAGTTCTTAGCGAGATTTTCATGCCCTGACATCCAACGAGTTTTCGTTGATTTCGTCTTTGAGACGCTCATTAAATGGCAAGCCAGCAAATACTTGACTTATGCCTCCAGGGAGTGGAGCATAGCATAACAACGGGACTCCTAGACAAATATAATTTCATTGCGTTCGGCCCTTTGAGCAGGCGTTGGTTGGCGCTGGAATGCGTAAACGTTGACGATTAACTGCGCCATGAAAATAAAGCAAAATAAAACGATTAGAACTAAATATAGAAATATATCTCGCAACATGACGGGCGCTAAGCACTCGCTGTGAGTAAAGCTCTTTCTCTCTCTCTCTCTCTCTCTCTCTCTCTGCACTCCTGCTTGATGCTCCTCCACTTGTGTCCTCAGTGATCCTGCGACTCTTGCCAAGCTGCTTACGTGACTCTGTGTTGACTGTGTGTGCTCGTCTGTGTGTGTGTGTGTGTGTGTGCGCGTGTGTATGCGTTTGTGTGCGTGGAGCGTTTACTTGGCACTCAGCCAAGATGCGAACACATCAGATTTCATTTCTGCCCAATTGTTGGATGTTGACTGCTCTTGGTTGCCTGCTTGGCTTCTGGTTGGCTCTGTGATTGTGGTCCTGCGACGTGGTCCTCACTCACTGCATCATTTCCGTGCATTTAGCCCGTGTGCAGCACAGGGCAGCAGCTGCATGACAAGTTGGAAAGAAGCAAACTAAAAATATTAGTATCTATGTGAAGTCATAGAATTGCACACACACACACACTCTAAATATGGCATTTTAATGTCTGAGCGCGCTGTGACACAAAATCGTTGAAGATATGTAAATAAAACATGAACACAGATGGAAACTCCCCATCTGTCTGCTTGGCAACTCCCAGGCCGCGTTAACTGTCAGAGTTTGCTATGTTGGGGATTTACATATGGGGCAGGGTGGCAAATAACTGTACTATAGCTACAACAAAATTCGTCAGCATAAGGTAAAGATTGTCGACATGCAACTGCAAACACACACACACATAGACACATAGACACATAGACACGTAGACACATGCTGCATAATTGCGTTTTATGTTGGCAACTGATGTCGCATTTAAATTCGTCGCATTTGTGCGGCTGCATGTTGTCCAATATGTGCTGCCATGTTGCCAGCAAAAGTTTCATCAGCTCTCAAAAGAAAAAACAACAAAAAAAAGGGCTGATGCGCAAACAAAGAGTAACAAAGAATACATGCACATCATGCATCAGAGCGAATGAGACTTGTAATGGAATTTATACCACATTCGAGAAAAATTTACAACAAATTTGCAAGGAAAATTACTGTATTATAACAACGGGTAAAACCAAACTGCTCTCAACTCGTCTGCACTTATTTACTTTTCAACATATTCAGGTGATACATTAAATTAAACAGTGCTCAATTTTCAAATGAATAATTTAAAAAAAAAAAACCTGTGTACAATAAATATCCTAAAGGACACCTGGAAAAAAATTTGTTACATAAATCTGTGCTGATGGCTCTCTTTTTATCTCTATTATAATATATGTTATATAATTATAATATTGAATAGAGCAGCATATTCTGCAGAGGGACATATAAATCAAATAATTTTTCTGTTACATTCGTAGAAAATGTGATAAGTAATTAAATATTTAACATAAATAAAAACAAAAACGGAAAGTAATCTAAGAATCTAAATCGATGAAAATTTTATATTATTCGTATTACAGTTCATTTGTATGACAGTTTCAATGAGCCCTTAAATTACAATTATTTAATTTAATTCGAATTTTTATTATTAGAATTAGGCATGCATGATTTTGGTCAATTGTCATCTTTGTCAAGAATTTGGTTGGAACTGATTATGTGTGTATGTTAAGTTTATCTATTGAAGAATGGTTTAACTGCGCTTTTTGCATTTAATTGCAATTTAAATAAATACTTTTAAAATTTAATTACTGCACATGTTAAATAAGTGATAAATACAAATGTAAAGTGCTCTTACTTTTATACGCATGAAATATTTTGGGCGATGAGGGAATAGCGAGGTTAAGCGGTAAGCACTCAAAGCGCTGCACTGCATTCATATTTAAAAAATAAAAATATTTAAATAAAACAGTCAACGGGTGTATTGAAATTTATTTGAAAAAAAGGACACTCGAGTCAGGCCCCATGACTAACTGCAGTGTGGATGTGGTAACGAGCAAACCACCCACCAAACCGCCAGACCACCCACTGAACCACTAAACGAATCTCTAGCTGGCTGCCTATTTTTGTATAGAAATTCAATCAGGCGCTCCACTGCACAGCTTTCAATTAAACGCTTATCACGCACTCTGCAGTTGCTCGCATCAAATTAAAATCGCCGCGGGATAAAGCAAAAGGGTTTTGTTTTCGTTTTGTTTGAAAAAAAATTGAGCATGACTTTTTAACACATAATCGTGCAAGCCAGGGCATATTAAAGCAAAAGCGCACTCAACATTTTGCAACTCATTAAAAAGTTTTCGACAAGGTTTCCTACAAGACTGAAGAATTTCTTGGCCTTAAGCCCGAAAGTTGCAGTGGCAAAGCGCTCGAGGGCACAAAGCGTGCAAATAATGCCTAAAAATAAGGACGCATCGCAGTATTTAAATAAGTAACCATAAGCCAGAAAATAAGGAATAGAAAAAAATAGAAAGGAAACAAACCGGATAAAAGCAAATAATGGCACAAGAGTAAATAGAGCGTGTCATAAGAACAGCATGACTCGTGTCTCGGCTGCTGAAAACATTCATAAATTAAACGTCAAAGCCCAGGCTTTGACAGCAATAATAAACTAATACATACCCTGAAACACACACACACACACATATATACACACATACTCGAACTCATGTGTGCGTAAAAGGGTCAAATGTGAAATAACACGCAGCTGAGACGCCTCAAATGTGAGCGATTGGCAACTGCCACAGACAAAAAAGTTGTGCTTAGCATGGCAATCTATTAACAATTTGCAGCGGCCAGAACTTAATAAATTGCCCAGCGATCTGCAGATAGGTAGGAAAGAGGTTGGGGCACTTGTCAGCAAGACTTTTTGGCCATCAATTTTGGCTGTGGCACAAATGCAAATGAAAGTTCAATTTCAACTTGGCTCCACACAAAAGTCAATGAAGCACTTAATATATCCTGCAGCGTTTGACTAACCAATTTGATGTATCCCACTTTTTGTGAGTTGTTTTCTCTCCGTCCTGGCCATATATATATTTTTTTTTTGCTTGTCCAAGTGTTTTGGTGCGTGCTTTGTTTTCTTAATGTCCGCTCCGGCTAAAACAAACAGTGCCGAGAACGAAGTTATGGGGGTCGCTAACGAACACATGTATGCATATATAATTAAAGCGACAACTCGCGGCATAAGGCATAAATCTCTGGCCGGAATCCAGTCGAAAAACCCCAAACCTCAAATCCAAAGTCAACTTGAACTCATTACAACTTTGACTCAATTCGCTTTCATTCATTCATTCATGGCGCTCAGTTTCATTCATACGCACCGTTGTTTGTGGATGCCACATGGCCACCGGCAACTGTTGGCCAGTTGGCTGACGAGTTTTTCAGATTGCTGCTAGAGCCGGGTTAAATGTTTATGTAGAAATATATTACATATATATTTTGGTAGCACGCACTTTTATGGCCAGCTTTAGGCAACTTCTCGAATGTTATCTGTTGGGCCAAATTATCCGCCCGTTTGGCCGGAACCGTAAAAATGCCTGGAATTTTACTAACGAGCGAGCGCGCGCGACTGTCCAACAAACAAAATAATAACCAACAACAACAACAAGAATAACTCTTTGCGCTTGTTTCAACTGGCGGCAAAAGTTGCGGCACTTGTGGCGTATGCGTAATATTCGCAATGGCTCAACTCGACTGTGGGGTCCGTCCGACTCGACGTTGGTGGCGCGACTCAGCTCGTGCGTTGACTAAACTCCGGTCTTATAGTCCAGTCCTGTTGCCGCTGTTGCCGCTTCGGCTGCGCATTCGTCCTCGTCCTCGTCAATTATTCGGCGTTGCACTGCGTCGGCTGCGTCGACTGCGACGCCGATTGTCGGCTTTTCAAAATTTGTTGTTCGCATGTGTGCGCGTGTTAGTGCGTGTTTGTGCGTGTTTGTGGGTGTGTGTCTGCCAAATGGCGCCTGCATGCGGAAATGTGTTGTGCCCATGGAGTGCAGGGTGGAAAGTTGATTTTGTTGTTGTTGCTCCTGTCGCTTCACGCTTAAGCTGACATCAACACACAAGCAAACCCAACACAACAACAACAAAAACTTCAGCAATAACAACAACAACAACAACAAAAGCAGCCTGTGGCCGTGTTTCGCTTGTCACATCATAATGCAAATATTTTAAAATTGGCCAGCCATCCGCAAAATATTGACGCTCAGCTAAGCCGCATTCGCTGCTGTCCGCTCACCTCCCACCCCCTTCCAGACAACTAATAACTAACACAACAACAACAAAAAATAAGAAGAAAAATAAATGTCGCTTATGGCTTGACGCATGGGGCAACAAGGCGCATGATGCCGGTAATCGACTTGGCGGCATTTGTAAGTGGTAGAGATGGTTGCATATCGGTTACTTCAACGACTTGAAAAACATGACCAGAAAACTTGATTAATTTATTAAAGCAATATGTAAAATTAACCTTTGAAGATTTACTTTACGTTAAGATATTTTTTAAAATATACTTTATTATTATTGTGGGGCTTCATGCACTGCGACTCCTTCTCAGCTTAGTCATTTAAGGATTTATAAGACACGATTCCCTTCAATACTCAATATTCATTTGATTTAAGGATTCCTCTCAACTGCTACAATATTAGCTGAGTCAGGTTTTAGTCTATAGAGTCCTGTCAAGAAACCGGCGAGTAAGTCTGTTCTTCCCTATGGATATTACAACTTTTTAAGCTATTGGCTTTGAAATCTTTTTTTGTGTTCGAAAAATCTAAATTAATTAATTTATTTCTGAACTGAACTGAAAGTAACGAATCAATGGTTTTAATTTACTCACATTTTTCCCAAAAATGTATTTGTATTTGTATTTGTTGAACTTATACAATAGCAATAACATTATCAGCCTTATCTTATTGGACTAGCTTGCCACCGCCTTAATTGCTGTATTGAGAGTCGTGCAACAAGAAATCCACAAAGCAAACACGACACGCGCTCAACTCTGTTGTGTAGTTGTAAGTTGTTGTTATTGTTGCTGTCGTCAGTTGGTGCGACACAAGCCAAGTGGCGGGCAACTAGAGGGGGGCAGTAGGCCAGACATCAGCACAGTTTGTTATTATTTAAATCAGGAAGTTGAAGAAATTTCCGCTCCACACACACAGCAACAAATTGGCAGTAGGCTGGCAGCAGGCATCCAAGGAGCAGGGAGCCAAGGAGCCAAGGAGCAGGCAGCATGAAGCCGGCAGCTGACGTTTGTTGCTCCTAGTTGCGTCCAGACGTCTTCGTCCTTGTCGTCCTGCGCTTCCGTTTCGAGTTGTTCGCTCCGTTTGCTGTCGACTGTCAAGTTTTACGTGCTGCCAGCCGTCGCCGAGTCAATTAAATTTTTATTTAAGTGATTTCAGGCGACATAAAATATCATCAGTTGGCTCGGCTGGAGCCTAATGAGAAATCGATGTGTCTCCTTGCAGGAATTTGTTCAAATCCAATTCGAAAGATGCGCACCTGACACCTGGCACCTGGCACCTGGCCCACCAATTGGCATACACATCCTCATCCTGGCACATCCTTGCGGCCAGCATGGCGTGCTTTTTAATGGGTTTTTATTGCTGTGATTCAGGTGCTTTGATTGCTGCAATTTTTAACTTGATTTACACGATTCGCAGATCACACTATATTGATTTTACAATTAGGCCGACACGAAAGGACTATGTGCGGGTGGGGACGGGGGTGGAGGGGCTGAGTTGTGAGGTGCATTTTGCATGTTTTCGCGTGCTTTGCGCATTTGTTTTTTTTTTTCGTGTATTTTGCTGAAATTTCTTATGGGCAGGATGTGCTCGCATCTAAAAAAGCGTTTCGTTTCGATGTTTGTTTGTTTGTTTGTTTGTTTGTGTCAAGAGTTTGAGTGTTGTTTGTAGCAAGTTTTATGCGCCGCATTCTGCGCCTGGCACCGAATACGCCTATTTGTAGTTGTGGCAGCTACAGCAGCAGCAGCGACAAGCGCAATTTATGCGGTAATTGCTTTTTTAAGCGCTTCACATTTATCTTTTCGACACAAGTGAAATGAGTTTGCCGTTGCGAGTACCGTTACTTTTAGCGTGCCATTGTCGATTTGCCTGCAATAATAATACCAACAACATCGCGAACTACAACAACAACAACAATATGGACAACAATAATAAGGGGAATACATAACAAGTCTTAACAGCAACGGTAACAATGACAACAATGCCAGGCAGGCAGAGTAAAAGAGAGCGAGACTAAGAGTGAGAGAGAGCGAACGGGCAAGCGACTTTGGCTCAACTACTTACAATGGCATTTTTATGACATCTTCTATTTGTCTGCGCCTCCAAGTATGCAATGGAGATGCCAGACTTTTCTTGACTTTTGGCATTTCGTTTGCTGTTCTTCTTCTTCTTGTGCTTGCTGTAGAACATTTTACCCTAATTAATAACAAGCAATGCAATTTTAATTTTATGTGAAAAATTGCGCTGGTAAACTTTGTGATTTATGCTTATGACTTGTGACATGTTCAGGGGTGAGTGTGTGTGTCTTATTACCATAAAGTTATACAAGTTTATGGCCGTGCGCTAAGTGGCCATAAAAATGGCTCTTCATAAAAGTGAAAGCATTTTTGATTGCTTTGCATTTTCGAAATATTATATTCATCACTTAATTTGAATGAGTCATCCTAATAGTTGGCATTGCTAAATTTCAAATTTCCAGTGTACCTCAAACTATGGCGCAATACTATAACAGTGGTTTCAGAACTGCGCTTAGTTCACGCTGACAAGTTGGCAGCGCTATGTAATTGCTGCCACAAGTTTGTATTGCCAACATCTGGCAGCACCAAACTTCGATAGTCTTGTACGATATTTGTGTGTATAATCGATGTTCAGTAGTAAAATTAAACCTGGTTTGTTACGCCTTGTTTGTTACTTTTTCCACAAACTTCGCCGTTGTCGTTGCTGTCGTTTCGCGCTCTTAGTAACGTGTTAACATTAAACAATTGCGCTGGCTGCAAATTGTTAACAGCGCAACAACAAAACTCGGGCTTGTCAGCGGCTGACAAACAGAGGAACAAAAAAAACGCAACAAACAACACAAATTTTTGTAGGCCACAGCGGATTTCAATTCGTTTTGTGTGTGTCACGCCCAAAAAACCAAAAAAATAAAACAGAACTCAAATTCCAGTTAATTGTGGTGCAGTACCAGTAAAATTTACAAGAAATTGTGCGGCAAGTTAATAAAAACGAGACCTTGAAAAAAATAGAGGCAGACAGCCAAAGAAAAGAAAGGCAATGGAGGTTAGTATTATTATTATTATTGTTGCCGAGTGTTGTTTAGTTGGCACTTTAAATGAATTTTTCATTGATGATTGCTGTTTTCCTTGAATGATTTCATTTTCATCATTTCATTTATTGTGCGACAACAAAATTTACCCCCTGCCCCCTCTTAACTAGTACATTCAATTAAAGGCGGTGTGTGAGCGAGAGGCGCTTAACGATAACGATTACGTCAGTGCACGCTCTCTTTCTCTCACGTACACACATATTATCTCTCATTCGCTGACTCGCTCTTATGTTTTGAGTTCTGGAGTTTGCGCTTTGGGCGTCTGCCAGCGCCGCTCTCTCTCTCTCTGGATCTTCTGCCGTTGTTGTTGTTGTTTCTGCTGCTGCTGCTTAGGGTTCGTTTGTTTTGTTCGGGGTCGACGTCATCTAACCCTGTGCCGTGGCTCATTATTGATTCCCATCACCATAATCACCGAATATATTTTAAATCTTGTTATTATATCATCACAATGTCGCTTTCTTTTCCCATTTTGGGTTTCGACAGTGTGGCAAGCGTTTTCGCATAATTTGTAACGAATAATAGCGAATTATGCATTTTCATATAATTAACAGCCGTTCATTTTTTCTGTTTCTGTTGCTGTTGCACTGTGTGTTATCAGTGATATCAGCGTTATCAGAAATTATTTGCAAAGTCTTAATGACGTTGACTCAGAATATAAATATGGTCCCGGCGGTTTTATACCTATTATTCAACACTTACTAATAACCTTCAGATTACCTAAGTAAACGTTCTGTGTGTCAATTCCCTAGCAATTTCAATGTTGCTTAAATTACTTGACATAACGTGGGACGCTAGAACCGCTGAGAAAATAGCTGTGCTCGATATCTGCGACAACATAAAGTGTATATATACATTCCATATTGTTTATTTAATGACAACTAAAGTTAGTCGACACAAAAAAATACAAAAAGTATAAAATCTATTAAATTAAGTTCAAAACAAAATGTAATATTAAATTTAATTTAATTTATCCCCATGTCAACCACTCTCAAAGCAACTTTTTGTATATTGCAACTAATTACGTTGTGAGCCCTTTCTAATGATTAATCCGCGATTTCTTGCCCCACAATTAAACCCCTTGTCCGATTCGTATTTAGTCGTCGCCCACTCAGAGCGTCAAAGCGCATTAAGTGTCTTTTGTAAGCTGAGTAATTAATCGCCTTTGTGCTCGTTGTTTTTTTTTTTTTTTTTCTACCGTTTGACGACCATCAAAGCAAATCATGAAAAGCCCCTCGAAATAGGGGCAAAGCAAAAAAAATGTTGTACTACATAAACGACAGTCGGCCAACAGTGATATCAACCATTTCCGGCATTTAATTGATGCCTTGCATACAAAAATTGTCGAAGACAAACACAAACAACAAATGGAACTAGTTTGACTATCGAGTGGGTGTTGAGTACTTATTTAAATTGTTATGATGAGTAAATGCTGCTCCATAAAACATAAAATTATTAAAACCACAAGTACATATGCATAAATATAGTAGTCAATTTCAGGAAAAATGCGAGATATCATTTGCAATTTTGATAGCAGAATTATCGATTTATGTGAACACACAAGATTCTTATAATGTTGATTAAAAGTACGTAAACGTTATGTTGGAGATGTTACTTTTAATAGAGGATTTAACTGATTTCATATTAAACTGCATACAGAAAAATAATCAAAAACTTATACAATATATGCTATACTGCAATAAGTGTTTAAATTGATTTGTCTGTTTACAGGTACAAATTTCGTTTGACTATATATTTCTAAGCCCGAAATATGTTGATTTTGGAAATTAGGAACAATATTATCAGTCTCATCATCTATACTCGATGTGCTCTAAAAACCAAGTTTGCAACAACTAATGCTAATTAAAAACAATCTGAGATTAGAGCTTGCCCAAAATGTGTCAACGAAAAAAATGAAAAATTGCCAGCTAATGCTGTGTGAGGCGATTAAAGCTTTTAAACAAAATTCCGTTGCTGCCTGTTGCCTCAAACTGTCAGCCAAACTTTGAACAAGTTGTTAGCCACTTAAATTTCGCTGTTAACAACATTGTCAAGAAAAAAGCATCTTAGCGCATCGCAGCCAGAAACCCAAAGTGTTTTCCTTAACTTCGTTTTGGGGAGCCCGAAACTTTTGTGGAGCGCAATATCTATGAGAGGCAGCTGGTTGGGCATTTTTTTTCGTTTGTTCCTTTTTATTTTTATCTGTATTTTTACTTGTGAATTGTAGCTGGCTTTATGCTTATTTTCATAAATTTCCACTTACTCATCTGGGAGCTGGTTGTCTGTCTGGGCTGAGATGAGCCGAATTCGGTTGCGAGTCTTATAACACGCCCCGTTAACCATATTTGGCTTGGAGAGGAGATGGGCATTACTTTACTTACTTCATCATTCGCTCAAACTTTGCATAATTCTCATTTATTACCGCAACCATTTTTATCTCCAGCCATGAAATCTGCCACATAAAGCGTCATTTTTATTCCCAGCCAAGCGAATGTTCCGGTCTGCTATGGGCTCAAGTTTCATGGGTTCGGGGCTTTGGTCTGCTCCCCAATTTATCTTACAAATTTAATCTTTTTACATAATTTTGCGTATGGCTTTTCGTGTAATTACCTGCAGTGTATTCCCCTCCCGTCACATACCGGGGCGCTTGGGAAAGATGTCAGCTGCGCTGGTTGGTTGCCTGTCTGTCAAAAGTTGTGGTCGTTACAAACACATTCATGCATGTAGATATGTTGTTGCCTCTGTCCCCGTATTGCGCACTCTACTTAGTATCAACTCCTGTAATTAAATTTTGCTCTCATTTTTTTTAATTACAGGTAAGAGGTTGACATCTGCTGAATGATAAGCTGGCTTAAATGATGTGGTCAGAATGACTAAGATCAGCGAATACGCTAAACAGGCAAACTTATTCACAAGTGCATAAACTCTACATTGTTTTCTTTATTTTATTTAAAAAAAAATACTCTTGTTTATGCAGCACTTGCTGCAGAGTTTATTTTAAAAATTCTGAAAGCTGCCAGACAGCAACGATTTATTAACATTTATTAAGTATTTAGTTTTTGTCAATTTGTTACTTCGCAAGCCTTCTGCTAATAATTCAAAATGACACTGAGATCATCAACTTTAATGGATTGATGTCATGAATTGGTTGTAAAAAGAGCAGAAATAACAGCGGCATTAGCCTGTCTAATAAAAGTTCTCCAAGAGCATTTAAAATTTCTTTTCCTAAAGTAAAAATAATTTATTTCCCATATAAATGGTTGCAATGCAATAACTTTTTAAGCTTACGTGTGCCACAAATTGCATTAGTGACACATCTAGCAGTGATGTTGTAACTGCCACGCCGACACTTCAACGCCCACTTAATTATGCTGTGCAAGTGCACGCGATTTGTGGCATGCGCGTTTTTAATCGCCTTGCTTGCAAGCGTCTCTTTTCTGTTTCCACAATGCCTGCGTGTGCAAATCCGATCCGATTGCAACATGGTCGACATCTTGCCAATTGCTATCCACTGTGTCTGTGGTTGCTACTGCTGGCGCTGCTGCAGTTAGTTGCTGCCAGAATCAGTTGCGGCCAAGTGTTGCCCAATTCGAGGGCGGCAGGGCCTGTGGCCTGTGTGGCATGTCGCGCCAGCATTTGCATAATTGCCCGCTACTGACAAACTGAAATGGTTGCAATTTTAAATGTCAGCCTGGCAGCGTTCTTGCCAAGTCATCGGCCGAGTTCATTTCGAGTTCATGTCGAGTTGAATGTGCAATCAAATGTCTCGCTTTTAACAAAGCTGAAACTATTTGTTTTTGTAAAAACAAAGCGCTTAATTATGGACACCCTGTGGGTTTGCCCAACACATATTTATATACTCACTGAATTCGCTGGTAAAACATAAATTTTCTTTCTTTCTTTGCATAAAAAGCCTACAACGAAATTGTTGTCTGATTAACTTTCACTCGCAGCAGTTCCCAACTATTATAAGTTACTTTTGCGCTTTTGTATTTTTTTAAATTAGTGCTGAGCTTTTCTTATTGTTCAAGACAATAAATTCTTTGGCTTTTTGGTCTCACAAATTTGTACATTGTTTTCTATCGTGCGCGTTAAAAATGCCAAATTGCGACGTGACAAAAGTTGCGCACTTAAAATTCAAAGGCAAATGCAAACTACATAAATTTTGCTTACTTCATGACGCCACCACCCACCCAACCAACGACTTAGCCACCCACCCAGCTCCCAAGCCAACTCTTGCCACTTGGATGCTGTTAGTCTGCTGTTGCTTATTTGACATTATATTGATGATCTGGCGGGCACAAGAAATAAAATGCGTTGCACGTTTCTCATTTTGAGCAAATATCGAGGGAGTCTCCATATCATTCAAGCAGTCTGAAAAAAACGAACGACGCACTTGCCTCTATATATGTATACATATATATATATATATATATATTATCCGTATGCTTATATCCGTAATGGTAACAATCAAATTCCACTCTTTCTTATTCTTATACTCTTTGTGGGGTTATTATTGATTTGTTGTTGAGTGAGCAAAAGTTGATTTCAATGAGATGACTATGAAGTTAATATGAATTGATATCTTCGATCTTTGATATCTTTAGCTACTGGTAGCTAAATATGTATGATTAAGTTATGTTATATTCATTTCATAATCAGTTAATTATTTCATAGAGCTACAATATGGGTTCTTCTATGGAAAAAATTGGCAAATTTTAATATACTATCAGCAGGAATATTCCGTAAAATTATCGAACTCTCAAGCACAGTGCTCCACGGAAAACTATGTTGATTATAGCTTTCCAAGTTTTGTAAATCATATTAAAAATCGACTTTTTAACCAATACTTCCCATTTACATACTCTGACTGTTATTGAATTCGAACTGCCATTATTATCTAACTACATATATTAGAAATACTTAACCGATTTTGTGATTCTGTGACCAAGATAAGAATGTGCAATATGCCCGCAAGTGTATCTAATCTCCGTCAAACCCCGGGAAACTTTCTTTGTCGTTTTGCTTTTGTTTTTGTTTGGCCAACAGCTGTGCAAATGTTTTGTGACAAATCGAACCGCAGCCAAAGTGGGAAAGTGTGTCCCAGTGTCTCTATTTTTTGTTGTTGTCGGACTATGGGCACAAGTGTCTCTAATGTCGTTAGCTGCTTTTGCTGTTGTTAATTTGCCACTTCTGCCACTGCAATGTCAATGCTAATGCTAAGATTGGCCTTTGCCTCTGTCTTTGCTGTGTTACCCAAGAACTCAACGATGGCTGCTCAGCTCTGCTGTGCGTGTCCAATCAGGCGGCAAACCATTCGATGTGGGAATGCACTGAAACGGAACTATCGGTGTCTCAGTTTTCAGTTTACAGCAGTGAACGCATCACTGAGCTGCCTTAGAATTGACCAATGTGGTCTCAACTTTCCAGCCACCAGCTCCAGGGCCAAGTTCTTTTTCTTATCTTCCCCCCTCTTCTCTCACACTCTCTCTCTCTCTATCTCTATCTCTCTCAGTGTGTATATGAATGCCACTGCTGTCAGCTGTAGCAATGGAGCGTGCCTTCTGTGCTTATTGCTATTGCCGGCCTGCAAATTGCATAAAATATTGCCAAGCTATAAGAGCACATTGCTGTTCACTGAATATGTGATTTGCGGTTACAATGGCTTCAGCCAAGAACTCATCGAAGTTGAGAGACACAAGCAGATAACAGCAGCTGGTAACTACTGAGAATAGAGCACTCAACTGTTTCAGACACTTGAATATAATTGAGTTGC
Source organism: Drosophila setosimentum (assembly GCA_035043505.1). Taxonomy (NCBI): domain Eukaryota; kingdom Metazoa; phylum Arthropoda; class Insecta; order Diptera; family Drosophilidae; genus Drosophila; species Drosophila setosimentum. Next base: position 1,060,595 of record JAWNMY010000022.1, on the reverse strand, counting down.
GTGCGCCACAGTTGCACCATTCAACACTCAGTTGCACTTCTGTATAATGTATAAGTTGCATATATCATACAAAATATAATGTGTATACAAATAAATGTGTGAAGAAGCAAGAAATGCAAGTGTCAAATGCGAATTATTTATAGTTATGCGTAAAACCAAAATGATCTTTATAAATAAATATATATATATAATATAATATATATATGCCATTGCGCCTTTGACTAACTAGTTATTAAAACCCAAATTCAATTAGCTGCAAACCTGAATTTGTTATGATAATACATAATAAGTTATTTTATCACTTACAATTCACAAGCTCTGTAATTTAACGTGGTAGCAGACTTAAACCTGTCGTACATAAAATGTAATCAATTCTTGAGAAATTTAAATGCACATGTACGAATAAGGTGTAAACCAAGCATTTGGTTCGGGTTAATGCCAGCTACACTCTCACCTGAACCTGAACCGTAATAATCCATTATCACACAGACCTTTTACCTGTGCAATTTTCATGATGGTAATTTGGCTTCCTCACCTGGCCATAAAGCTAGGCCAAAACCGACAAAACTCCGCTGCACGATAATTAAGATTTTGGAATTTCCTATCGTGATTTGTTCAAGTGCTACAATTTCCTGGTAAGAGAAGAATACGACAGCAACATCTGTTGCGCATCCTCAACGCTCAAATCAGCGCACTTCCTATTTGGCCATATTTGGGCGTGTGCGTACATTTCATGTCATTAGTCATTCATCAGTGGCAGCGGCTTTGGCCAACTTTTCACCTACTGCCTGCCTGTCTGGCCAAAAACGGAAAGGTGGTTTTTGTGTTTCATGATTTTGCTGTTGTTGTTGTTGTTTTTTCTGCACAGATTTTCCGCTCGAAAACGTGATCTTTACTGGGAGGTGGTTAAATGGTTTGCAGGTGGTTTGTGCCGCCTAATTAAATCAGCTAAGCACCTTGACCCACTTGCCAGTCACTGGCCACCAGCTCCACCACATTCATCGAGCAAAATGTGCAAATCACCGAAAATCAGTATTAGACATGTTTTGATTTTTGTTATGCGCCACATTTGTGGGTCGCAACAACAGCTGGTTAAACATGTCTGAAATGGTCGCTCCCGTTTCAAGGTCCGTTGCGATTAATAAGCCGAATCCGCCGAGTCCGCTCTCTATTACACACGACACGACTCCACTCAAAACGCAGTCTGTCCGCTTAACACGTTGACAACTGTGCGGTTAAATATATATATATATATATATATATATTTATGTATCTGTCAGATACAATGCAGATATCTCGTTACGCCAACTTTTTAATGCATTTTACGGTGCATTTGCATGGTTGGTGCGTTTTCGATTCAGCTAAATACTTGTTGCCCCGTTATTCGCCGCTAGACAGCGTTAAATTGCTCAACTAACGCCTCAGTCTATTATTTAAGTAAAGAATTTAAATTCTTAAGAGCAACTATTAATCGCAGAAAACTTGTTAATCTGCTGCGTACACTAGTCGAATTTCTTAAATGCAGTTTTGCTAGAATTTATGCAAATAATTTTAAACGAATATTATTGTTTATTAAAAAAAAAATGATTACTGCGCAACATAGGAGTAAGCATGTCTTAATAATGATTACTAACAATAATAATAATTAGATTTTAAGTTTGAGTATCTTTAAAAAACAAATTTGATGCTATCGACGGAGGTATAGTTAAAAAGGGAGACAACGTTTCTGGTGTTTGTTGTCAAATTTTAGACACTTATAGAGCTTATTATACAGCATCACAATAATCAGATGCTAGGCAATTAATTACTATCATTTAAGTAAATGTTTCCTCCATATTTCAGAATTTAAATATTTAATTAAACATCAGCTTCGGAAAACATCCAAAAAGTAATTTAGATTCACACCGTAAATGACCGCAAATAAATTATAATGTAAAATAAAAAAATTTTCTCTCTTTAAACTGTAATTCAAAAGTTAGTCGCCTTAATTGCGCATTAGTTTTTTCTTCTTTTTTTTAATTTTTGTTGCTCATTTCAAATGCAGATTTAATCTCATGCACTATGTTTGTGAGTGCGTGAATATTGCGAGTGTCATGAACTCAATTATTTTTGCAATTATTTTTCTGTTTTGCTGAGCTTTTACAGCTCTGCACGGGGATCAATTGCAAATGCTACCAAACTTGATGACTTGTTTATTAAAGCGTTGGCTTAATTGAAAACGAATCACAATTTGTGGCTTTGCTGTGTCATTGAGAATTGATCTGTTATTTTATTTATTTTTTTCTTTTTCAATTAATCAAACTCTGGCCTCAATTGAAATGTCAACACGCTGCTGCGCTCGTCGCGCTCTTCTACCGTTAGAAGCCGCTGCCTGACATAATAATAACAGCGTTGAATGGCAGCTGATGCTGCCACAGCCCTGTTGTTGCCGCTTCACTCTAAAGTGGGTCAATCGACAGCATTTAGCTGTACTCTCGTCGTATCTGTGTATCTGTTTATATGGCAGCAGCATCTGCTCGAGCTTTTAACCAAACTTGGATACATGTTGAACATTTGAACATGGCCATTTACGAGTGGTTTGGCTAAGCAAAGAGGGAACAGGGAGACGAAGGCTTTCAACGAGTACTACTCCAAGTTATTGTGTGGTTGTTGTCGTTTGTACCGAGTTGTAAGTATAATTTTCTTGTACATCTAGTGAAACCGGTTTCACTCAACTTGCAGCAAAAGTATGAAAAGTGGTTTATGTGGTTAGTCTCGCTTCCTGGCGCACTCGTCACTTGGTCGATGCTGCCCTCTCAAACCAGTTCTTGAGCGTCTTTTGATTTGGCCTTAAAGACAGCTACCGCTGCTGCTGTTATAGGGTACACTAGGGTTCGGTTTTGGTTCAGTCGGTTTATTTGTTTGGGTCACGCTTTGATAGAACTTTCAGGCCAGACCAACAGGCTAACTCGGCGTGCTGTACAAATTTTGTCTTATGTAAATTATCGGCTCGAAAGTCAAGTCTTTTAGACAAGCGCAACGCAATAACTGACTTCCTGCCCTTGTCATTCAGCTTTTAGCCAAGTTGGCAAGTTAACCCAAGTCACTCGCTTTGCTATTTATTTATTAGTCCATGTCTTGGATTTTATTTCGACTTCCAATTGCCTCATTAATGCCAGCTATAAATCTCAACTAAAAGAAGAAAACCTGCGCAATGTTTTCCCACAGCAAATCAATCGCTTGCTGGGGCTTCAACTTTGCCTGCTTTACTTTCTTATATATATTACTCTTCTTTTTTTTTTTTGCTTTTTGTTTATTTATGGCCCCTTTGGTTTGAGCTTTGTCTGGGGCTTTTCAGCTTCGATTTTATACTGAACGCAGCAACGGTCGCTCTGGAGTGGAAGTCATTTAAGTGCAGACAGCGTCGCATGTTGCGTTCCCTCACGCGTCTGCCACACTTGGTTGCCACCACCGTTGCTGCTGCTGTTGCTGGTTTTAATGTATGCGCCCAATTTACATTGCCACCGACTGTCGATTACGCCAACTCAATGCGAGACTCACTGACTCAATGGCTGACTAGCTGACTGACTGAGTGGCCCGTTGCGATTGCAGCTTTTTGGCTCAAGCAAATGTTGCACGACTGTCGCGACTGCTGTTGATGTTGTTGTTATTGTTGCTGTTGCTGTTGCTGTCTCGGCCTGGTCTGCACTTTAATTTGGCGTCTTGTGTTTTCTGTGTGCGCCAGTCGCCGCTGAGCCCCAGCCACAGTCACATTCATTGTCCGCTCTGCGCTCTACCAGTTCATCAGAGCTGCATAATTGGATTTGCATTTTGTTATTTTTGGTTTTATAATAATTTGTTGTGTTGCGTGTTCTGTTTGCCATTTATTGATTTGGAATAAGTGCCACCACAAATCAGATATGGAGAGCACTGCTATGCCTATGGCCGAGTTTCAAAAGATTAAATTGCGCCCTGTGCCCAGGATCAAGCGACGTGCCCCACAGCCGCCGCTCAGCCTGAAGCTGCTAAAGAACGTGCGGCAAACAATGAAACTTTGAGTGGCCAAGCAATAACTAATTTTTTGCGTTTTTATTGTGACTTTTACAGACTTCTTCCACCACAAAGACAACAACGCTTACCACGCCTGCCAAGCTGTATGGCAAGGATCTGAGCGAGTACGATGATGTGGATGTGGAGAGCCTTTTGGCGCAACTGTCGCCCGAGGAGATAACCATACTGGCCAAAGAAGTGGATCCTGATGTGAGTAGCAACTCTCCAAACCTTATAAGTTCCCTTTATATATATATATATATATATATATTGATTGCATTTACAGGACAACTTCCTGCCGCCAGATCAGCGCTGCAGCTACGAGTGCACCAAGGATGCCACTGGTCCGCTGAATCGCAAACAGCTCATCGAGCATATCAATAAGCAGGCAATTGAGGCGCCAGACGAGCCGGAATTTGAGCCCTATGTGCAGGGCATGGTGCGCGGCAAGAAGTGGGTGCCACCGCCGCGAGATGCTCGTGATATTGAGGTGGAGGAACAGATCGCCATTGATATGGGCGAGGAATATGAGCATGCTCTCAGTGATGCCACGCAGGAGGAGATCATCGATTTGGCCGCCATTCTTGGCTTCCACTCGATGATGAATCAGGATCAGTACCATGCCTCGCTGCTTAACACGGGCCAGCCCGTTGGTATGGGCTGGGATGGAATCACAAAGTCCACACAGCAGAAGCTGTACCCCAACGATCCGCCCAACAGCACAGACGTGGAGGAGTCGATTAAGCGCGTCAAGGATGATGATTCCAAGCTGATTGACCTGAACTTGAATAACATTAAGGTAAGTTTAATTAATTGTTTAATAGATAGATTATGCTAATGCCATATCCTGCTTGCAGAATATATCGGATGAGAAGCTCGAACAACTTATTGCCGCACTGCCTCAGAACGAACATTTGGAAGTTCTATCGCTGACAAACGTCGGCCTGACCGACAAGACAGCTCTCCTGCTCGCCGAAGCGATCGAGAAAAGCAAAACCCTGAGAGTATTAAATGTTGAAACCAACTTTATCAGTCCGCCCATAATTGTCAGGCTGGTGCAAGCCCTGCTCAAGTGTCACACCATCGAGGAATTCAGGGCCTCCAATCAGGTGCGTATCAATTGCATTTGACCATATCGATAGTTGTTAGTAATATGAACGCTCCTCAAATTGTCCACAGCGATCTACGGTGCTTGGCAACAAGATTGAAATGGAGATCACCAATTTAGTGGAGAAGAACCCATCGCTTCTGCGACTTGGTTTGCATCTGGAGTTCAACGATGCGCGTCATCGCGTGGCCGCCCATCTGCAGCGCAACATCGACAGAAGTAAGTTGGCCCGTTGCCTTTGGCAATGGTTCTTTTTTCCCCAATATTCGCGCAACATTCGCAGGTTGTCAGCGTTGGTTCTACTACGATTCGCTAGGCTATCGTTTTTTGCCCAATATAGATATATGTATTTAGGCCTTTTTATCAACTCATGTGCAACTCGTGTGTACCTCACTCGCGTTTAGGTGAATTGCAACAAGGTACGTTAGCTTCCCGAGCCGACGCTTCGCCATCGTCATCGTCATCCCCATCCACATTAGCAACTGCATCTGCATCTGCATCTGCATCACGATCATCTGCTGACATCTCACCCACAAAGGTCAAGAGCCTGGCTGCTTTCGAGCAATATGTCATGGCTCGCACTTGGACAAATGCAACAGATACTGATCATGTTTTGCCATCAGGGCGCATTGTACGCAATCTACAGTTGACCTCAGCAACCTCATCGTCTGTTGCAGCAACTAGAGTCGCTACCGAAGCATCCACATCCTCAGCTGCCTTGAGTCTCTTGCGCACCGACAATGAGAAGGAAATCTAAGCCTGGATATTCAATCGTTCCCCCTCAAAAACGCGTTGGTAACCAAAATGTAGATAAATTTACTACATACAACACCCTTCTGTGTTTTTTTTTTATTCTTGTGGTAACCAGGTAAAACGTTTTCGTTTCGTGACCCACCCCGCCTCCGCCGACGTCATTGGCAACTACTTATCGTCCAGTCGTTTAGCCTAACATCTCAGCATTTCACATTTCTCATTACAAATCGTTCGTTGCGTTCACGTTCTCGTTATCACCTCTCGTTGCGTTGCGTTGCGTTACGTTACTTTGTGGCATACATTTAGATATCTTAGTACATACATTTATAAGTGGAGCATATTGATGGCCACCACCACATCGTGTAAACAATAGCTCATCAAAAATATCAAATTAATATATATAAATTATTTATATTTTAGTTAAACAATTGCTAAGTCAGTCCTATGTTCTAAGTCAGAAATATCATTCTTCACACACATCAAATGCTATCTCGGCTACCTAATCACCTAAATATATATATATATATGTGTGTGTGTGTGTGTGTGTGTGTGTGTGTGTGTGTGTATGAGTGTGTGTTACGAAACCCTCTCTCGCTCTCTATCTCTCTCTTAGAATTTCCTGTGTATTATTCTCTGTCTGTGTCAATATCTCTCGTTCCTCGTTAGTTCCACTCAAAAACCTCGTATCTTGTAATTACCATAGAATGTATGACAATTTGTCTACCAAAATTGATTCGATAATACGCATTATTAACCAATTATCTGTTGTATATTTAAATTCCAAAATTATGAAATCCGTATCCCAAAATCTTACACCCGACAACTCAACTCAACTTGCCCCATGTGTATATTAAACAACCGCCAATCAAACAACCAACCTCCAAACGACAACAACAACAACAACAATATCCAAACGATCTGCAGTCTTCCGCGTGCAAAAGCTAAAACTCAATTTGCCAAAATTGATATTGCCCAGCAACATAGAGATTGAACGGCAGCTTGGGCGCTCGGCCACGCCCTCGCCGTCACCATCGCCCTCACCGTCGCCCCAGCCGCCGGCCGACTATGATGTGGAGTTTGATCCCGACAACATGGTCATACGCGGCGGCGGCGACGCCTACGATCCAGAGTTCGATCCCGATAATATGGTGGTGCCCGGCAGTCGGGCCGTGACGCCCAACTACGATGACGAGGGCGTCTATCAAGCGCACACGTGAGTGAAGCCACCACAAAAAACAACACCAGCACCCAACCACACACACCACCAATAACCATCGGAGCGGAGTGCGCCCATCCACACAACAGTTCCAAAATGTACAGACAGCAGCCACTTGATCAATTCTCGTTTTCGTTCTCGTTCTCATCTCGCCTCACCCCCGTTTCTATTCGTAGTAACGTTGTTGTTGTTTTGCCACGTACGCGCCACCAATTACATTTTTTGTGTTTTGACCATGGTGTGCAGTAAAATAATTACAAGATCCAACCAAACGTCTTGCAGACCAAGAACGTGTATATAAATATAAATAGTAAAAACAAAAACGAAGAAAAAAAAGAATGTAAATGTTATTCCTATATACACATGATCGTTGTCGTCATTATCAGCAGTGCTGCTCATGCATTTTTAATTCATATTTGTATATAACTTGGACACGCCCATTCATCAGCATCAGCTGTGCTACTAACTACCCGCCCCACCAACACCCCTAATAAAAAGCAGCCCCACAAACAAGAGAGTGCACTTAAGGGCTGTGGAACCCCGCCAACACAACCAGTTTTTGTATCTATTTTCGTATACCCTGCGTAGTAGATCTCTCCCCCTTCTTGTTGACACGACTCGCAGATGCCCTTCTGTCGGACAAAAGTAAAAAGTCTGGTTGTCGACACAACAATGCGCCTTACATTATCTCTTATGTGTTTCGTCTATTGTGATTTGTTCTTATGTGTACTATCTCTATATATCCCTCTCTCTCTCTCTTTCTCTCTCTGTTTCTCGTTTACAGTAAGAAAAGATCTTGAATTACGACTGCAGTTCAGATTTTTCAATGATCTGCATAGAAAATCAACAAGAATTCAGTAAATCAAAATGAAAACAATACACAAAACATTAAACAAAAACAAAAACAAACAAACAACCAAAAAAACTAAACTAAAAATTTTTGAAGCGTTTTGTAATTATAAAATTAAAAAACCGAATAAAAAGAAACAAGTTTATTATATATGAAAATTAAACGTGTAAACAATATAAATGGAAAAAGAAGCAGCAGCTGCAGCACTCTCATCTAAATACGTTAGATAGACCAAGAAGTCAATAATATAAAATAAATATATATATACACATACATATACACATACTTATATAATGCGCAGATCGAGATTCTGATAAAAAAAAAAACAAAACAAAACAAAAACATATTAAATATATTTCGATATATATGTAAATATGTCTACGATACAAGAGCACATATAGAGAGAAGATATATTTGAAACTGATTTACGAAAAAGGTCAAGGCATTCAACCGCAGCAAAAATCTTTAGGCGTAATGTGTATAATTTTGTGTAATATCTAACACAGGTATATATGAATTCGAATTCTACATAAAATGTTCTTATATAATCAATGCAAGCGTTTGCAAACGTCGCCTAACCCCAAAACGCATTTTTGAAATTGGTTGCGCCATAAAAAAGATAAAAATACAAAACAACAAAATATGAAGCGACGCGCTTTTGCAGATTAGACACAATGCGAATGCGGTTTGCTGTAGTCCTAATTGCCTTTCAAATTAAATATATCGAAACTTTCTATAATTGAAGACTGTTTAGAGTACTGATCTTTCTACACTAGCCAAACGTATTGTTTTGTTGATCAGTCATGCAACCCGATTCTAATTGTTGATTGCAGCTTATTTAATATACGTTATGCATGCATTGTTTTAATTTAAGTCCTCCTTTTATGTTGCATGCCACTCAGAATTGACAAGTACACCATGCATCACACCCTTAATAAACATCCTGAAACATTGGCTTTTACTTACCACTTTCAACAGTTTCTGCCCAAATTCGTACAGAGCTCTAATGAACTTCTCTTCGTATAGGAATTAAATGCGATGTACAATATTTAAGTGAAACTAAAAACAACTCAATAAACCACAAATAACGGCTATACAAATATAATATGAAATCAATAAATTAATAAATTAGCAAACAAATGAGAAGCCGAAATGTTTATGCTCCTTTTATAATTCAACAAAAAACAACAACAGCAAAAGCCGACCCACCTGAACAACAACCACAGCAAGAACAAGAACAACAACAGCAAAGCCAAACAACAATCTCCATGTAAATGTAGCATAACTTTCAGCGCAAACCCATGTCAAACAGTTGGTACCCAAATTATATTTCTCAGCCTTTTGTTGTTTGTGCCCTAAACAAAAAAATTATAAGGCCAAAAATAATCGCCAAAAGGCTTTGCAGCCAGCCGCCTTTAACATATGCTTAACTAATAATTACCCCAAACAGACACCGTTTTGCTAGCTCAAAAAAAAATAACAAGAATGACAAATCCCAAAACACTGCCCCAAATTAAATATAGACTTTAAGAACCGATGCTCGAACTATCTTGACTTGTGAGCTGTTTTTTTTTTTATTGGCCGACTACTAAAAATTATACCCAAAGGGCGAACTTTTTGCCTAGCCTTGAATGTTGTACCTATTCAACTGATTGATTGATTGATTGAACATTTGACAATTTGTTGTGTATTTTGATTAACCCAAATTTAATAATAATCCCACCTGTGTTTTGTGCTACAATTTAACTAATCACATTGTATTTGTCTCTTCTCTCTTTCCCAATCTTTCCTCTATCTGTCTTACAGTACGTGTGAAACGCCTCAATCAGCGTAAATAAAAAGACAAAACATGCAACAGCAAACAACAACTACAACAACAGCAACATCAACAACAAGAACAACAACCTTTTATTGTGTGTGATCGTGTGTGTGTCTTTGTTCTTTTATTGTCCAATTTTGTACTAATTACCAAAAACTCAGCACCAACAACAACAACACCACCTGATGCAATTACAACAGCAACAACATCAACAACTACTGTGCAACAAGCATTCTCTGTGTTCAGCTCAACAACAACCTTCGTTATGTGATTTCCCCCCCTTACCAGAATTCGATTGTTAAACACCGCCCTCTGTGTAAACGCAACAACAACAGCAACACCATTATCAACAACAACAAGTACAACACCACCCAAACGACCCACACCCAACAACCAGCCGCAAACTAACACCGAAGAATGATGTTAAAATGCAGTACGTAAAGTATCTGATAGTTAGTATAGCCAATATTTTTAAGTTTATCTTAACCCAAGGCGAATTAAGCTTATAATTAGCATAGCAAATATTGATAGCACAGCTTAGCAGCTCTTATGTCAATCTTAAGAAATATACATGCATAAAAAATATATGAACATAAATCAATGTTGACACTTGATATCAGCAAAGATTGCTATAGCGTGTGTCATACTTCGTCTGGCCACTGTTGGTGTTGTTACGTCTCTTAATATGGCTATAATTTCACTGATTGATTGCTAATGTATCTTTTGACGCGTATTTTGCAGTTGGTCGCCAGCGTCGCATGGGTCATCTCAGCAGGAACTATACGATTGGTTGGCAATAGACATCGAGACATGCTTTGGAACTTCTGGGCTGATACCTATTATATTCTCATATATGTATACGCGTGCTATACATGCTTATATGAACTATTTAACAATTTAGTTGCAAAATGCCATACTTGTCGTAGTTGTTGTTGTTGCTGTTTTGAAAAAGTTGTGCACCTCGCTGGATGCTCAATCTTTTGTTCAATGTTTGTTGCGTTCATTAATTTAATGTAATTTTAATTCAATTTTTTTTTTCTTGTCCAATTTTGGGCTTTGTGTTCGGTTATCATATACCTAATAATTTTGTTTGTTATATGAGTTATGCAAATGTTTGTTGTCATACACACACACACACACACACACACACACACACGCAAATCAAAAAAATTAAATTAATTTTATCTAGATATGAATTGGCATTGTTAAAATTTACAATTACCAAATGAAGCAGCTTAATTGTATCGAGTTGTGTAACCTTAACAAAATTCTTTCCTTAAGCAATTGTCAATTCGGTATATTCAGATTTTATGCTGCAGTTTCACACGCACCCTTTTAGCAAAGTATAATTTTAAACGTCACTCTTTTTTTTTTAATATTCGATTAAATTCAAAATTAAATTTGTTTGTCTTTCATCTAGTTTTAAAGAGAGTGCACATGGGAATGAAATGTTTGAGCTTATATTTACATGCATACACATACATAATTAATATATATATACCTATATACACATAGTTATATATGCTACATATACATATAGCCATGGTCTCTGAAACAATTTACTGCTATTGAATTATAAAATTGCCTAAACATAATATTACTCCTATGTTTAAATACGCATAAAATCAAACGGATACAATTGTATATTGTAATGATATATCTTACTTTATATGATCAAATGCGATGCTTTTAAAATACAATTTTTAAAAATCATGTAAAAAAAAAACATTAAAATTAAATAAAAAAAAAAAATAAAAAATAAAAAAAAAACAAGATTAAAAAAATTAAGCAAAAATTGTTTATTTCAGTAATTCGATAAGAAATTTAAGCCAAAACGATTTAAATAAATATTGATCCAACCAATACTAGTCGCTAAAGGTAAGAATGCTAAAGTCGAGTGAACTCGATATCCTATGATAACCTGAACAGAGTTTATAAATATATGCGATTCTAGTTTTATTGCCGTATATCCCTTTGCTTTGCACCTTCAAATCTAATCAGGTGTGAAATTGCTCTCATTTCTCTTGGCATCACAGGCACTGAAAAAGAATATGGCCTCGCATATTTTGAAAGCACGAACCAAAATCACCGGCTTGCCCTTATTTTATATTTATACACGAAATCGAAGATTTTGGTACCCTTCGATATGATAGATGAAATTTGTGCATAAGGACTAAACTCACCGCCACACACACACACCCGCAATCCCCGGGTGATCACCGTAGAGTGTTACTTCGCGGGGGTGGGTTGCCAATTAGGCACTATCGGTCGAACAATGTGTAGAATGCATACGCACTCAGAGTCGTTTCCAAAGATATAAACAGCTTGCCGTCCTTAAGCGATTGGCATTTTGCTGATCTTGCAATTTAACACGCTTCAAGTAGTAAAATCATTTAGACTCCTCATGTAAACATTGAGTGGCTTGCGCATGCTAGGGTTCTCTCAATTAAAAAGTGAAATAAGTGCATAAGAATAAAGTTAAACTAACTATCTAATAACCAAAATACAAAATCGCAAAGACAACGATGAATCCGTCTTGGCATTGATGCCTCATGCCCAGCCCCTGCCTGACTGGAGACAACAGCAAAAGTAAGCTTCATTTTATATCTAAGCAAATTTTTATTCGTATAAATATAAAATAGATTTAAAGATAAAAATAGGAGATGTAATGAACACATTAAAAATATGCAAGCTAAATTTTGATAATTCATTAAAAATCATAAATGAATAATAATATTAGTTGTCTGGATTGTCATCTGTTCATTCTAGTAAGTTTTGAAGATGGATTATTCATGAAAATAAGTATGATATGGGGCGATGATCTATTTTTTGCCAGAAATGGCTGCTAATTCACGTTCTTTGTTTCTTAATTTATTTGTATTTTCTGCAAACGTCAAAATGTTATATCTTCGTTGACAGTTGATCCTCATAAACAGTATATACACATATATGGGGTCGGAGGTGCTTTCATCTGCCTGTTACAAACAAATGCACAAAACCATTATACCCTTTTTAAACAAATTCAATCGCTCTAGTTCATAAAATATAGGCGAAACACGATATTTGAACACTTAATTTGTCGTTAAAATTTGGATTAAAATAGATTCATGGAAAATTTAACCAAAGGTGACATCTATGTCAGTTGAATTGATATTGATAAGCCAAACAAACAGCATTGTTAGGCAGCCAAACGTGTGGCGGAAACAAACAACATGCATCCCCTTCCCACATACACACACACACACACACACACACACACAATCACAGTTACACTCAATCTTCGACTGGAGAAACATTGGGAGTTCAGATGAACAGCATGTGGCGGTCTCAGTTGCTTAGCTCCCGGCAAAGTTAACGGAAGTGTTACCGGATTAACTACATAGAATAAAAGAAGACCATCACAATGTCCACGCTGGAGACTGAGGTGACTTTCCGCAAGCAAGCGGAAGTGAATCAGAACTTGGAGGCACAGTTTCGTGGGTCCTCCACGGATTTCATACTGCTCACAGATCATCGTACCTCCAAGTGCAGGAGCCTCGAGCAATTGGAGCAAGTGAAGCAGGACACTGAACCGAAGCTATGCATGAGCTATGCGAGACGTGCATGTCGGCTGAAGACGCTTAAGAAGTGTCTACCCATCCTCAGTTGGTTGCCCACGTACAACAGGAGCGATGCCATCGGTGACATTATAGCCGGATTTACAGTGGGCCTAACAGTTATACCGCAAGGCTTGGCCTACTCGGGCGTGGTGGGTCTGCCACCAGAGTCTGGCCTATATGGATCCTTTCTCGGCTGCTTTGTCTATGTGCTGTTGGGCACCTGCAAGGATAATACTATTGGGAGCACTGCTGTCGCCTCATTGATGACATTTCAGTTCGCTCATGGCTCCTGGGCGCATTCAGTGCTGCTCACCTTTCTCACTGGCATCATAGAAATTCTGATGGCCGTCTTCAAGCTGGGCTGTTTGGTGGAGTTCGTTTCGGGTCCGGTTAGTGCCGGCTTCACCAGTGCTGTCTCACTAATTGTGCTCACCTCGCAGATGAAGTATATTCTGGGCGTGAGAAGTGGCGGTGACTCCTTTCTACAAAGCTGGATCAGCATGCTTGCCGACATTGAAAACATACGCATTTGGGACAGCTGCCTCGGATTTGGCTGCTTGGCCCTGTTGCTGGCAATCCGAAGTCTCAGCCGGATTCGCTTAGGCGCCAAGGACAAATCGGACCGTTCTCGATTCCAGAATGTGTTTAATGAGGTGGTCAAGTTTGTGGGCGTCACACGAAATGCAACTGTTGTCATCGGGGCCACAATGGTGGCCATGTGTCTGGAGGCGAATCACATGAATCCCTTCCGCCTGACGGGCTATATACCACCCGGGTTGCCAACGATAACCATGCCCAACTTTACAGTTGAGGCACAGCCTGGCAACGCCACAGCTGGCATTCCAGCAGTGCCTGGCGAGAGCTTCTTCGATATGGTGCACAGTCTAGGATACGGACTGATTATAGTGCCGATCATAGCGCTGCTGGAAAACGTGTCCGTCTGCAAGGCATTTGCCAAGGACAGGCAAATCGATGTTAGCCAAGAATTGTTTGCCACTGGCGTGGCCAACATAGCCACCTCCCTGGTGAGTGGCTATCGCAGCAATGGCGGATTGGCTCGATCCGCTGTAAATAATGCCAGTGGCTGCCGCACTAACATGTCCAATCTGTACATTGGCATTATTGTGGTACTATCAATTAGTTACCTCACCGAGTACTTCTACTTTATACCAAAGGCGGTACTTGCAGCTATCATCATCTCGGCCGTAGTGTTCCAACTTCAGTATCAGATTGTGTTGCCCTTGTGGCGCAGCAAGCGTAAGTTGAAGTCATCAATTCCAATACTGCACTTCATATTTACAATTCTTCAATTTCCAGGCTCCGATCTTGTGCCTGGCGTGCTAGCCTTCGTCGCCTGTCTGGTACTTCCCCTGGAGATTGGCATCGTTATCGCAATTGGTGCGAACCAGCTTTATATACTATACCACTCAGCGCGGCCCAAGGTGACGCTGGAACAGCTGGAGACGGAACACGGCATTAAGTTTATAAAGATCACGCCCGATCGCTGTTTAATATTCCCGTCGGTGGAGTTTGTTCGCAACATTTTACTCAAATCTGGCAGCAAGACAACTCTACCCATTGTCATCGATTGTACGTACATTTTTGCAGCGGACTTCACCGCCGCAAAGGTAATCTCTTCCATGGTCGACGATTTCCATCGACGCCAGCAAAAGATTATATTCTTCAATCTAAAGCCGAGTGTCGTTAGCATTTTTGAGGGACTCAAGACCAAACTGGTGCTATGCTATAACACCCATGCTCTCAGCCAGGAACTGTTGCCAAGTGCTGCTCAGAATCTGTCGCGCTCGGTGGACTCGCTGGAAACAGGCACCAGCATGGGCGATTGTGTGAGCATGACAAGCACCAGTACTTTATCGACGCCAAGAATTTAGGCATCACACTCCAGCCCAGTTGGAGAATTAGCGAATACGCAATTTAATCAACTAATAAAATCAATTATCCTTATCCCTATTATATCACGCTCAGCATGGTCTGGGCAGGAAATCCTAGTGAAGAGGTCAACTTCTGCGAATTGACGCCACACTACGAAAATAGACGTGGGTGACCTGAGAACCTGGATCAAACAGTATGCATATTTGTATAGACTTAATCGCTAATGAATACGATTCAATTGTTACATTAATAAATTAAATTGAATGCATTACAAATTGCATTAGAAAATTATTTTCTCTCTCTGTGTGGAAATATTTGAGTTTGTTTGATTTCTTTGATAACAAATAAGATTAAGTTCGTCCTTGCAATTCTAACGCAAAATGTTTTTTTTTAATCTGAAAGATTTTGGCCGAGATAGAGTTAATTTGATAAGAAGGATATGCGCTTTAAGCCATTATCAATTTTTGCGAATAGTGAGCCAATCTAGTTCGGCTCCCCGAAAGTATGCAGCGTAAATAAGTCTATTGGGGGTTTTTGCAAAATGTCAAAAAGTATGCACTGGTTTAAATAACAAATTATATCAAGCACAACAATTGAAAAGCCAAAAAGTATGCAATCTATTTTTAATTCACGTTATTATTTGATTGAAATAAATTAAATATATATACAAAAATTAATTTCACACCCACATAATTGTAGATAACATATATAATTAAAATATAATAAACACTTCATATATGATTCAATGATTCATAATATGCTTATGCAGCTTTACGCGTATTTCGGCCATTCGGCGCTCCCGAGTTGCACGCTGCTTGGCTTCTTGGGCGGCGCCAGCGGCACGTTCCGCAGCCCTTTTGGTGCTCTGATAATCCGTACGTGCCGCATCGAGCTGTTGCAGGAGTAATTCCACACGCTTCTTGGCCGCCTCCACCAACTGCTGTTTCTCGGCGAACTCCTGCTGGGCGCCACTGGCCGCCTGCTCCGAATTGGCCACATTTGCCTGGGCATTTTTGAGGGCTTCTCCAAGAGCCTTTAGCTGCACACCCGACTGCTTCGCGGACTGGGCAGCTGCATTGCAGTTGCCTTGCGATGCTTGCAACGAACCGGCCTCCTCCTGGACAACAACTTCGCCCTCGCGCACCTCTGATTCCAGCTGCTCAACGATTTGCTGTTTACCGGCTAAAGCAGCCTCAGCGGCCTTTGCCGCTGCCAGCGCTTTGTCGGCCAACTGAATTTTAACCTGCTGTGCTGCATTTTCTGCAGCGGGCAGTTGGGCATCGGAGGCTGCCTTGGCCTCCTGTGCTGCTTTCATCGCAATGCAAGAGGCCCTCTGCTTGGTATTCGAGCTATAGGGTATCTTGGCATTGGAATTCTCTTTCCTACTGGCACAATCTCCTCCTTCATTGCGTTCGTCATCGTAGGTCAAACTCGATAAAGCAACGGATCGCTTATTGGAGGCGACAGTGAGTCATGTATCGTAAAAGCACTGTTCACTCTAGCCACTTACCTTGTCCATCTTGTGGGCAAAAGTAGGACATAAAAGGAGTAACATTAAAAGTGCACCATTTGCAATCATTTTGCACAGTTTCAAATGCCTTATCGGAGTTTCGGAGCTGACATTAATACTCAAATCAAACAATTATAATTTGACAGTAGAGCTTTGAGATTAATGTAATTTATGCTACAATTCCAATGCGTTGCGGGCATCTGTTGCTTATCTTCATAATGAGCATCGGACTGGCGGCCAGTGCACAGCAATGCATGAAAAAAAACCATACATCGCTTCGTCATCGTAAGAAGGGTAAACAGGGTGCGAATCTTTCGGGTTGCCCGATAAACTTGAACTCCACTCAAATAGCCTCAAATGCAGCGGACGAGGCAAAGGCCGCCAATGATGCACAAAAATGCGAAAGTGTCGCGGCAGGTCAGAGGGCCATGAATCAATTGGCCGACAAAGCTGAGCAAGCGGCTCGAACGGCGCAGGCAGCGCTGAACGGTAAGAAACAGTTGCTAGACCAGTTGGAGCAGAGTCAAAGCGAAGCCGAGGCCGTCATGGAAGAGGTTAAGAAAGCGTTGTCCAAAAGCCAAACCAACCTGGAAACAGTCGCACGCATTTCTGATGTTATAAAACATCTCAATGGACTATTGCAGTCCCTTTTGGAAGATGCAAAGCAGAATCTGGCACAAATTTTGGAAGTATCAGGGAATGCCCAAAGTGAGGTGGAGGGGAAGCAAGTGCTTCTTACGGATGCCAAAAAGCGGTGGGAACAACTAAACATTTGCTTTCAGGAAGCCAAGGAAGATTTGGAACGCACCGAATCCATAGCTAGCAAGGCAGAGACTGCAGCTGAGGAGGCCAAACAGCATGTGGATAACGTGCAGAATATTATTAAGAAACTAAAGAAGCTAAAAAAGAAAGACTTGCAGGACGTTCTCTATAGAATAATCAAAAAGTAATACTATATTTATATAATTTAGTTTAATCGTTCATAATAAAGGCTTTAATATATTTTCTGTAAGTTTTGTGATCCCTCAAACGCAATCTAAACAAAGTATTAAAAATATCATATTTTGTAACATAAATCCATGTCATATGTATGGTTGTTGGTACAATTTTAATTTTTGCAATTATAATAAATGGCACCATATTTAACGTTGCCCATTAATAAAAATCCGAATTCTTAACTTCTTTCAGGGCAACTCTATAAGGGCTGATATTCACTGTCATCGATATATCGACGCTACTATCGATTACTAAGTAATTTTTTCCATCCCCAAGCCGCATGAAAGTTGATGAAAAATATTTAGAAATTCGCGTTTGCTGTTGAGAAAAAAGATTATTATAATTATTTAGTCAAGCTGGAGTCAAAAATGGCACGCAAGAATGCTCAGGCAGAGGATCTCTCCAACGTGGAGTTCGAGACGAGTGAAGATGTCGAGGTAATACCCACCTTCAATGCCATGAACCTCAAGGAGGAACTTCTACGCGGCATTTACGCGTACGGTAAGTTTTTTTTTTGGGTCATCATGTCTTATCTCGTTGTTAATTGGGTTTCAAATTAGGTTTTGACAAGCCCTCAGCGATACAACAGCGCAGCATTAAACCAATTGTCAAGGGACGCGATGTGATTGCCCAGGCACAATCCGGTACGGGCAAGACGGCGACCTTCTCAATTTCCATCCTGCAGAGCTTGGACACAACGCTGCGAGAGACCCAAGTTCTCTGCCTATCGCCCACACGCGAGTTGGCTGTCCAGATCCAGAAGGTCATTCTGGCGCTGGGCGACATGATGAATGTGCAATGTCATGTGTGCATTGGTGGCACTAATCTGGGCGAGGATATACGCAAACTGGACTACGGTCAGCATATTGTGAGCGGCACACCTGGCCGGGTTTTCGACATGATCAAGCGGCGTGTTCTGCGCACAAGGTACGCTTATGGCTTGCCCTATTTATATACCCTGTAAAAGTTGGTAGTGATGACGATCTAGTAGATATATCCATGCTGATTCATCTTCTTTGCCCATGATTATCTTAATTATTAATGTTATGTCAATTTCAAGCTAGCCACAAAGTATCTTCGAGTCGTACTTTGATACCAAATATATTCTTTCCGTAGAGCCATTAAAATGCTGGTGCTTGATGAGGCTGATGAGATGTTGAACAAGGGTTTCAAGGAACAAATCTATGATGTTTACCGTTATTTGCCGCCAGCAACGCAAGTTGTGCTGATTTCTGCCACATTGCCGCACGAAATACTGGAAATGACATCGAAATTCATGACGGATCCCATACGTATTTTGGTCAAACGGTAAGCAAGACAATAATAGCTGCAATCATAAGCGTTCCTATTATAATTGGCCATTAATTGCAGTGACGAGTTGACACTGGAAGGCATTAAGCAGTTTTTTGTGGCCGTTGAGCGCGAGGAGTGGAAGTTTGATACGTTATGCGATCTCTATGACACACTGACCATCACACAGGCGGTCATTTTCTGTAACACGAAGCGCAAGGTCGACTGGCTGACTGAGAAAATGCGAGAGGCCAACTTTACGGTCAGCTCCATGCACGGCGACATGCCGCAAAAGGAGCGCGACGAAATCATGAAGGAGTTCCGCGCCGGCCAGTCCCGTGTTCTCATCACCACGGATGTGTGGGCGCGCGGTATCGATGTGCAGCAGGTATCGTTGGTCATCAACTACGATTTGCCCAACAATCGTGAGCTTTATATTCATCGCATTGGTCGCTCGGGTCGTTTTGGACGCAAGGGTGTCGCCATCAATTTTGTCAAATCCGATGATATTCGCATTCTGCGTGATATTGAGCAATACTATTCGACGCAGATCGACGAGATGCCTATGAATGTGGCTGATTTAATCTAATCCTTTTTATTGCAAACTAATTCTAGTTTATTTTTACATACAATATGTACAACCGAAATCCGTTTTTCTTAGCAGTAGCGAAAACTACTTGTAAACAAATGAAATTAATTAATAATATGAAAAGTATTTGACCTTCAGCACAGGCAAACACAATCTGTATATGTAATTAGAAATAACACTTAATAGTTGAATATAGAAACCAGTTTGTTGAAGGTCGAAATTAACTTTTCGGAGGTATATTTAATATATTGTTTCACAACAATTCGCTTTGAATAACATTAAAATCACTAAATTAATAAAAACCATATACAATATTTATGCTATTTATCTAACTACAGACTTTGGTCTAGTGCGAAGAAAAGCCGCAAATGGTGGATGATACTTAAATTGACGCTAACACTACCGCAAACTATCCATTCAACTTATAACGTCCGGTTTCGATTGAGCTATTTGTACATAGGCGGAAGTAGCTGGCGATGCTTGGGCCTTGGGCTTACTCTTGGCATCATCCGACTTTAGCAATGTGCCCAGCACAATGCCCAGGAACAGAATGAGGCCCACTTGGTGGTTAGAAAGGAATTTCTTGGCACAATCAGTAGGATTATCAATGTTGAGTGAGTAGATCTGTTGAATGGTAAGCAGTAAATAAGAAGGATCTGAATCACTTAATTTCGAAATGTGCTCACCTGTTGCACTAAATGTGCGCCAACGATGCCAACGGCAGCATAGTAGGGCAGCGTCTGGTCGCATACATAGCCGGCAGCTGAGAGACCCGTGAGCATTGCCCCCGTAAATCCGGATAGCCAGACCTTTGTATTCTCGCCGAAACGTAGAGCCGTTGATTTGACCCCAATTTGGAGGTCGTCTAGCTTGTCCTGGTGCGCATAGATGGTGTCATACACAATGGTCCAGCACACACCCGACAAATACAGTGGCAAACAGGCCTCCCAATTAACGCTGCCTTGCGTTGCACACCAGCCGAGCAGGGCACCCCAATTGAAGCACATGCCGAGCACCAGTTGGGGCCAGTAGGTGACACGCTTCATCAGTGGATACGTGATGACCAAACCGAGAGAGCTGGCACCCAACAATATCGATTGCCAATTGAGTTGCACCAGTACCAGCAAGCCCAAACTGAGCTGAGCCGAGAGGAAGACAATTGCATCCAATTGCGTGATCTGGCCGGATGCAAGCGGACGACTGCGCGTCCTCTCTACTTTGGCATCGATGTCCTTGTCCCACAAATCGTTGATGGTGCAACCGGCGCCACGCATAATCAGCGCTCCGGTTGCAAACAATCCCAACATGGTCAGATCCGGCCAGCAGCCGGCATCAGCACTGAGTGCAATGCTCCAGCCGCAGGGCCAGAACAGCAGGTACGTTCCAATTGGTCGATCGATGCGCATTAGCTGTGCATATGGCTTGGTTGCCAGGGCTAATTCCTGTAGAAGCGACGATTTATGCGGCGCCTTGCTCTCCTCGTTCGAAGATGCCGGCAGCGTTGTTGTCGTCATCCGTTGGTGCAGCGTCCAACTGGTCATCTGCTGCTGCAGCATCAGCAGTCGCTGCTTGCGATAAGCGTGGGCATGTGTATGCAGTCCAATAAAGACACGCGCCGGCACAGCTGACATCTGTTTTGCACTAGTTAATGTTGTTGTGGTTGTTGTTGCTGTTGCTGTTGCTGATGCCGCTGGCAAATGCAATTTAACTCGGTGCAGTAGGCGCAAATGTCGTGACGTAAACATATTAATGCTGTGTTTAATGGGGTTTCTATTGGAATACTGTACACATTGAATAACACAGTCGGACTCTTAACTTGCAACAGAACTACTCTGTCGCACTATTATGGCAAGAACTCCTCAATTCTGGTATAGTGGGGTTAATATGGTATCGATATATCGTTATTTGAAATTAATTTATGCACGATACGAACGATATGAGCGATATTGATATTATGATGATTCAATTTGAACTATATTCGTTAACTTAAGGAAATTTAACAAATAGCGAAATCCCATTAAACGATGTTATACAAAATTTCCCTTCCTTTGCATGTGCACTACGGGAGACCTGCCACTTTGCTGGTTGGCTTACTAGCGTTGCCATATTGACGAAATTTGTTCATAAATTTAAAAGGGCCGCAAAAATCATTACGCATATCGATTCAATATTTACGCAGATCCTAAAATGCACTCAGTTTGTTTAATGTCAATTAACAAACTATCAAAATTTGTGTGCCCCTCAAAAACGCTATTCAAGAATTTGCCGCTCTGAAACCACA
Source organism: Drosophila setosimentum (assembly GCA_035043505.1). Taxonomy (NCBI): domain Eukaryota; kingdom Metazoa; phylum Arthropoda; class Insecta; order Diptera; family Drosophilidae; genus Drosophila; species Drosophila setosimentum. Next base: position 1,038,662 of record JAWNMY010000022.1, on the reverse strand, counting down.
ACTGTTCATTTTTAATCGTAGCCTAATCTGAGTAAACGTTACTTTTGCGCAACTGAATCAAATAGTAACCAAAGCAACCGTTAAACTACAATTACAACAGCAATTTGAGTAACAGTTTATAGATGCAGATTGTCCACGGTGTAGTGCCCTTAGAACATATAGATAATATGTACAGATGTATATGTGTAGCTACTACATTTTTGGTGGGTCAACAATTGAAAATTAAGAGTTCGATATAATGTTAAGATATTGGGATAGGAGTAGCCAGAAGCTTTTACATATGTAGAACAATCAGACACTAAGCTTAGTGGTAGAACCCAATAACTAAACCATTTTGACCAAGTCAATATCGTTTACCGTTTTTTATGCACCCGACACCAATTTTTCGAAATCTGCACACGCCAACAAGAATGTCCGTAACTTTTGCACACGGCCACCGAATTTTTGCACACGGCGATCATTCGCACAAAAGTCTTCAGCAGTTAGAAACAGAATATTAGCAAAGCCCAACGTGTCCAAAGCAGACACACTGCAAATAAGCAAGACGACGGTTGCTATCGCAAGAGCTGAATTGAATTTACAATAACATACATACTTACTTTGCTATAATAAACACAAATACTTTGACCAATTACCAATAATCTTAATAACCACAACAATTTTAAAATGCGACACTTCAGATGTAGAACCTTAGCTTATCCATAAATCATTATTGATGAAATGGAAAAAAAAAATCATTTTGTGTTTCACGAAAACAGCCTAGATGACTGGGTAGATAATTATGTACTGATGTTTAGTCCAGATTAATCTCTAAATCTCCCTCACTTAACCAGACACTTGTTGTTTATCTGCCACCGAATGGTATCGACATCGCCTGTGCTCCCTCTCTCTCTCTCTCTTTTCTCTCCCTCCCTCTCTCCACCTCTCTCGCTCTTAAGATATCGCCTACACTCCGTGAGTACTGATAACATACAAACATTTTTTCTCAGAGATAAGCGTGGAGCGCTATCGCCTTGATTGGATTAGTGTCAGGTTTTTCTTTAAAAAACAGCATACGCTCGTTTGTCCCAAGCAGTCAGCGCTCCGCTCTCAGCAGTTAAACAAGTGTAATAGTGTTACTGGCATTTACCAATTGTTTTCACTTTGCGATTAATTTCATAATTTGAAAACTATCAACAATGGACCATGGATCGGGTGTTACCACTGCTAAATCTTGTCCCATGATTATGGTGGTAAGTTTTCAAATTCTGCTCTTCTCTCAGCTGAAGCTTTTTATAGCAATAACAATCCGTGCTCATTTACTTGCTGACACAGTTGCGTTTTTTCGTGAGTGCGAGAGCAGAGATTTAATTTAATTTACACAAAACACAAATCGTGATCTGATTGATTTCACTCAGAGCGCATTTCACTCGCTCTGCCTATGTACAACGATGAGTACAAAATCGTTTAGTTGTGATGCTAAATCTTCGCTCGTTCTCACTTTGCCTAACGCCAAACTACACTCTCCTCATTCATGTTGAGCAAGAAAAACAAACTCAAACAAATACCGGGTGTTTCACTGATAAGAATGTATTTAAGCTTTCTTGGCTTTACAAAACATTTTATCGCATTTACCTGTGTAAAAATGTATTGTGGTTACTCTACAGTAAGAAAATTATTGTCACTCATACATATTGCAACTGGTCTCTTCTCTTCTTAACAGTTCCATGGCGGCCACTGTGAGAGAATTTTGTGGCGTGGCTGGGTGGCATCAACCGTTGTCGAATTCACGTTCTCCGCCATCGCTTTCTTTGTGCTCGCCTTCCTTTACGAGCTTTTGAAGTTTCTGCGTAATTATCTGTTGCAACGAGAGGCGCAAAAGGTAGCTGAAAAAAAGGCTGCGGAGATAAGACAAAAGCGTGAAATAAACGATTGCGCCGGCTGCTCGGAGACGCCACTGGCCGAAATCAGAGAGGTGACTTACTGGCAGCGCATCTTCAACTCGGCACATATCATTCAATCACTGCTGAATTTGGTACAAATCATAATCTCCTATTTGCTGATGCTTGTCTTTATGAACTTTAACTATTGGCTGTGCTTGGCCGTTGTTTTGGGTCTAGGAGTCGGATACTTTTTCTTTGGTTGCCTTAAGAAAGATGCGCAGGAGAGCGATTGCTGTCCTTGAGCTATCTAAACCACAACTGATTTATTACAAGACATTCTTTAAAGTGTTCAAATACTTATAATATGGAATATTATGTGTATAAACTTTAAAGTATGCGTTTACGTTATAAATTTTCTTTTTGTGTTCATTAGATTGTAGTTTAATACGATTAATCAATCCCATAAATTCGAGCATGTTTCTTGTCAGTCTTTCTTTACCGCATAGTTATTATAAATTCGGCTCAAATATTTTGCTAAAATATAAAAAAAAAAAAAAAACAGTTTTATTTTGCAAAATTTTGTTTTAAGCTTTATGGCAGAAATTAGTCAAATAGAATTTACTTAAAGAGCATAATGTACAAATAATTATGAGAACAAGAACCTAGATATATTTAAGACTTTACATTTATATAACACAACTCAATACTTTATATAATTTGTTTTACAATAAAAAAGTTGCCTATAAATGTGACAAACACAAATTAAAATCTCCAAAATTACATACATCAAATTCGTGAAAACAGAGCTCCCGCGAGTTCATCATGATACTAAACATAACTATCATTTAAAAAGCAGTTAGGCCAATGCTCAGCCAAATTTAAAAAATATTTATATTTATGTTTAAATGAGAGTTGTTAGTATGATCAATAAGCTCAACATTGTCGCACAGACCTTAAGAGTATCCCTTATGCTATTACTTGTATATGTATCATATTTATATGTGTATATATATATTTATATATATGTATGTATATCGTAGTTAAACCCTTCACACATGCCTGACTATCCAACAATTCGAGCTGCCTGGAGGAGCTGTGATGATGCCCTGTTGCCTCATAAACCGGTTGCTCCAGCTGTCATCATACCTCCGTGATGATGATGATGGTGCATGCCGCCATTTTGAAAGTACATATAGTAGTTGTAGGGCGGCTGCTGCCCCGCTCCCCCCTCACAGTCCAATAGGGGCTGTCCACCGGTCGCAGCGCCTACTGGCGATGGCGTCATGGGCAGCGGCGACACTGTATTCCCTTGGCAGCTGGCCCGCAAGGCAACAGCCTGATGATGAGCCAGTATATCGGTAACTGAATGCGACGACGGCCAATGGCCGGGCGGAACACTGCGCAGCTGATGCGTCTGCCCGCCCTGCGGAGGCGAGGGGCTGCCGCAGGAGACGGCCTTCATGCTGTAGGCGGCAGCTGCACTATACGGCTGATAGATGGAATTGTAGAGATGGGCGTGAGCGTGCACATGATGTGCACTGGCTGCCACTGCTGCTGCCGTATGCTGGTGATGATAATGCTGGTGGTGGTGCGCGGAGTGTGGATGCTGAGTGGCGCTGACATTGGTGACATTACTGTTTCCGCCGCCGACGCCACTGACTCCGCCGCCGCTGTTGCCGTTGCTGCCCATGGCACCCAGTGACGAGGAGCCAACGCTGCTAGTGCCATGATGATGTCCTATACTGCCCAGTTTGTTGCGCAGTATTCGCGATATGGAGCTGACGCTCGGCACATTCGTCTTGTCGCAGATTCCCTCGCTAAGCAGACGATCCCGGATCTCCCAGGCAAAGATGCCGGGATCGCGTTGCTTCAACTCCCGTATGTAGTTAACGACCTTGGGCGTGGTGACACGTGGCTTGGACCCACCAATGGCACCCGGCAGTATGGAGCCCGTCTCGTGGTAGCGCGCCAGTATCTTCGAAACACAGCCGTGACTCACGCGCAGCTGGCGCGAAATGTCGCAGGGCCGGATGCCCAGGCGGGCCAGTTCCACGATCCGCATTCGCGTCGCATTCGGCAGCGGTCGGCCGTTCACAAAGACGCCGCCCAGCTGATTCACTTCGCCATACTGCGGGCATTGCGACTCTGAAAGGAGATGGAGAGAGCACCAATTGAGTATGTGAGCATAGAAAACCAGCAGCAGTAACAACAACAACACCAAAAGCATCGAGATGGCAAACAAAAGCAAATTTGCGTCTAATTAGCTATGGATCTCTGGTTCGCCTGAAAATCGCTACACTTTGCTTCCGAGAACTGCGGATGTGAGTGTGTGTGTGTGGGTGTGTGTACGTGTGTATGTGTGTGTGTGTGTGTGTGTGTGTTAGTGAGTGTGAATCTTGCTAGAGATTGTGCCATAGAAAAAAAAACAAGCCACATAAATGTGCCGAACGTGCGGAAATGCATTTTGAATGTTGACGCAGAGCTGTCCCAGCGATGTGGCCCTCACCTAACTGAGAACACAAATTACTTGCTCAAAATTGGAATTTAAAACTTATTAAGCTTTAAATTTGAGCACATTTATGATAGAGCTCACATAAAATGACAATTAAAGCTAAAGTCTTCATTTTTTTAAGAGTTGAATTATCGGATAATCTTAATAATTTGTGTGACTCGTTCAAAATGAAAACATGTATTCATTTTCTGCGGATATGTATACACTCATACCTCGCTTTACGGCCTAGATACGTACCAAAGCGAAAGCCGTCTAAAGAATAAATTATTATAATACAAATTCACACAAATTCAATGAGATTGGTTCTAAATTTGCTAAATATGCAACATGGTTTATAATTCAAAATGCATTTTATCTTTTTATTTCATTTAAATCAAAAATTCATACATAACATACAATTGTACATAAATTAATAGCAAACTCCAAAAAACAACAATAATCTGTAAACAAAATGAAACAAGTTTATGTTACACATATTTCTTTTTTAAGTGGCTTTAATCTGAAGAAAATTAAGAAATGGTAGCCTGCAGATCGCTGTCGTCATCATTTTTCGCTGGTAAGGATGAACCTGGCTTAAAAAAATGGTCCAAAGTTGTTTTATTTGCCGTTATAGCGAAACATTTTAGGCCGTAAATCGAAAACGTGCCTTAATTGAGAAGGGCCGTTATGGCGAAATGACCGCATAAAGAGCGGCCGTATAGCGAGTTATGAGTGTATATAAAATTGATTCAAAATATGTTGACTGGATTGGGGGAAACAAAGAAACACCGGTTAGACCATGTATTCCCTACACAAAACGAATATAGTCCTTTCTCCCCGGGAACAAAGTATATATATAAAGATCTTCGATTCGTTTCCATTTTATACTAGGATAATAATTTTATCATAAAAATGATTAAACATAACGATTGACTAAGGTGCTCTAAGCCAATTCAGTTATGTATAAAGTTTTAATTAAAATTGAGCTAGACTTCTTCCCGTTCCCCACTCCACCCACAAGAAAGGAGGCATATTGGTTGAATCACCTGCTCTTCTTCTCCCTGGAGCCATTGTCCGTCCACTTTACAGTCACTTAAGAGAAATTGCACATCTGTGCCTTATGCCGTCGTCTAATTTAGAATCATGTAGTTAGCTTCATGTTTCACAGCAACAACAGCAAAAACAACAATAACAACGTCAAGAACAAGAGAAACTTAAACTAAGAACACGTACAAAGTGCCTCGGACAGCGCCATAAAAATCACAATAGGGCTGCCGAGTTACACGCGCCACAATTGTAAATGCACGAAATGAGGAACCAGGAACCCAACAAAGAGAGAATAATACACTATACCAAATAGAACATAGAGGGGGCCTGCAGAAAGATCCGTCGTCTGAGGAAACAAGTGAAACAAGTGTATCGACCTCGATTTTTTCTTTCATTCATAAGTGAAAATTGTACATAGTTTTTAACGAGGCGCTCAGTTGGCCGCTTCGGCGACATGGTCATAATAAAAGTACTGTTGTATCGTTGTACTGGCTGATCTCAAGTTACACTCCAAATTGGACACCCGCCCAGACACTTGTTGCCCCAAACCGAAACGGCATAGAATTTCATGTATTGTTCCTTATGGGTATGCATTTGCGCATTTGTCAATTGCACTTCGATCATTTCAGTTAGTATATACATATGTATTTCGCACTTGAGGCCATTCGCCAGACAAACGGGGCACACGAATCGTGCAGCTGCATAAATAATCTATCCAGTGCCATCCAAAACAAAAACTTAAAGTTTCATTGAGAATCGCTTATGCTTTGACAAACTTTCAGGTACTTAGGTGCGTATGAATCTTCAAATGGCAGTTTAACTCATGACACAAAAAAAAAACACAGCAATATTCTATTTTTTTTCAAAACAAATACAAAAACTGTGCGCTCTGTTTAGATTTCTATAAAAGCCGATCTCTCAAGCGGCTTGCATGTCAGTCAAAGTCAAGATGCCAATTGGAATTAAAGTTGTTGTTTTCCTGTATGTTGTATGCCTGGCGCTGAGATATCAGGCAACACAGGCAAATCCTATAAAGGAGCATTCTGCAGGACTGGTATAATTATATAAATCCATTTTAATAAATTTGTTAGTAATTTTGTTGATTGTTGCAGAAAAGCCAGGAATATGACTGGTTCTCACTGATTTTTGGGGATGACGACGAAGAGGATGATAGCGAGTATTGTATGTAGTCAAAGTAGTTCAATTTGTAGGCTTATTTAAACATGGATTATATTTGCAGTAATTTGTCGCAATTGCACCGTTATTGTCGGCCAGGCCAATGGTACCGACACGCCACCTAATCCAGTTACAATTGCAAGCACGCCAGCTGCACCAACGGACAGTCCAAATGGAGCTGCACCAACAACAGCCACTGTTGCACCTACACCTGCAGCTGACGCAGCAACGACTCCGGCCCCGACCCCAGCTCCAGCTGGGAAATAACTTCATATATCAGAGCTCTTTAAAACCTGACGGTTTTACCAAGTATTTTCGCACTGTCTCCAATGAATTTTAAACGTATATATAGTCTTTAGATAATTAATTTGTTTTTAAATGGGATTTGGTATACGAAGCATGGCTGGAAAATGTCGAAACTCTGAAAATATTTTTTATGATCGCTCTGGTCCTGGTATCGAATTCATTATTATTATTATTCCAGGTGAAGGTGTAAGCAATGAATAAATGTGTGTTTCATTAAATTACCCGATATGTGCAGTCAGGTAATTATTTAAGGATCATATAAGTATATAAAGTCTCTGGCATAAGTATCCACTTCAGCAGCAGATCAAGATATACACAATTGTTTTGACATAAGTCACAACAAATCGGCTGGCGCTCAATGCAGACCCACACGCAATGCCGTCTGGTTGTGGTCTGGTTCTGGGGACTGGGACTGGGACTGGGAGTAGCGGTTCCATTCAGCTTCAGACTCGGTGGTTTTTACTGTATCTGTGAATCCGTCGTTTTCATACATTTCGCTTGGCATTCTCGCAGTGACAGCCAATGTGATACGAAGGCAGCCCAACTTGACATTATGTTTGACATTTGTAATCTTGCGATCGTTAATTATTTTCGAATTGAGTTACAAAGGGGCGCACATACTACAGACAGAGCCACACAGGAGCAAAATCTCCTCAATGCCATCAAAGAGAGAAAAAAAGAGAGTGGGAACATGTAATGCCAAAGATCATACAGCATTCGACAAATGTTCGCTCCCGAAATCCCGTATTTAGCTGCCAACGAAGTTTTATTGTCTGCCTTCGGTCCGTCGGTATCTGTATCTGTGTTGTGGCAGGCATTTGTGGCATCCGCAGTGTGATAGCTGCAATTTGTTGCTCTACTCAACAACATTATCTTCGAGTGTTTGACTTTTGTGCTAAACGTTCATAAATTTGTCTCCACAAATGTTTTTAGTTGTCTGTTGCCCTTATGAATGATGCTGTTCAGATTCTCTTTTTTCCCTTCTATTTTCTTTGGTTCGGTTTTTTGTTTTAGATCAATGTTTACTGTGTCATTTTAATGGATTTTCAAATACGCTTGACATCAATTTTCGGCAATTATTAAAGATTAATGGGCAGCCAATGTTGACCATTTCAAAATGAAGTTAATTATGATATTGAATTATGTCCGCTGATAAGAACAATAGACTTACTAACCAGCCCGAGAAATTGGACATTAAACCAAATTGAACTTGAGCTGAGTAGCAGTTATCGGTCATGATAAAGATACAATTGCGGATTTATATGCTTATCACTCAACTTTGTTTCGATGTGAAACTTATGTTTTAATTTAAATGTTACTTCTGATTTATGATCAATTGGCATTTGCACATCCGGCCTGTTTTGGGAGTCAGCCAGTCTCCATGCAAATTAGTCACGTATTTTTCCGATTAGCTCAACAACAATATCCCCCAATGGTTTGGGTTCGCTTGCTGAGCAAGATGAGTCAGGGGCATATTTTGATAAATTATTGCTTATGGGCAAACTACATTCTTTCAATATAGAGCATATTCACTAGTTACATTTGACGTTCATCTGTTAAATATGTGATGAGCTTGTTAAAAAACAAGAAAACAATATCTGAAAACAAAGTAAATTCTTCTATGTATTTAAAGATTCTATTGCAATGGGCGTGCGGAATGTAAACACTACTTAGTCCAGAGTCCACAAGATTTCAGTATGAGCTACCGACATGAGTGACCCTCCAACGATCGTGCCACATCGACCTGTCGGCATTGAATATATGTTGTTGCTGTTCTTGTTGTTGTTGTTGTTTGGTGTTGGTCTTATTAAAGGTGCAAACATGCCACCGCCGTTGAGGATTCAAATTCGAGAGTCGTCGCGTCGGTTACGATCAGAGAGCAATATTCCCGATGCGAGTAGGGCTAGTTGCACAGCTCCCGCTCAGGTGCCGCATCAAGTGTTTGCCCGCTGCCCGTTGCCCGGTGCCCGTTGGGTTTATTTTGCGTGTTTGTTTGCCTTCGGAAACCTTCGAATGTAGAGAGTCCACATTTTACGTAGACATACACATATGTATGCATGTAGTATTATTGTTTATTTAATTTTAAGTTACGCACAACAACAATAATAAGGGGCTCGGGCTACTTAAATGCACGCTGTAGACCATGTTTGCACTGATGTCTATGCTGTCTATATAACAAAAATGCGCTCAGTTAGGAGCGACAGATACTTTGACTCGAATGAGGATCCGTATCCTGACGAGTGGATTTCCACTAGTCACTGTAGTCACTGAGCTAATCAAAGCAAACAGGTCTGAGCCCGTAAAGGCTGCTGCTGATCCAAGTTCTGGTAGCTGTGCAGCAGCTTCTGTTAATGAAATGCAAACACCTACGAAATGTGAAGAGCTAGAGCAAACAGCTTAAAAAATCATAAGCTGATTTTTTTATTTATTTTCGTATTATTTTGTTTTTCAGGGTTAAGAAACAAGATGCGCGCCCTGCCCGGCCAATATTTGCTGATGGATTTTCGTATTGTGAACCGATGCGGGCTGTCATTAGAGTCCTTCTGCGGGTCCTTTGGCTTCTGTGTCGGCGAACGGAAGTCGCTATCGGTATATCGGGAACAAATGGCTTACAAATGGCTCTGTTTGCACTGAAATCCTATACACTATATTCAGTGGGTTTGGTAACCGTAGGAGCGGGCAAACCGCAACTCCATGGAACAGAGCATGGCCCTGCGCAGGCCATAAAAAGCTCAATTAAAATTGTCTATAATGCGAAATTATAATTCATAAATTCTGGGAAATTGCCGAATACAATGGCAGGCACTGTTCGCTAGCAGCCACTGTTCTGCGACGGCCGATAAACAAATTACAAAATGCAGCAGCAAATGAAGTAGCAGTTGCAGCTAAATGCTTATATATATATAGGCAGATATCTTGGCTTTCTAATTCTTGGAATTTGTGCAAAAACTTTCGCTTTGACAAAAAACCGCTCCAGGGCTTGTTTGGTAATAAAATGCAGCAAAGGCATGCCGCGCTTTTGTATACATTTAAATTATATAAAAATGTTAAAGGTTCACCAAAACTGCACTGATGCATGGCAATCCAATTACGGGAGCAATTAACGAACTTTAACTAACTAGAAATAATTAAAAATAATATTTTGCTAAAAAATATATATATATATATAAATATATATGTGTGTATATATAAATATAAATATATATATAGCGGCGATAAATGTTAAGTGGTGGATTCAAATATAAGTATACATATTATATATATATTATACGAGAGACTCTAATTTATTTCCTATTCATCAGCTGATAAGCAGCAATATATATATATATATATATATATATATATATATATTTACCACTGATTTGTCTGGGCAATGAATTGAAATCTCTGTCTTGTGTCTTTAGCTATCATTTTTTATAGTTTTAAACAGAAAAAAAAAGTATAATTATTGCATGTATGTGTGTGTATTTTCATTTGAAATTTTTAGCTGACAGATTTCAAATGTCAAAAGGCAATAAACTAATTTCATGCATAATTGAAATTAACAAATTCAAAAGACATCTGAACATTTGGCAAGCTGATAAGCAATTTTGTATATACATATATGCATATACACTTGTACTTATTGATGGCATGGGATTATGGCATTTAATCAACCATTCGTAATTCAGCGACCCCAGCAATGACAACAATAGAAATGCAATATTCAAAATTAAATATCATTTTGAATTTAAAGAATGTGTCGGACGAGAATTAACACATTTCAACTTCAAACGAAGCTTTCAATGTTAATTAGCAATGTAATTTGCTTAATATGTAGAAAAATACCGACAAATTAGATAAACATTTAAATGAACAAAGACAAGATTTCAATCGAATCAAATCCAACAAAATGGTCGCCAATTTGAATCAGAACGATTTTTAGTTTACGCCCTCAGAATGCACATACATATAAATTTGGCATGAAATGGCGTCATTTCTTGATTTTTGACTTTTATTTCAAATATTGAGGACATTATTTGAGTGGGACAAAAAACTGCAGAGCTGCAAAGAAAGCATGGCAAATTAAATTTCCCTTTTCACTACAAGTTGCAATATGGCTTTGGCTGTGACTGTGGCCATAAATCTTTGACTCTTGGCAAGTAGTAGCCGCACCCTTTAACCACTGCCCCTCTTCTGCCATAATATTTGATTGACAGCGCGATGCCGTCGCCAAAAGTTAAGAGGGAGAATTGTGAATGCTCACACCCTGTACTATTTGATATCCGCGGTATATTGTGAACATAACAAATATAAATAATAAAACAGAAACAACAATAAATAAAATCATTATCGTTGATCTGAATGGACATCTACCAAAGTTTTATATTCAACTAATAATAGTCAATATATAAATAGTTTCCATAACATAAACGGCCTAATTTGATTAACAGTAATTACATTGTTGAAGCACCTAATCATCTAAATAGATTCAAAGTGAGTGAATATTAAACATAATTATTCTTATTAACGTCTCGCTAAAGCTTGTGGAAATCCCATACAGGCCCAATCTAACTCTGCAAAGTGTTAAAGAGATATATATAGAGGGTATCTAACAGTTGTGTAGATCATTTAGTTAATTCTTTTTGCATTTAAATAAAAAGAAAAAACTGATTTGCATTGGCAATGCAGCAAAAATTAATTTACCAACTCAGTTGAATTCTGTTGAGGCTCGGCGGATTTATTTTCATATCGCTTGCATTGCGTATACGCAGTGCTAGCCCCCAACTACACATATGCTTACAGCCATAAAAAAGAATACGCAAGCAGCCCAAACTTATTATTCTTGATTTTAAAAATAATCATTTCACTTGTTCGTTGACGATTAAAGTACACGTTTTATATGATTTCATGACAATATACGACATACTAAGTGCTATATAAGAGCTTGTCGACAACTTTGCATGCGGAGCGTTGCACAATTTGCCGCACAATCGCATTTATTTATAAGTAAATTTCACAAGCAGCTAGCCACAAAGAAGGAAGCGTCTGCCGCACAGATTGTCCGTCCAAGGGTCCCTTTGAACTGTAGCAATGTTATTCCCATTTAATCAGCAAGAGTTCAATTTCTAGCGTTATCTGGCAAAAGAGTGCGAATTGTCATCTGTTTACTTTATTATTGACCGATCTTTCTTTTTCTGTGTTTTTATGACACACTACAGAACGTTCTTAAGGGAGTTTCGATTCTCTTTGAAGGTTAATATATTTTTTATAAAATACGCTATCTTTAACTTTATTTTATATATCATACTTTTTTTAAATTAAACTATGTCTGTTATTTGTTATCTATATTTTTTATTTGTTTTCTTATAGTGTATTTTGCACAAAGAAATAATAAAAATGAAATATTAATTGGCTTATTTATCAGACAATGGTTGACCCACAGGGATCATTGATTAATATTCTAATCGGACCCAAAAATATTCCATTTAATATTTTTATCAATGCTTTTAATCTTACTTTATCACATTTTATATATGTATAACATATTAGGATACACATTTGCTTGTCTACTTTAACTGATATTTGAAATGTATCGAAAATTTCCATGAAAAATTCAGAGCTTCGATAATGTTTAATGGATGACTTATAAATAAATTGCATTATATAGACATATGTGTATGGAAATGTATTGAGAATGTGTAAGTACTGTCCCAAATTATAAATTAAGCTCATTACTTTGTGTGGCCCCGCCTTAGAAGATATGCGCTATATGCCCCCATCCTCAGCCTCACCCTCGTCCTCACCCTGTTCATGTGGATATCAAAAGTACATAAAACTAAATAGATTCCTTCAGCGTCAACAACTTTGTCTGTCAACAGAAATGAATGGCTCCATAAATCACGGCAGCCACCGCAAAGTGGCGTCGACCAAGTCTCAGAGTTTCACTAGTAGGAAATATGACAGCGTCTGCAGCATCTCAGTTGAGCTGGCAGCGGACCCCGAATCATCATCGTCATCATCATCAGCTCGAGAGAGAATAAGATTCCTGGGTCCGTTCCCGTTGCCGGCGCATGTAAAAGGGGGCGCGCCCAGAAGACATGCTGCAGTGACTTCAATTACGCGTACCAAGAATGTGGACAATGTGAACGCGCATTGCCCAAATACATAATATGTATATAGTATGCCCATAAGTATGTACATAGGCAAAAGAAGAAGAGCCACTACAACTAAAACACAACCAAAAACACAAAACCAACCAATCGTTGTCAATGTACTAGAACCAAATCCGCTGCAACGCTACACTAAAAAAAATTAGCGCCTCAAAAAATAATTAAGCAATTTAAAATTAGTAATGCCATGAAACGCCCTAAAAGTAAAACTGAAAGGATCTTGAATCTTTACTTTTACTTTACAACAATTTACGGCATTTTAAAGATGCATCTTTCTTAAAAGTAGAAATGATATCAACTTGCAATTATTCCACAATTTCTGTCTAAAATTTAAAAATATTGAATTCACTTATTACAATGAAATGATGAAATTGTATTTATTTTTTTTACAACTTTTTTTTGTACATATGAAATACATTAAGTACAACTCGATCAATTTAGAAATTCAAATTCGTGAACATATTTTTTTGTAGTGTAGCTATGGCTCAGCTTCGCTGGCATCCGAGCTATGTACGAGAAGGAAACGCCCGCCGCTGACAGGCATAAATTTTGTTGGCCGGCGCACTTTGAGCTCTGCAACTGCAGTTCCGGTCGTAGGTCTTAGGTCGCAGATCATAGAAGCCTTGGGGAATAGCACAGTCATCAAGGGGTTAGGGGTAAGGGACTTAAGTTGAGTTCAAACATTTCTCCCTAGATGGTTGGTCGGCCAACATATTGATGAGCTCGTATTAATTACGACCCAAGGGGCGCAAACACGTGCCCCCCTTTTGTTTGGTGGCAGATGCAGCGATTAGAAAATCATTAAACTTATGTTAATGAGCAGAGTTGGTGCTCGTTTTGGCTACACTTGTCAAGTGTCTGCAGATCCTTTTTGGCAGCTGATGGCTCCATGTGGGCGGCCCTCATAATGAAATATACGCACCAGCTACCAACTGGCGGGTTGATTTAATTAAAGTCGTCTGTGCGGTCCACCGACGCCATATAATCAAGTCAGTCAGGCGTTATCCGAAACTTGAACGCAATCAGGAATATCAGACGGCAAAAGGAGTTGTACGACGCTGTGTAGGCAGAACATATATATATATAGGTGTATGTGTGTATGTATGCATGTGCACATATGTATACAGTTCCATTAAGACGTGTACACATTGACGCGACTTCTTCCTCTCTCAAGTGTTTGCCTGCATTTCTGACCGTCTTCGCCTTCGTCTTTATCGTTGTGGTTTTTCTTGTTGTTGTTGTTCTTGCCTTTTGTTTTACTGCCCATTTCTGTGATTTTAGCATCTTGGCTTCGGCTGTGAGCTTTACTGTTTAGCTACCGAAGTAGATGGCTACCGGTAGCCGTTAGTCACGCATTTCTGCATCTTCATAGCCACTGGCACTGGCACCACTAACCCCCTTCCCCCTACCTCCCCCTCCTTGCCCGACTCTACTTCTCTGTTTGCATCTGCGTCTGGTCGATCTAAGTAAACAATGCTACTACTGCGTACAAGCCAAATGTCAAAGCATCGAAAGCAAGTCATTAATGAACCGAAGTGGAAGATCTTCAACTCGGAATGCAAAAGAACAGCCAAAGAACATTGGTAGCAAATTTTGCCTGTCTAACTGCAAGTTCGAGGAACGTCATCCACATTGAGCTAAAGTCCAGGAGATAAGAACTATATACATACATATAAGAGACTAGTAAAGTTACTATAACTGTAATAATTGTAATAACTGCCATACAAATCTCATTCGGTCTTTATATTGAATATTTCTCCATTGGTCGTTCAATTAAGTTTTACACAGTCCAATAATTCTATATTATAATTGTGCATATAACGGTTTCAATAACTTTGGATGTCAAAAAGCATGAAACTCAGATTAATAACATTTTAACAAAAATGTAAAGAATCAAACAAATAAGAAAATTACAGAATTTGGTTTTTTTAACTTAAGTTAGATTTCACTGACCAACATTATGATAGTGCTATGAACATACGGAATTATTTCAGCTTAATACTGTCATTTGTTTTTGAGAATATTACAAGGACTTGCTTCAAGTATAAATAAATATGTATATCATCCGTCTCTGAGTACTAGTTATGTTGTAGAGATATATATAACTGCAGATATCTTACATTGATATTATTTTTTTAAAATATATATTTTGAATTCATAACAAATGACTCCAATTAAGAATAAGACCTTCAATTATAAAAAAGGCATATATGTTCGGCGAATTCATTTTATTTTTTTAGATGATGGACGGGATTGATGGCATCAATCTATTACATAATCTGAGATGCAAATGCATGCCAAATAAACAAAAACGGCGTTTATTTTAAAGATTGCGTAGATAGTTAATTGTAGATCGATATGTCAACAAATCCGACAAGCAAAAACAATACTCAACATGACTTTCGACAAATAAGATATATATATATATATATATATATTATTTTTTTTTTTTTTTGGGGCCAAAGCAAATGGACAAACAGAGACACGGACACTTGGCGGCAAAAGTGAAGACCGCACGACAACAAACACTGTGGCACAGACCACAAACATTACAACGATCATTAGTTAAATTAGAGGCAACGTCGACATTTTTAACTTGTGCTTCAGCTTTGGCTTTGCCCATCCTCAGTCAAAGCAAACAATTGTCAACAATTGGCTACCGGGAGGCTGTCGATCATGCGCAAAAGGCGGCAAGCGGCGTCGCCGCTTAACCTTTGAAACGAAAATCAAAAACAAATACAGCTACACCTCTACACACACACACACACACACACACACACATACACACAGGTGGTACTTCTGTACCGAAAAGTATCTTGAACTGGGGACACTGTTTGCATTGGGGCATTGCGACAACAAGTCAGGTGTTCAGGATGTGCATGTGCCGAAACACTTGGCTTATGTCAGACTTTTGTTTAAGCACAAATTTCCCCACTTCAGCTCAGTTGAAGATTTCTACCCAAATGCCGACGGTGTTTAACAATAAACTTTCAATAGACTAACAACATGTTCAAGAAGAATATGTAAAGTGGAAATATTAGCATTTCAACTAGGGAAACATCGTTAAACATCCACTTCATTCATATTTCAAACATACCTGGGTCCATTTCCAGATTA
Organism: Drosophila setosimentum; assembly: GCA_035043505.1. Lineage (NCBI taxonomy): Eukaryota > Metazoa > Arthropoda > Insecta > Diptera > Drosophilidae > Drosophila > Drosophila setosimentum. Next base: position 1,022,511 of record JAWNMY010000022.1, on the reverse strand, counting down.
AAGAAATCCAGAATTGTATCTGCTTATAGCAATATCCGTTCCAATTTGACGACTTTCACCGTTCGCTTGTCCGTCGCTTGCGAATGTTATTATTATTATTTATGTATTTAATTGTTATCGCACAGATGGGAGTTTGCGTTAACCGTTAAATACTCGCACTTGGCTATATTGTTAGTTTCAATTAAGGCATGAAATTTGCACAAATTGACGGCGCCTCTTGCCGGCGCCACTTGCCAATTGGATTGAACTGATTGGACTTCGATTGGATAACCGTTTCGATTTTTTTCGTTTCGTCTCGTCTCGTCTCGTTATAAGTAAGTATTTGACTTGATCGCGTAAGTTGCTCCTCAGGTGAGTTGTTGAACCGCAACTGAAATCTGATTAGCACATTTTGGCAAACGATCGATGGCTTTTGTTCAGAAATTATCACGCACTTTTCACATCTGATTTTTTAGCATGTGGCACTTTAGCCGTAGTTGAAATTTCATATTATATTTAATTTAATTAATATTATATGCATAATCGAAAGCCAAGAAATCCGCCGTTATACACTTTATGCATTTATTAGTGGGCATTGATTTGTGATCGCACAACAAACACAACGAAAGATTGCACTTATTCTTGCTTGTCGCAGTTGCAGCATTAAAATCCAATTGCCCGTTGCCACTTTTGCCTGTTCAGCTACTGATCCGTGATCCGTGTGTGGGAGCAGCGCACGTTTCACTTGCACTGTCACAGCTCCAACTTGTTGTTGTTCGTCGTCACCCGTGTCTGCTGCAACTAACGGTCGGTCGCGTTCATCAATCCACAGCGAGCCACATGCGAAAAGAACCAACAACCAACGGCCAACAACAGTCAAAGCGAACGAACAACAGCGACGAAATCGACGACTGCGACGCAGCATCCCAAGATCACATTCTCTCTCCTTCTTGCACTCTCTCTCTTTCTCTCTCTCTCTCTCTCTCTCTCTCGTGTGTGTGTGTGTGTGTGCGTGTGTGTGTGCATGTCGATGTGTTTTTTTCCTCTTTACACTCACATTCATATCGCATACACTCGCACTGAGGGCGGCGATCGCTTTGTATTTGTTGGTTTTAATGGCGCTGCTGTTGTGTGTTGGTGTGCGTGTTTCAGTTGGCTGCCAAAATAACAAAAATGAAGAATGTCTTTCTGCGAACAGGAGCGCACTCGGTTGAACGAGCGCCCAACTAGAGAGAGTGCCACTATGCAAATATAAACCTGCTTAAATACATTCTGTTTATTTTTAAATCGTTGTCAGTCTAAATTAACATATTTTTTTTTTTTATCAAAAAGTGACCAGATATGTAAAAATGGAATACAGCTTATAAATTTTTGCCACTTTTGTAAGCCTTCTCAAATGTGTTTCCGAAATATAAATTCGATTGCAAAACATTTTGAATAAACAAGAGACTTAACAATTCAACGCCCAACACATAAGAAGAACCGATCGATGTGCTCTTGTGCTCTCACACACACAATTGTGCATTCTGCATTTGTGTGTGTATGTGTGTGTGTGTGTGTGTGTGTTTCGTGTATAGTTGTACGTTCACATCTCAGCTGCGCACGAGTAGTCTGCGCTTGTGACTCTGACTAACCATACGCAACCGGGCGGAGTTAATTTTTGAATGCTTGAATGGCCAATCTGAAGCAAGTAAGCGTATCCGTAGCGTTCCGCCGTGTGCCCGAGCGATGTCATGACTTTTTAGTATCACACACACAGACAGAGGCGGGGCCGTGGCAGACCGCCTAGCTTGACTTCCTCTTTAGCTCTCCTGCTGATGATCGCGTGCATCTATTTTTGCTTCATTAACAAAATCGTATCATTAGAGCGATCGTTGTTTGCTAATAAAACGGCACAGGGCCATATCCCTTTTAGCTTTTACCCAGACAAGGGGTGGTCGACGGTGGGGGGGGGGGAAGAATTTAGTCATAGTGTTCTGATGGGATCTGCACCTTGTCTGCGGCATGGCTGCCTCTGCTGAGATGCTGCATTTCGATTCTCGCCGAGCCGTTGCGTTTCGCATGGTTAGACTTAATTATAAGAATTGCTGTTGTCTTCATATTTTTATCATTAATATTTTATTTAGTCATTTAATTGTAGCTGCCAATTTTGGTTGTCATTTACTCATTATAATGACACTCGCCTCATGCCGCTCTATTACACTCACATTTGCACATCAATATCTGTGTGTGTTTGCGAGTATATATGCATTTGTGAGTGCGAGCGTTTCGATTGTGTGTGCATCACACACACTCACACACACACACGCACACACAATCTCAGCAACCAGTTGGACACGCCTCCTTACGTTCGTGTTGGCCTACCTGCGCATACCTTTTGTTGCGAATTTAACTCTCTGCTCTCACTCTCTATCTCTCTCCACTTGTATCCCTCTCTCTCTCTAGCTGTCGCTCTCTCTCTCTCTCTCTTCTGAAGACTTGCGTTGATGATCGCCATAGCGAACATTTGTTTTGTGAATGGTTTCGTCGAATATTCAGATACAATTTTAAGTTAACATTTTTATCCTGTATGTTGGGAGCCTTTTACAGTATAATAAACACAATTTTTCAATCCAATGTACGACATATATACCATGAGGTGCCTCAAAATAAAGGCAAGGGGAAAAAGCGCATATAGATCTGTATTAAAACCCTTGATATAGATCAGTTTTTTAATTAGATGCTTTTGTTTTTGCAGCCAGATGAATTTCACATAAATTTCCCTAAAGTCTTAAGACTTTTAAGATACAAATATATTTACAAAATGGTATAGCTAAAATTCAATATTTATAATTAAAAACAATTTATCAATTAAATATGTCAAAAATGCGTGAATTGTAGAATGATATTTGAAACTTTTCATAATAGCTATATTTATATTTATTTTTAAATCTATATACATATATTTTTATATCCATTGAAGCCGCAGTTACATTTGTAATGATCTACTGGTTGTCCTTTTGAAAAGTTAATGTACAAATATGTTTATATACATAAAATTAGACTTACAGTAGAATCATGAGAAATGTAATTGTGGCTTCTATGCATTTTTAATATGCTTTATATACAAATTTACATATAAAGTATTAATTGCCTAGAACTCAGTAATATTAAACCCACTTCATTATTAAGAGTAGAAGTGTGTATATAGGAATTAATCCGTCATTTCCAAACTAATGTTACGTATACAAACATATAAAAGTCGAAAAAATAATGACAATAATTAGCCATATGCGCAAATTAAAAGCCACAGGCCGTAAATGCGGACCCAGATGAAGCTAAAAACGAAATTATCTGTGTTTAACAAATTGGGTGACATTCTTTGAAGTTGCCGCGAGCAGCCGCGACAAATGACAAGCATAACAAATGAATATTATGTGTTTTTTTTTTCTCTTTCTTATTTTTGTGTTATAACACCCAACAAAAATAACATCGCGAAGCCCGAACCAAATATGCGCGACACTTGAGAAAACAAAAGGCGCATCCGTGGCAGTGGCGGCGGGAGCAGAAACGCTGGAGAGGCTTCGAGTGTCGTAAAGTGAGCAAAATCTACAATAAAATTGACACATTCGGAGCAGACGATCCCTTACTTACGTAACACACAACTAGGACAAAGGGTGTAAACACTGGACGGAAGCGTCAAATTGTCTACGCTGACACTCTTAAGGTAGGGTGGACCTCGTTAGACAGTATCAGGATCAGGACTGATTGTGTTGCACAGGCAAAGCACTTGAGAGTGGACATAAAATGGCTTAACGCAACTGTAGTTAACACGATGAGTTATTGGAATAAACTCGAAGCGGCTCACTTGAGAGGCAACGCACCGCAACTGTCACCTGATCCGAGAGGTTCGCACCCGGGGCACGTTTAACTACCCAATTGTAGATGATGTTGTTTGTAATATTGCGCGGTAGGTTGCTGTTAAACAAGTCATCCATCGGCTGGGTGAAAGATTTGGACACATGTTTCTGCTTCTCATCGGCTTAAATTTCACAGGCCAAATATCTTCCTTGCTCTTTTAGTTATAATATATATATATATATATAGCGGCGGGAAATGGGAAGCGCATCTTTCACGCCGATCCGATTTTTGTTGTTGCCGCCGCCTTCATCGCTGTTCCCATTGTCTGAGGAGCGTTATGGTTAATAAATTTTTAAAATGCATTTCAATATTTTTAAGCATTTACTTTTTCCAGCAACCATAGCGTCTGTTTTTGTTTGTATATCAAAACACAATCCCCAATGGCAATCATGTATGAGTTCTCTATAAACAGATATAATGAATGCACCACAATAATATTTTCATAATATGTGTATATGTTTTACATTAAGAAATTATAATTAAATATGGGAATCATATTGGGGCGAGTTTTGTATCAAAACCGAAACCGTCATGTTTTTTCAGCTTCTTATGCACACATTTGATCAATATTTATACTTTAGCTTAATATGCTTGAAATCACTTAAACATGCATTAATAAGCAATGCGCACGTATTTGATGTTTATCGTAAATTATATTGTTGGTGTTAATTAAAAACCTTCTTCGACGGTTTACTCAGCCAGCCAGTTAAACACAAGTCGGAAGCAACGATCAAGCCACAAAGTTGCCGACCAAGCTGCCAAATCTTAGGGTGTTTTTTGTTTTTCTTTTAAATTTGTTATTTTTGGGCATAAATCGCCCTCTAACCTGTGCCAGTGGCCAAGGCATTGTGGTTTCAAACAATAATTAAAAGCAAATAAATAAACAGATTTGTTCAACGACTAATTGAAACTCAAATAAATCACACAAATTTAACTAAAAGCGTCGCTTAAGACCACCCAGGGAAAAAACCTCCGTGCTCAATCGATGGCGGCGGCAAAAAAAAGTTGAGTTGTAATCAAAGTGTTAATAAGCCAAACTGGTTTCGGTTTTGGACATGTTGGATCACTCGAGCGCCCTGAAGTTTTACTGCATCCCAGTACTGACCAAAACCGACGACAATCTGACAAAAGACGAAGACGTTGACGACGTTGCTCATTCAGCGGCCGTTCATCTGAGAGTTGTTGAGATTTGCCGCAACAAATACGGAGATGGAGGTGGAGATGGAGATAGAGACGGAGACAGAGGCGGCATCAGCTGCAGCAGCCGCAGCATCAGCGAGTTTGCTTCACGCCGGTTGCACTTGAATGCTTCAACGACATTCTGATTTGTGGTTGCGGCTGCTGAGACTACGGCATTGGCAACGGGCAGCGACAAGGGCCTGGATTTGAGAGCGCGCGCCGTTTGCCCGGCAATATTTCACGTGAAAAAGAAAACTACAAAAATGATATCTATGTGCGTATAAAAACAAACAAATGCCAAATGCCGCTTCTGGAACCAAAAAGGTGAAAGTTTCCATTGCGAGGTCTGCAACACATATTAAGATCTATTGGGATCTATTGGGGTGGCCATGGCACTCTCCTCGTCTCTCTTGTCGCCATCTTACTCATACACCCTTCGACAGAGCGCGCTTAATTTCAATATGGCGTCGTTGTCGTTTCCGCATGCTGATGCTGATGATGGTGATGCCGCTGTTGATAGACGCGCTTTAAATGCATAAAATTGCTGACTATAAATAACATTTAATGAAACACATTTTTCGATTCTAGATTCTACATGCTGCTTACCGCCCTTTTTCATATTGTTGTGCGGTTAGTTTTTGTATTATTTTTGTACTTTATTTTTGGCAAAGGATTGTGGCAAAACATTTAGTTTCGCATCTTCTATGCATTTTGAGTTATTATTGTAATTTGACTGTGGGCAGTCGTGTGGAACGACAGCCAGTCGGAGTTTGTCGGCGTCATCAGGCTGATATTGTTGGCTGCCTGTTGTAAAGTCGTCCATCTTTTGGAATTTTTGTCAGTTCCATTTGTATATCAGCATTTTTCACAGTCTATGAAATAGAATAAGTTTGCGACAAGTGCACATAATCGCACTGTACGTTTAATTAATTCTACAAAAATAACAGATAAAAACTTCGAAATAAATCAAGCAATTCACAGAATTTTGCGCATCTTACAATGTACTCCACAAAGGATCGTCGGTTCTATATACTGGTTCTACTAAATACTAAAAAACCACCTACACACATCCGCCCAAATATGTTAACGGTAAACTCGCGTTCGTTTTATGCGTTTCGCGCGCGCATCTCAAAACTCAAATGTGCCGTAACGGTACATGAAATAGCAAAATAGTTGTTCCTACCCCCCCCCCCCTCACACACACACACACACACACACACACACACACACACACACATACGCACACACACATACACACAAACAAAAATTGTACAGAAAAGTCTTAAAATTTCTATATGGGTGTTTCTCACTCAATATTTTCTTTTCGTTTTAATGCTTTTATTTTTATTTAAGTGTTTATGGAGAAATAACTAATGAAAACGCCTTAAATTGCATATTTCGCTTCTGTGGGATGCTCTTTTTTAGTTATTAATAAACACACAACGTCTGCTGTGTGTGTGTGCGTATGTGTGTTCGGCAATGTGTGTTAAAGCGCAACATGATTCGCTCGATTTAATATTCATTTTCATGCCAAAGGCAACACGCCGAGTTGCCGCCCTTTGATTTATAAATCGTGGCTCCTCGGCGCATCCAAAACTGACACCACATCTACCCAGCGGCAACGATTTTCGTTTTGTCGCGCTGTTTGTTTATTTAATGTTAATGCAATTTAATTCTTGAATTGTTTGTGTGTGTGTGTATGTGGGGGTGTGTGTAAGCCAACAGAAGGGAAGACATGTAAGAGTATTCGGCAAATTTAAAATGAATAATAACACCACATATGTTAGTTAAAGAACCCAGTACTTTGATTTATCAAACAAAACAAAACAAAACAAAAAACATTCTGTGTAGTTTTCCAACTTTACAGCTAAGTTCTTATATTTCCACGCTTCAAATGCATTTGCGAATGTTCAGTTTAAACTAAGTATTAACACACACGACAAGCTAGGAAGTTGGACATCAGGTTTGCGGATTCACCTCTGTAAGAGATTATAAATTTAAATAGATTTAAATATATATAAATAAATAGAAGCCACTACTTACACTATGAAAACACAGAAATATAAGTTAACTACGCTGCAACAAATGTGCCGGGGGGTTGATTATTTAGCGGATTTGCTGGTTATGGCTTAAGCTTAAGGGGTTAACTATATAGCCTTATTCCTGCTTCTGTGGCACACTGAGCTCATAGAAGAGCTTTCCAATGCCGCCAAGTCCGACGAGGGCCAGCGCCATGGTGATGCGATAGAGCACATTATCGACAGTGGATCCCTTGAGGAAAACAGGCTTGCCGTCCTTCTTTTGGAAATGCTCCTGCACTTTGCGGATTTCAAAGTAACCTTTTGCGACCTGATCCTTGCTGGTTGCAGTTGCACGACGAGAACTGCTGGTGGCAAAGCTGCGCACAACGGCCTGCGTAACAACAAAATTTGCGGTTAGTTTGGGTGCTCCAGCAAACTTACGTAATTGGTTCACAAATATCATAATTCCATGGACGTTTGACAATGTACATTTCTCGCAGTCATACTAAACCAGCATAAATGTCTCTATATATATATACGCACTCTGGATAGGTTCATCATTTTTCTAGAAATTTTTTATTTTCAGCAACTGAAATGCAAACGGTTCGAGGTGCTAAAGTGAAATATTCACGGGCCTCGGATTATGACAGCTGTTTGACGTCTATGGAGAACGTAGTTGCCACATCGTTTCGAAAGTGACATTCACACAAGTTTACCATTCACACGCATTCACCATACCATTGACGGCATTCTCAGAAAAAAATATATTGTAATACTGCCTTACGCTGCAGCTGCTCAGTATAGACTTATTTACTTGTTTCAAAAGACGAAAGAACCGTTCAAAGCCGCCATGGGTTTTCTAACAGTATTGAAAAAGATGCGTCAAAAGGAAAAGGAGATGCGTATTCTGCTGCTGTAAGGTTCACCTGCCAGCAAAATGATTGCAAAGAATTGTGATTCATTTTTTATTAACCATTTTTAGTGGTTTGGACAATGCAGGCAAAACGACTATTTTGAAACGTTTTAATGGGGAGCCCATTGACACAATCTCGCCTACGCTGGGCTTTAATATTAAGACACTTGAGCACAATGGCTACACACTAAACATGTGGGATGTGGGCGGACAGAAGTCGCTGCGCTCATATTGGCGCAACTATTTCGAGTGTACAGATGGTCTCGTCTGGGTCGTGGACAGTGCGGATCGGATGCGTCTGGATACCTGCAAGCAGGAGCTGCAAATACTGCTGCAGGAAGAGCGCTTGGCCGGCGCCACATTACTGGTGCTGTGCAACAAACAGGACTTGCCCGGTGCTCTGAATTCAAATGAGATTAAGGAGGTATTTATTTGCATATCATTTACAGATTCCATATTAACATTGTGTTGCTTACAGATACTTTGTCTAGATGAAATTACCACACATCACTGGTTGGTTGTGGGCGTTAGCGCTGTAACTGGAGAGAAGCTGCTAAGCTCCATGGATTGGCTCATAGCTGATATCGCAAAGCGAATATTTACATTAGATTAAAGCATAATTATTTATCGATCAAATACATTTTGTATAGTTTCTCATCCTTTTCGTTGGAAAACTGTGGCTTGAAATTCACTTTGTGAATCGTGACAAAGCCTTCTTCTAGCGTGGGTGCCTGGTACTTTTTCTTCATCATATTGAAGACCATATCATTAATTTTGGAGTGATCCGTGTCCAATAGTTCGCGATAGGCAATATTGTGCTTCGCCTGCGACACCGTCACATTCATCACGAGGCACCGACAGGGGACTTTCAGATCCACAGCCAGAGCCGTAAACTTTTTACGCGACGCCGCATCCACATTGGTGTTGTCCACAGCACACGACTGGCCAGCTCCCAGATCCTGCTTGCACGCATTGAGGCACGCCTGCATGCTGCCCAAAGTGTCTGCATTGACGATCTTATAACCCTTGCTGACGAGCACCTCGGCACAGAAGTGACTCTTGCCCGAGCCGGGCAGACCGACAACGATTATCATTTCGCATTTGTTCGTATCGAAGTGCAGATCATTCGGCTCGAATAGTGCTAATTCAGTGTGGACGCTGGTGGGATCGAAGTCCGGCTTGTTCCATTGCTCCACACGCTTGCCAAGGAAATGAACCTCGGGCGTGTAGAAGGAGACTCCAATATTGGTGGCAAAATGTCGGTCTGCCAGCGAATGATCCTTGCGCTGCTTGGTGATACCCTTGCCCGTCTCTGGCCTGCCAGCTGCGTCGCCAACGTAGAAACAGCGCTCTTTATTGATCGGCACAGCATCATTCATTTCATTCTGCAGATGCTCCCACATGCCAGGCAATGGCTTGCGATAGAAGCCATTGCCCACAGCTATGAAGACCTGGACGGGCACACCTAATTGCTTGACGATGTTCTTCACCTTCACCTTGAAATCGTCCAGGTTGACTTTGCCACGCGCAATGCCGGCCTGATTTGTGAAGAAACAGATTTTGAAGCCGTCCTTGTGCAGGCGCTGCAATTTCTCGGGCACCTCAGGATAGATGATCTGCCAATCGGTTGTGTTCTTCGGGAAGACATTACCCGATTTTGTAGTTATAATGGTGCCATCCATGTCGTAGCCGGCAATTTTGCTAGAGGCTGACAAATTGGAGCTACTGTAGATTACCAATTTACCATTCGCAACCGAGTCCCATCTGTCCACCTCACTCGCAGCACCTAGCGAAGACATTGCTTCATCCTTAGAGCTGCTTTCGTCGTTCTCTGGTACCGGATTGAAGAACACTTTATACGGATGCCGACCGTAGACAATTTCCAAAAGATCGCCGTGATGCAGTTCACATTCCGTGTGCTGCGGCGCCATGACGCCATTGACGCAGCTTGGATTAAGACCCACAACTTTAAGCTGAATGGTGGCCAATTGTAAATTGACTTGCAATTGAAGCTGACTCTTGGAACACCGGGAATCTCTTATGCCAGTTTCCTTGCTGCGTCCAATCAGATTATCCCCGTTGACCAAGTGTATGGCACAATGCTCAGCCTCCATGGGATTCAGGGTGCAAACTCGTGAAACAGCCTCTTTGCTGGCTTTGGCCACGGAACGATTTAAATATTTGGTTAAAGACATTATTACAATACATAAACCAACCTCACTGCATAGCAAAAGTGTTTACAACTTAGCGATATCATATTCCGATATTTTTAAAGGAGTTTTCGATACTTCTGTTGGATTACACATAATTCAGAATAAGTCATCGATATTATTGGCGTACTCAATAAAATGGATTTCAATCAAAGATACGCTTAGTAAATATAATTAAAATTCAATACCGGATGCTGCAAAAATAAATATGTAATAATAATAAAGGCATATATATCGCTACAATAAATAGTTATTAATTGGAAACATTTTCGAGTTATGTTAAAAATGTTGAATTCATAACAAAAAATAAATAAATTGCGTACATTTTAAAAAGTATTCGATCTAGTTGCTTTTTCAAAAACACACATATTTCAAATGGCTATATGTACAGCCAGGCTCATTCCCAAAAATTTTTGATTTGATTCATAACATATGTATTAGCTTTTTTGAATTTCCGAGCAATATGCAAAGAATCAGTTTCACAAAATTCCGCGTAAGTGTTTCAATAATGTTTTGTATTTATTAGCTAATTAATTTTCTTCAGCCACTACTGCGCGAAGCCAATGGGTGTGGCTATATATCACCCATGATTGCGTTAACACGTTCCATTCAACCATCTCCGATCGAGATGAACAAGTGCGGAGGCAGTCTTGGCAAGATCACACCCAAGATGGCCAAGCTGCAAAAGCAATTTCAGGAGAACAATGATAAACCTGTCTTTCTCAAAGGCGGAGTTATGGATTCTATTCTCTACAGACTCACACTGGTCCTGTGTATCATTGGCATTATTGGAGATGCATGGCTATGGCTTGGCTACATAATTGCCTAATCATAATCATATTAATATTACATAAATACTCACGCAGACAAACATGAAATTTAGTTCAAGTCTATGAAGCTCAACATGTGGTAATGTTACTGTACACAACATAACACAACAAATTACACTTAATATTGTTAATAAAGAAGCATTCCATTGCAATATCAATAAATATAACATTCGACTTATTAGTTCGACTTTGGAAACAATTTTAATAACAATTTGTAAATTATAACTTATATTATATACGACTTTCAAAAATTTTTCATTTCATTTTTGTGCTCTCATCGTCTATTTTGTCTATGACTTGCTTTAAGCAGTCCTTCGTCGATGTCTTCTCCAGGTCGCAGATGCGAGTCAGATCCATTGTAGCGATCTGCTCAATCATCTCCTTAATCTTCTCTTGCTTGATAATCGATTTTACCGACTGACGAAGCCCAGTGCGCGTCTCTGACGTCCTATGCTGTTCAGTGGAATCGTTTTCAATGTGTTGTCCCTTGGCTCTGTAGTGTTGTTCAATAATTTTCCGTAATTTTAGTTTAGTAGCGACACGAGATTTACGCGTTGTATGTTCCAGGGCAAGATTGCGCAGCTCCTGAAAGTTGATTTCCTTAGCTACTTCAACTCCATCAGCATTGAGTTCCCCTGATATTTCCTCCACAGTATTTACTATTCCATCGTCGTCGTCGCCTCCATGCTCCACCTCCGTTTCATTCTTCAAAATGGGATCCTGCTCAGAGACATCATTCAGCTTGGCATCACTGTTGTCATCTTTGACAGATTCGTTAAGCTCTAAGTTCCCCAGAGAGATATCCACCACTGGCTTTATTTTATCTTTTTCGAGTTTTTGTTTCTTGCGTTTCATTTTTGTATTTTCTTTTGAGGTCTTTTCATTGGACAGCTTTTCTTCTTCATGAGGTGCCTTTTCAGCACGTAATCGTTTTTTAAGTATCCCGATGCACGGCTTAGTCTTGACGCGCACCGGCAATATGGAGTTGTGTTGTATGCCGATGCTGTTGAAGCATTCTACATATTCCATCGTCTCAAAATCTTCGTGCAGCGTTGCCCACATTTCCGTGTTTTGTTTGCTTTTCGCTTCCACCAACAAGTGACTGTAGCTGGCGATCTGTGCTTCAGTATAGTTCATATTCTCATCCTTGCTGTAGATCCAATTGCTCTTTATTTCCATGAAACGTGATACACCGCTCTGAGCAGCCAAATTGGCTATGTGCACCGAAACATTCGCACTTCCCGACTCCAGTCGATGCAAACGTGAAAGCGCTACGCCGCCCGGGTAGTTTGTGCCGGAAACAACAAGTAAAAAAATGGTTATAAGCACATTGACCAGCAAATGTGAAGCAGCAATGAGAGCCAGAAAACTATGCCAAGCCGATTTGGCACTATTCATCCACCTGACAGAGACCAAAAGGAATCAAAAATAAATTCAAAAACATATAAAAATATATAACTTACATGCGTTGACAAGCGCAAGCCGCTGCTATGTTGAGAACAGGAAATACATAGATTATAAAGCGCAGCTCCTTATGTGGCAGCACTGAGTACAAGAGCACGAAAAACAATGCCGATAGGGCCAGAGGGCGGAGACGCCGCTCAAGGTAAATTCCAATGGGCACAAATACCAATGAGAGGCCCATGGCACGCGGCAGTGCCGAGTAAAAGTACCACAGGAATGGTGATGTGCCCCAGTTGGAGCTCTTGTTGAGTATAGTGTTGTACCACAACACTTCACCCTCGGGCCACAGCAGGCGACGCCAAAAGAACGAGTCCACCAAAACAGTGCTCAGCAATATGCACACACCAGCGGGCAAAGCAATTTTCAGCAGACTGTAAAAAAAATGGATTGACATTAATGGAAATCTTTAGTTAAAAGCATATGTCAGATGTACCCATCAATGGATAGCTTTTGTTGCAACAAGTCCAGTGCTAGCAGCAAGCCCAAGAAAAGTGCCAACTCGGACCGAAACACAATTATGGATACCGCTGAGCAGATGACGAAGGGCTTCGTTTGGCCACGCATCCAATAAGTAATGGCATATAATACTGCAAATGAGTCAAAATAGAAAATTATTGATAATTGCCTTACACATAATAAACAACAAACATACCCAGTGGCAATGCAAAGATGTTTGGCAAGGGACGCGTCATATAGAAAATGAAATGAAATTGTGTTATGGTTATGGCCGTAAACCACAGACGCACTTCAGCACCATAGATCTTTGCTACCGCCTGACGCAAGTTAGTCCAGGCAACCGAAATGGCACCAGCCAACACAAGGCGAACTGTAAGAGGAATTTATGTAAGTGAATGGATGAGCCACAGTTTAGTTTTATCAGTGTATTTTACCTACATATTGTGCCCAGAATTTATTCATGCTCATCGCCTCGAAGAGCAGCACAAACGGAGCTGACAATATCGATATGATTAACGGGCCAATAAATGTGCGCGGTACAACGCCTGGATACTCATGATGATCATAGGCCGTGAAATTGTTGCGCAAATATAAAATATCATGCATAGCCTGCAAATTGAAGCTCTCCTCGACCTTGGTGAAGGGTGTATAGAAGAGGTGTGCAGCTGCCGTCAGAAAAACGATGGCATCCATATTGCCCAGTTGCTTGCCTTGCAGTTGGTGGCAAACGAATCAGAATCAATGTTGTCGTTTAGCTGGATATTAAATTGGCATGTTACATAATGGTCATAATTGTGCTGGTGTCACACACAAAATGCTATGTATTTTCGGTAAATGCACATATATTTCACTAGTGACGTTTTTTTTGTATCATCAAATAGCCCGGTCGACGTCAACAATGTCGTCCTATTTGTGCAAACCAACTTAAATGTTTAACATTGTCAAGTATTGATATTCTAATAACTTGGGCGTTAAATGTATATTTTTGTTTTTCTTTGGAGAACAAATTACATTTCCAAAAAAAAAAAAAAAATTGAAAATTGATTTAAAAATAGATCCGTTCCACGTTAGCACGAAGCAACAAGAATATAAAATCAAAAACGACAACACACCCCTCTAACAGCTGCTCGTGACTCACGTACTTTTATTTTTCTCACACCATGAATAAGTGTGAAAGGGTGGCAATACTGTCAACGGCAGCAGCCCTACAACACTATTTCCACACAATTTGAAAACTCAAGTCATTCTCATTGCCTTCGTAAAATGTATGAAAAGCAAATAATAACACCAAAAATATGAATAACATTGAGCCAGGAATGCTGGATGAGAGTGATTTTTATGTGATTTACAAGAAATTGCAACTGGAATTAGAATTGCTGCGCGTTCAGGAAGACTACATCAAGGAGGAGCAGAGCAATCTGAAAAAGGAGTATTTGCATGCCCAGGAGGAGGTTAAGCGTGTTAAGGCGGTGCCCCTGGTTATTGGCCAATTTCTCGAAGCCGTTGATGAAAACACCGGCATTATAGCCTCAACAACTGGATCCAGTTACTATGTGCGCGTCTTATCCACCATAGATCGGGAACATCTGAAGCAATCGACTTCGGTGGCCCTGCACAAGCATAGCAATTGTTTGGTGGACTTGGTGCCGCCAGAGGCAGATAGCACAATCTCTGTGATGGCGCTGGATGAGAAACCAGATGTTACTTACGCCGACATCGGTGGACTCGACATGCAAAAACAAGAAATTCGGGAGGCCGTCGAATTGCCATTGACTCACGCCCATTTATATAAGCAAATTGGTGTGTTGTCCAGCATTTCTGGTACTTAAGCTGATGATAACCTATAAACCATTAACATCTGCAGGCATTGATCCACCTCGAGGAGTGCTACTCTATGGACCGCCGGGTTGCGGCAAAACGATGCTGGTCAAGGCAGTCGCCAATCAGACAACAGCTGCATTTATCCATGTCGTGGGCTCAGAGTTTGTGCAGAAGTACTTGGGAGAAGGACCACGAATGGTGCGTGATATATTCCGGCTGGCCAAACAGAATGCACCTTCGGTCATATTCATTGATGAGATCGATGCGATTGCCACTAAACGGTTTGATGCCCAGACTGGCGCCGACCGGGAAGTGCAGCGCATTTTGCTGGAGCTCTTGAATCAGATGGACGGATTCGATGAAACCACCAATATAAAGGTAATCATGGCAACCAATCGTGCAGACACCTTAGACCCGGCTTTACTGCGTCCTGGTCGATTGGATCGTAAGATTGAGTTCCCTTTGCCTGATCGCCGACAAAAGCGTTTAGTGTTCACTACCATTACGGCTAAAATGAATCTCGCCGAAGATGTTGATCTGGAGGAGCTAATTACTCGCTCCGATCGAATCTCGAACGCCGACATTAACGCTATCTGCCAAGAGGCTGGGATGCATGCAGTCCGTGAAAATCGTTATATCACACACGCAAAGGACTTTGAGAAGGGCTACAAGACTAGCGTTAAAAAGAACGACTCTGTGCACGAGTTTTACAGTTAAATATGATGTATAATTAAAAAATGTAAAATTACATAGTATTATAAAATTAAATTTTTATGTAAAATAGTATTCGGTGCACGTTTTAAATTCAGCGGGTTCCTTAGCGAAATTTATAAGTGACCAGTCCCAGGTTATTGTAATCAGGCTAAGAAATACGTAAAATATATTAATTTGGCATTTTTGGGTAGTAAGGCCACACTGATTGTCTTAGAATCCACATATTGTCCATCATATTGTGCCCACACTTGCAGTTTGTTTAAAATATTTGAATATTCTTGTGGCCAACATGTCATCGGTTGAGGCGTATGTGCTGCGCATAAAGCCGGCCATTGACGTCTTCCTAAAGCATCCGAATAAAGCGAATCTGGCGCAAGTGGAGCAAGAAGTAAAAGAATTTGACTTTGGACAAATGAGTATATTTGTTGTTCAAATTGTTGTGCCGCTTGTGACTAAACTAAATGAAATTTCTGGGTGAGTTAAAGAGCCAAAAGAATAAACACGAAATATACTTACCATTATATATCTATTTCAAATGCAATCCCTTGCAGCGAAAGTCAGGAGCTGCGAACCAGCTTGCTGGACTGCCTGCGGCACATTATTGCCAAGCTGTTTCTGACGAATGAAAAAGGATTGCGCACCATTCTGGCGGTGGTGTTGCAGCAGATACGTGATCCCATGGCCGCTGTGATGCGATCCGATCTCTCCGAGGAGATCAAGTTGGCGGTGGTGCTTTGCATTACGACAGTACTGAAACGCTCCACGAGCGATGTGCTCGAATCATTTTATAAGCAGGAAAACGATGTAATCATTGGTCAAATACTGCTTACACTGATGGAGCTCATCTCAAAAGAAGTGTACCGCAAATTGGTCAGTGCATCGTTGGAGTGTCTAATGGTGGTTTTCTACGTGCAGGACGAAGCAGATGCAGCTGATGTTGTGCTACGTAACCAGGTGGCAAATACCTTATTCATATATTTGCCAAAAATCGTCACTGTGCTGTTCAAAACATCATTGGCGGACGATAAGATTGGTGAAACCATCAAGTCGGTAAGTTTCCCACACTGAAACCATAATTAAAACAGAGTTATTAATATCTATAAATTTCGATTGTTAGATGAGCATCAAAGCACTGGGTCGCATCATTTGCATTATGTTCGAGGAAACCACAGATGAGTTTTATAAAATACGCTACGACTCAAATGCATTCCGTTTGCTCCTGACCACTGTTGCCAATGAAAACGAGGGCTTGGGCCTGCTGAACGACACAAACATGTTTGTCAGCAAGCGCTTCAGTCTTGAGCAAAATGAGAAGCGCCTCAGGCACCTAAAATCTGGACTACGGTCCGCCCAATGGGTGGCATCCACTTCCCGACATATGCGTCCCATATACGTGGAGACAAGCATTCTGCGCGCCCACAATTCTGTCGCAGTGCGGAAAAGATACGCGGAAATGTGTTGTCTTCTGCTCAAGAGTTGTGCGCACAGTCTAAAGGGCAACTTCATACATTTGCTGGAGAGCGTGTTGGCCTTGTCTGAGGATGAGGAACCGGACATTGCGAAATTGTGTCATGCGACGCTAGCCGATGTGCAACAGAGGCCATACTGTGCGAGCATCTTTAACGAGAATGTGGAATTGCTGCTCGATGCGCATCTCAACAGATGGCCGGGTGTTCTGCATCGCTGTGATGAAAGCGAGCAGTTCAGTGCGCTGCTCTTCTTCAAGGGATTTCTGCGAAATCTTAGCACTGACAAGTTGAAACAGCTGCTGGTGGTACCCAAAGATCTGGAGCTGTTCGTCACGTGTATGCTGACGGCGCTCAATCTTCGCACGTCGCGGCACCTACTCAATGAGGATTATTCGTTGCGGCGTCTACAGGAGGGCAGTGTCAAGGAATTGGCTACGCAATGCGCCAATTTGTCATGGCGTCAGTTTGAGTATCTCAGTTCTAAGCGCTGTCTGAAAGCTCTATACGATGTTGCCGCAATCTTGGGCGCTGAGCCGTCTTTGAATCGTATACTCTTCCACTATTGCCAGGAGCTGATCGAACAACGCAGTTCTCTCATGAATGAAGCGATTTTGTTTCTTACGGTTATGATTACGCCGCAGCAGAAAGAAGGACGGGAAAGCCGTTTATTGTTGGCCGAATTCTTTTTACATGAGCTGCTCAATGATGAACACTGGCACTTGGCCCTACAGCCGGATGCAGCTTGGCGTCTCAAGGTTGAAAAGGTATGCATATTAAGATATCCTATTATGTTGGTCACCTATTAATGCAATAAGTTTAACAGCCCACGTCTTGGTTTACGGATCACACACCAGGTATCTACTCATCTGCCATTGAGGTTCGGACGCAGGATTGTGACTCGGATGATGAAGTCGATGCGGACGAATCGGTTAATAGTCGCGTGAGGATTATTGATGCACAACTCAATGTGCTGCATACGTGCCTAGTTTTGGATGCCGTTGGACATTGTGCCAAATTCATTGGCGACACTTTTGATCGGCACATATTTCGTAGCCTACACAAAGTATTACTCAAGTTAGGTACGTAATTGTATAATACGAATGTTTAAATATGTAATATGAATAGAGAATCTCTCTTAAATCCAGCCAGCAGTAATACGATGGTACATCAGGCAGCTACATTTGCGTTTGTATCCATGCAGCTGGCCTTGAAGTATGCAGCACCTGCACACTTTATCGAATGCTCCACCGACTACCTCAGCTTCCATCTTACCTCATTGCTTAAGAAGGTGGGTCCAAAGTCTTTTCATTGTCATTATAGCTACGACAACATAAAAGTTTTCCATTGCAGTCACCTGGGAGCAGTGCTGCCGTAGATATTCTCACAGTTGTGCTGCAGTATAGAATGCGTGGCAGTGTGCCCCAACTGAGCAATATTTATGAAGCCATATGTGAGGAGAGTGCCAAAATGCATCAATCGGACAATATCCATTCATATCTGCGGGTATTCAATGTATTTCTGAGTCATCTGGCCAGTTGGCAAAGTGACACGGTGTCGCAGATCGCCGACATTCAAATGCATGCGGATGAGGAGCCGAACATTTTAAGTAATTGGCTTAATGTGCTCAACAAGCAGCAAACTGACGATTCGATTGAGTTAAATAGTGCACCAACCGATGATCCAGACATAACTATGACCCAAACAGAAGCTGAGGATCCTTCAACGGAGCAGACTGCAAACTCCATTCTGCCGCAACACATTGAAATGACCAAGAAAATATTAGAGCAGACCATCAAGTTTGTTTCAAGTTCCGAGCAAAGCCAGCAAATCCCTGCACTGGAATGCCTGGCCACTGGTTTACCACTGTTGGCAGACTATGAGAACGAGCTACTACCATTGGTACATCTGGTGTGGGAGCCGCTTGTCGAAAAGTTTCGCCAGAAGGACTCGCTGGTGCTAAGCCGTTGTTTCAGTTTACTGCATATTCTCGCACTGCATGCAAAGGAATTCATCCTAAAACGTAGTCTCAACGATGTAATACCCCAGCTGCAACTGTTTCTTATTGCAGCCAGTAAGCACAGCAGTGTGGAAGTCTCACAGGCCCAGAGCCAGGAGTATAAACTGCAGCTGCAGCTACTGCAGCATCTGGCGTCTCTCATACGCAGCCTGCAGTTAGAGGGCAAACATCTGCACGATTTACTTAACATTGCGGCATTGTATTTAAATCAAACGCAGCCGAAAGAGATGCAGATGCTGGCCGTCCAACTCTTTGAGAATCTAGCTTTATATAACGGACCATTTGTGTATGTGACGCTACTGCAACGTGCCCATCTCAAGGATTATAAATCCAATGTGGATGACATTTTTCACAGCATGGGTTTTACTGTATCATCTAAAATCAATGTTGATTAAAAACATGGCATTTTGATTATTTAACGATTGCATTGCTCAGATTTTCGTTTCTAATTTGCATAGATTTATTAAAATGACATGTGTAAGTTTATATAAACGAGGATTGAACAATAAAAAATTAATTTATACAGAATTGGAGCCTTTGGAAATAAAAGATAAGGTAAAGGGTTTGAAGAGTGTGGGCGCTCACATTATTGCCAATTTCTAAATGCTATGCATAAACATAATACATTTGCTCACTTTTTGGGTTTGTCGCCTTTTCAGATTTTTTTTTATTTATTTTTATATATTTTTTTTTTTTGGCTTATAACAGCACAGACACTGTACAGTGAATACTCAGATGCTTAGCACCAATAAAACTTAGCATCCGACTTCTAAAGCCATTTTAATATAATCATTCTTGTAGGCAACGTTTTTGTATCAAATATAGCTGAATTTCTTGTAAAGTGATTGCTATTCTGCAGCCCTCAACCTTATATACCACAACTATTTAATTTACTCTAACTTAAATTGTAGAATAACTGGCAAGCTGTGTGCACAAAGGTATATTGAGCATTTAAGAATCCGTGTATGTTTTGTTCGTTATAATGCGATTGTGGTTTCTAAAGCGTGGGCCGGGGTTCTAGGAAGTTTATAGTGTGCTTAGCTATTGTTATATGCATAGGAAGCAGACTGCTATGACTACGCCAGCCAGTTCATTAGACTATTGGCATATGCCATTGGCTTGACATCTGGATGTGGCTGTGAATAAAATAAACGTTATTATTACAACTTCTAAACTAGATAGAAAATTATACTTACCACAGCCTCAAAGGATCTGTAATTTGGTTTTAAATTGTTACCAGTTATTGTTATAAATGCGCCCATGTTGCCCATAGTATCACTGTCAATAAACGACAAGGATTAGCCATTGTTTAAATAGTTGCAAGCTTTTGGCACTTACCAATAGTTTGGCGCTGAGAAGACAGTTATACATTGACCATTGTGGGCTACCTCATAGCCCATATCCTTAACCTCATGACTGCGAATGATGTAGTCCAAATTGTTGAGCTTACAAAATGATTCAGTTACGTCCGGGCCAAACTGTATGCCTACGCCGCGCTTCGATGGACCACGGCCCATCCATTGCTGCGGATCGGACCACAGCAGCTCGCACATTAGTCCTTCCTCTGGTGGCTGACAGTTGCGCTCAATGCGTCGGATGTTATCCAATGTAACACTGTCTGACGAGAAGAGGCCACCGTGCATTACCAGGATCTTCTGATTGATGCAATGGCATAACGGCAACCAGTTAAATACTTGCGTAAATATATCCGCCATTGTACTGGTATACTTGGCGGTCACCTCACCCGTAAATCCATACATTTGATTCATGTTAATGCTCTCGTGGTTGCCTGCAATCATTACCCAATTAGTTGTGCGTACAAAATTTGTGGCTACATGTTTTACTCACCGCGCGACAAGAAGAAATGGTTGGGATACAGGAGCTTGAAGCCGAGCAGCGTGAATATGCATTCTACAGAGAACGAACCTCTATCGACAAAATCACCGTTAAACAGATACGGATTCTCTTCAGATGGCAGTCCGTTTATCTCAAAGATGTTCATCAAATCATAGAACTGGCCATGAATATCGCCACAAATGGTAAACTTCTTCTCATCTGGGACTTTAATATCCACCAGGGACGGTTGTGCGCGCATGAATACATCAATGTCACAGAGTATCTGCAAAACATACAGCACAGAGCTAAGTTATATGTCTAAAGACTAAAGCTCAGCTTTCACTACCTTATAGGCGAATTTGCGATGCAGTCTCTTTTGTGCCTTATAGTGTTCCATAAGGTCTTTCATAAACTGTAAAGTAACCTTCCCATCTTCCAGTTGTGGTCCCTTGTAGTCGTCCTCAATGGCTAAATTAAAAACATATATATGAATACATAACTTAGAATACGTAAGTGTGGTAAACTGCATATTATAGAAGTACTCACTAATGTTCTCCAAATCTCTGAACATCTCAGAGAGAGTCTTCTCGGGCTTATCAACTGCAATAGCACGCTCAAAGGCGCGCATCTTAACAATTTTACTGCACTCGGTAAATTTTAGCTTAGCGTCCTTATCATTGGGCCTGCATTTGGCCACCTGAAAATAGATAGGTTATCAGTTATAGTGGGTGACACGCATTCATTAATGCGATGCACTCACGTATTCAAAATCCAATAGCGCCTTTTTGAACTTGCCAAGGGACATGTGTGCTGCCGCACGCCGATAATAGCCCTTTAAGTAGTTTGGATCCGTTCTGACTGCAGAAACGCCATCCTGCAGAGCCAGACCGAAGTTCTCCTGACGCAAATGCGCCAGCGCCCGATTGGCATAGTAGATTGCGCTGTTGGGGTATAGTTCGATGGCTTTGGAATACATGTCAATGGCTTTCGAAAATTCCTTGGCTGTGAAACGGTGTTTAGTGGCATGTTATTTGTTGCATATCAATAATAGTTGTATTTTAGTTGAAAATATTCAATATGCTTGCAGGCCCACAGAACTACACAAATTATCTCACATAGCGCCAATACTAGTCAATTGACTTTAAGGTTAGGTCGAAGTAACTGGAAGCACGGGACGCTGTGGGTCTGCTACGCATAGCTTCTCGTTGAGTTTCGCGTGATTTACAGACTACAGAGACTATCTAGTGAATTGTGTAAGTGATTAATGACAACTTACTTTTGAGCAAATCATTTCCCTTATTTTTGCACTGCTCAGCAGCGGCAAAATCTTGTTGTCCTGCTTCCGGCACTGAATCATGTTTGGTGGCGGTAATCTCTGCATTGGCCACTTCTTCCTGCTGATTATCCGTAGATTTCTGTTGGATTTCCAGTTCGGTCGACGACATGTTTTGTTTTAATTAATAATTTTTTCTGCCTAGTTATTCTCTAATATTATTTACTGTCTGCAAATTCTTAAGAGTTGATAAACGTTTAAATAACTAGTGCTGTGCAACCAGCGGATAGGCGCTACTTATCGATTTGTTGAAATCTTAAAATATTTATGACATATCGAGCTGATAACAATGTATATATACATATTCGAGTGACTAAACGCACTAATAATTTTATATGGTTTGATAACAAACTTGATGACAGAAAACTTCATAAAATGTTATTGTGTTGGAAACACCTGTGCTGAACAACGTTTTATATGCTACTATCGATATGTCTGAGAAGTCGCAACAGCTGTTATGAGCTGGGCTTTGTAATCAAGCGGCGGAAAAACTTAGAAACGGGTTGTTGTTAGTATAGAAACTTTGAAGTCAATAGATGCACTGAGACACGCAAGTAGAGTCTGTCTTAGGAGAAATACGCCTTGAAATTCAATTAAACTCAGTCACGCTTACAAACTCAATTGCAAATTGACCACTTTAAAGTGCATGTGCGGGGGCGTGTCGTCTGTGTTCGTCTGAGAAAATAAAAATAAGTAAAAATAAAAGCAAATATGTCTATGAGTAATTTATCAGTAGACGGCGAGTTCCGTTACATTATTCAATGGTTTAACGAATGGAGTGAGCTGCAACGCGACGATTTTGTGTATGTATTTGTGGAGTATCTCACAAGAGACACGTCCGAAGCTGGAAGTGGAGGCAGCCCCTATGTAAATGGCGTCGTCAATTCTTTGGCCACGTCGGGTGTGCAGGACAAGCCCATGAGTCTCTTCCAATGCCGTGTAAATATATGTTTAAAATATGCCTATTACTTGCATACACTAAATTCCGGTTTGCTATTTATTCTTTTCAACAGATTAAACTATTCCGTGAATGGAGCCCCAAATGGCCGATTGAGTTCAAATGCCAACTGCAAGAGAAAATCAACGAGCTCGACCCAAAAGTGGGAGAAAAGATCATCAATGAGCTGAAGACACCACATGCCATGCACAATGGTGACGTCTCTGTGCATTTAAATGTAAATGGAAGTAGCGGCAACGAGCACGCCGAAATAGACCAATCGACGCCAGAACCAGTAACATTGACAAGCACAATAGAAGTAGAGTCAGCAGCAGCTGCAGTTAATGATGCTATTGGCCAGACTTTGGAGACAGACAATGATAGCCATTTGGCAGCAGTGTTACGTCAAGAGACGCCAGTTGATGACGATGATGATGAACAGCATCTAACGGGCAATGAGTGCAATGCCGATACTAATGGCACGCATGCATCGTCGACAGCAGTGACAACAATTGCGGTGAACACAACGTCGTTGTCCCCAGCAGACGACGAGCAGAAGCAGCAATCGCAGCCAGAGTCACAGCCGACCATCGAACCTGTAGAACAGGTCGAGAATAACGTTTCAAGCAGTGTCATTGTCTCGGTTACCGCAGCTGCGACTGAGGTAGTCCCGGTCGCATAGAGACACGACGACAAGCACACGCTATAAAAAATATAAAAATGACATTTTGGAGCATTAGGTCCACTTCCACTTCTACGCATAATTGGACGCCATCAGAATCAATACATTCCATACATACTTACCATATTTCTACAATTTACAACATTTTAGCTTAAGACAACTTTCATTTCATGTCAAGTGCATTTGTATGTGTTTAAGTTAGCCGATTTACTAAACGTATTAGTAAATTTTTAAGAAGAACATACGATCAAAATATATACATATTTATAGACTGCAACAATCTAGCAGCCATTCTTTGAGGACTTAAAAAGTCCAAGTCTTTACCCTCCGAATGACATTGTGCACAATCCCAAAACATGTTTTCTGCTCTCTTTTACTGCCGAATATATATATTAAGTCTCGTGTTTGTGTTGCGTTGCCGGCACTTCGATTTACACACGAGGTTGTTGTCAGTGCCTCTCAGATGTTGGATCTGTTATGATCTCGATATCGCTGCCTTTTTTCTCTTTTTATCTCTTTGTTTTATTTTGTCTTTGCCAGCCAAAAGTTAATGTGTCCAATTTATTTCAATTTTATTTCACACCTCGACGGCAAAAGTTGTGTTCGCACCAAACACTAAATGATCAGTTAAGAATTGTGATCATATTTGAAATAGTGTGAGTGTTAGTGTCCGTGTCTGTTTCTGTGTGTGTGCGGGTCTTTGCAAATCAATTGAAGCAGTTAACAAGACGCTCTACGCTAAAAGCTCCAAAATGCATTTGCTGCTTTCAAAGATAATTTGGATTACAGTTATTTGTGCACTGTGCTTTCAATGTGAGTAAAAAACAAACAAATTCCAACGACTTAAACAACAAACTTGAAATACGCACAATATGAAATGGGCGTGTCTTTAATTCTACGTGTAGTACAATACAAAATTTACAGCAAAAGAATATTAGTCAGTGGTCGATTGGCACTAGGTCAAGGTCATTGTCTAGAAATTCCCCAACATAATGCTTGGCACCGAACTGAATGAAGGGCAATAAACCACTACAATATAATTACAACAAAGACGATAGCAAAAAAAAAAAGAAAAGTGACTCAGTAATTGTTGAACCGGACTTTTGCTGTGGCTACTTCTGGTTTTGCAGATTTTAACCTTGGCCACTTGCTGGGTTTTTGTCTTTATGATTTTCGGTCATTGATTATTTATTTGCACGTGTGTTCGCCTGTTACCAATCCCGAATTTTTTTGTAGACGTTCGCACCGCTAGCGTCTGTCAGTGCATTCGGATTAAGGATTGTGAGCCCTTTGTGCGTCGTCTGCTCAATCATACGCCGGAGGAGCGTGCCTCTGTTTTTGCCATGGTCCATTCAGCTGGCTGCGGTTTCCAGGGACTCGATCCGCTCGCCTGCTGTCCTCCACAACAGCAGGGAACCAGCCGCAACTCCCGCTGGGTTTGGGACACGCCGAGTAACTCAAAACGCAGCACCGTATTCAATAATGATTTTAACCGTTTTGCGGCGTACGAGACGGAAAGGCATTTGCACGAGTATCGCGATTTCAACACACAACGCAATTGTCCCCAGCCCCTTGATGAGGTTTACGATGATGATCATCATCTTCATCATCATCAATTTGGGTTTGGCGGCCATCATTATCATTATCAAGTTGATCATGGGGTTAAGCCACGACCAAAGCCAGCGAACAGACCAATTGTCTTTCCCGGAGACTTACGTTTTCATCACTCAATAGAGACCAAAGGTGATGGCAAACTGATGGCGGATGCTAGCCAGGAGCAGGCTATGCCGGAGGATAGCACAACAACAACAGCTGCCAGCGCAACATCAACAGCAGCTCCGCCAGCAGTTCGCATGAATGCACCCGATTGTGGGATCAGTCTAACCACACGGATTTTGGGTGGTCAACAGGCTGTGCCCGGACAATATCCGTGGCTTGCCCGCATTGCCTATCGCAATCGAAGTGAGTCTTATAATTGCAAACATAATAATTTTAATATCATCTTAATGTAAAACGGTACGTTTCCATTTTCGAATGTCGTCATTTTTTTGTGATTAAAACACGTCAAAAAACAAAATGCAAAACCAATTGCTTAAAACTATTGCACTTAACCCAGCTCATTGGCTACTGAAGTCAACTTCATGGTTAAAAAACAACCGGCAGAGAAAACAGCAATAGCTTTAAGAAGTGATTTAGTATTTGAGAGTCGAGAATTTGCGTTCTCATCATCGCCATTGGGCCCATATTGACCTTGATCATATTGATTTCCATAGGAATCTGACAGATCTGGATCTTGATAGTAATTATTGTTTTGATGGTTTTCATAATTCTGATAATTTCCATAGTAAGTATCGTTTCCATAACTTAGATCTTGTCTACCACATTGATTATCATATTGATAGTTTCCAGAATCGTCAGTGTAGCCTTCATTGTGGCTTTGATAAGTAGCATTTCCTTCACACGGAGCACAAGAACTACTCATTTCCTTTGTATTTTTACAGGGACATCCTTGACTCATTCTGAAAATATCTGTTCGAGCATACATATGCATATAAAATATAATATAATATCATTTCAAAATTCTATTCACAACAGCAAACAATCGCATCAGCTATCGTTGCTCGGGCTCCCTAATCTCGAATAATTATATTCTGACTGCCGCTCATTGTGTCATCAATTTGGTCAGCGATCTGGAGCTGTAAGTCAATCGATAATGCAACAACTTTACAAATATTTACATTTTTAAATTTTTTAATTACAAATTTAAAATGTAAATAACTTTACAGCAGCTGAAAGCTTAAATTAAATTACAAATTTAAAGATTTATAATTAAGAAAATTAAGAAAACTAGTCAACTATTTAGAAGTTGAAACTTAAATTATAAAATGTTCTTAAAAAATTGCCTTTACAATTGTTAAACTTTTAAATTTAAATTCGATTGTCCAACTTCTTTTGTTAAGCAAAAGTCATTGAACCATAAACCTTAACACACCCATGCCAAGCTATTAATCATTAACCCATTCACAGGTTTCGTGTGCGTATTGGTGACGATATTTCCAGTGAGCAGGACTGCTCGCCAACTGCTTCCAACTGCAGTCGACCGAATTTATTCGATATCGGTCGTATTATGGTGCATCCCAATTACGATCAGCCCAAATATGCGAATGATATTGCCCTGCTAAGCCTCAACAACAGTCGCGGTAAATCAAGAAAAATTACTCGCGGCCAACAAATAGAACTGAGACGCTTTCATTTTTGCAGGTCAATTTACGCCAATATGCTTACCTTTAAACAATACAGCAACACTTGCGGATAGACTAATTGGCCAAATTGGTGTTGTTGCCGGCTGGAGTACAACTGCAGAGAGTACGTTTTGAACAGATTAAAATATTTTTTTGGAATGAAACACGACAACATCTGACAACAAATTTATCGAACTCTGTTTGCCTACTTTGTCGTTTTCAGATAACACTTTAGCCAACTCGGTAAGCTCGGCCAGCTCAACTTCCGTTCGTTTTATAAGATTACCGATAGTTAATACGACAAGTTGTGCGATTACCTATGCCACACTTAGCGAGAACTTTCAGCAGCCGATTGTCATAACGCCGAGCCACTTGTGCGCCCAGGGTCAGCCCATGAATGATGTTTGTCGTGGCGATAGTGGTGGACCCTTTATGGACGACGGTACCTCTGGCCTCCTCAATGCAAATGGACGTTATACGCTACTGGGCATTGTCGCATTCGGTCCAACACTCTGCGGCGTTACGACTATTCCGGGCGTCTATACGGCTGTCAGTTCGTACATGAAGTGGATTTTCGATAGCATCAGCAGCGTTTCTCAAATGTCAACGCTCAAAGTCTTATGAACGGGGCGAAACTTGCGAGATTCACGACTGTTTTCCAAAGCTTTTCTAGACGCCAAAGCCAAAAACTAACAAGTGTAGAACTAACACTGCTTGTGTATTATTCCTATTAATAATACTTTAAAAAATAAAAACCAATATATACATTAAAAATGAAAATACAAAATATTTGCAGACTTAAGTTGGTTGTTATCATCACTATATCAGAAACGAAAAGAAATGCGAAAAAAGCTCATGAGAAAAGCTCATCGGTGTTCTCTGTTAAGCTGCGCACACGGTCTGAAGCGTCTTAGTCGTTTGCCAAGCCTTGCTCTGTGAACTGTCCATATTTGTGCTACGGGCGGCTGAAGAAGAGTTTTACGGAAATCCCGTTTTAGTCATCGTATTTACCTTATTGCGGCGTTAAATACTATTTATTATTTAATATTAAGACATTGCAAAACCACTGACGACGCATTTACTAAAAATTGTGTATTACATAAAGCATATTGGAAATATGCTTAAAATAATTGCTTTCTGTGTGATTTTTGGCTTAAGTGTAAATTTGGCAAGTTCGCGTAAGTAGATAAAAACACGGAAGGGAAGAGAAGAATAGTTTGGTAGAATCGTATAGAATCAATAGAAGCGAAAAAAGCAATGATTCAATACATATGTACATATATATTTGTTTACGTATATATATGTTTGTATGAATGTATGTATGTAAGGAGGGGGCCTTAACATATCTCACGAGATTAAATATTAAAAACCAGTTTCTATAAGTGATAGTAACTCAAATTAACAATTTAAATGCCTTTCGATAATTAATACTTATACAATGATAATTCAGTTTTGTGATTCTCCTTAACTTGTGCCCAGAAATATACTTTCCAAATGAGGCCACCCAAGTCCCAAATTATGGACGCTGCATTACACCAAACCGGGAGCGAGCTCTATGCATTCATCTGGAGGATTGCAAATATTTATATGGTATATTGACAACATCTCCCCTGCGCAACGAGGACAAACTATATCTAAGTCGTAGCCAGTGTGGCTATTATAATCGTAAGGTTTTGGTAAGTAATTGCTTCCGACTGACTTCTAAATTTATTGATTAGCAATGTTGATTGGCGGAAAAGTGGAACAGCAATTGTGGAACCCGTTTGAAATCTTTTCGACAAATGGATGAAGATCGGTTAAATGACTTTAATTAATCATCACATTGTTCTCAAAGTAATATTCTACTGAACATTTAAATGGTGTTCTCAAAGCAAAATGGGAAGAAAATGCATGAGAATCAGTCACAACAAAAAAAAAAAAATTTTTGTTGGGCAAAGCCAGATACTGATATTTTGCTTATTAATTTAATTACTTGAAATGTTGTTAACTGCATACATTTCAGATTTGCTGTCCGGATCGCTATCGGGACAGTTCCCCGGTGACAACAGCGCGACCTCCTGTAAATAACACGAATACAAATTTATTACCCCTACCGGGTCAATGCGGCAATTTACTTTCAAATCGCATTTATGGCGGTGTCAAGACAAAAATCGACGAATTTCCCTGGATGGCACTGATCGAGTACACCAAAGGTACTTGATTTATGATCAATGAGATCTCTGCTAAATTAATGCTATCAATTTTAAGGAGGCGGCAAGAAGGGTCATCATTGTGGTGGTTCACTTATCAGCAATCGCTATGTGGTGACCGCGTCCCATTGCGTCAATGGAAAATTTCTGCCAGCCGACTGGCGTCTGACAGGTGTGCGTCTGGGCGAATGGGATACAGCGACAGATCCAGACTGCGAGACTGATATACGTGGCATGAAGGATTGTGCACCGCCGCATTTGGATGTGCCGGTTGAACGCACCATTCCACATCCTTCGTACGATCCGAGCTCCAAGAACCAGATCAACGATATCGCGCTCTTGCGCTTGTCGCGCCAAATCGAGTACACCGACTTTGTGCGTCCCATTTGCTTGCCACTGGACACGAATCTACGCTCAGCCACATTCGATGGCATTTCAATGGATGTCGCTGGCTGGGGCAAGACCGAGGAGTTATCGGCGAGCAATTTAAAGCTAAAGGCCGCCGTGGATGGCTTTACGCTGGAGGATTGTCAGTCCGTCTATAGTCGCCAGAACATTCTTCTGGAAGAAACACAAATGTGCGCCGGCGGCATGCAGGGTGTTGATTCCTGTCGTGGCGACTCTGGTGGCCCTCTCATTGGCCAGAACACAAACAAAGTGAATACATACTATTTCCTCGCTGGCGTTGTTTCATTTGGACCCACGCCCTGTGGCCTAATCGGCTGGCCAGGTGTCTATAGTCGTGTCGGGGCTTATGTGGACTGGATACAGACTTCGCTGCAACCTTGAAAACGTTCATATAGCTTGTATTTAATTACGATGAAAGAACATGCGGCAAATAAGATAAATAAATAATCAAATTCGAAGCACAAGTCTATCAACTATACTTATCCCAAAACAATTATCATATCGTTGCAAATTGGTTTGAGTTTCTAGTATTTGGAAAAGGGACAAACAATATATTTGATGGGATTCAGGCAACGAAAACAAGTCATTTTGGTATTGAGCCTAAAAATATGCCAAAAAATATTATGAAATCCTGCTCAACATTCCATGATTCGAGGGCCCTTTTGAATTGCTCCCTTACAATAATAATGCTTAAAATTCAATAATTAACTTAAGTGTCTTTTTTACATTTAATACAGGTTAAATTATGCAATAAATAATACGTAAAATTGTTATATTAAAAGTTAAAAAGTTTTAAATTCAACACAATATGAACCAAAAAGAAACATTTTATAAAAACTGTTTATCGATTTTGACCCTTATCTCGTTTTTGTTTTTAATCAACGTTCGAGGTAAATATTATGCAATATTTTGACTTTTGGGTGGCGTGCAAGGTGCTATGAGAAACAATCACAAGCTTAATATTCAAATTCGAATCGAAACATTGAATTGTATTTATGTACGTCTACACCCCTTTACTGAAACTAATCTATGAGCGCAACGAAGCCAGGCGACTCTGCATCTCCTGCAGCTCTTCGCCCTCGTCGTCATCGTCCTCGACCTGGACCTCGACGCGGGATGCAGCTGCCGGCGTTTTGTCAGCTGGCGTTGCTTCTGGTGGCAATGGCGCCTCTCCCAATTTACCGTCCGTAATTTCCCAAAGCACTTTGTCCACCTCTTTGGCTGCCTCTTCTTCCAACTCTTCGGACTCTTCCAGCGAGTCCATGGTCTCGTCCAGCATCTCTTCAATTATGCCAGCCTTCATCATTTCCTTGGACATGTCACGCATAATGCCTGCGAGTTCCGGATATCGAACGAGACTCTGCATGGCCTGCATAACCTCCGTGGATTTTTGCAAAGAACCAGCAACCCGCAATGTGGCTAAAAACAACAAGGCACAAATTGAGTAATCATAGAATAGATTGCTGTAAACGTACGTACACAATTGATTTTTCATCTGCATCTGTACGGAGTTCAGATGCGCCTTCGACGTGTAAATCCGGTTAATGGCCTTGCGGGCATTCACAATTTCCTTCGCGAGAATGATGCACGTGTCCCTATCACTCTTTTGCGCAGCCTGCTTGAGGGAGCGTTTCACCTTATCCTCTTCTCGCTGTATGCTTCGTATTTGCCTATCCAACTGATTGCTCTCTTTTCGTATCTTGTGCGTCCATTCTTGCACCTGCAAACGCGAACGCGGAGAGAGAGAGATGTTGCAAATTAGAATCAAAACAACTGGAACATGACATCATTTGTGACCATCAGATGGCCTTGTTTATGTGCAAAATCTATTTTGTAGCAGCGGAATGACATTTAACCTGTTCTTTGGGGTCTTTGCTAGGGGTTTTGCCAAATAATCCCATTTTGCACTTCGTGTAGCGGTACGCTTATATTTAACAAATTGTACAAACTATTTAGCTTAACACTGCTCGTGAGTCATTTTTGTTGTGAGTCTGGCACCATTCTCTCATTGTTTATATTCAACTTGCAGCAGTCTGGCAGCGCCTGCTTTAGCTCAGTATGTAGATCAAGCTAAATTTGTTCCTTAGATAAATTGCACCAAATTGATTTGAAAATGATTTTTTTTGGATAAACGATAAAAACTAAGTGTTGTTAGAATTTAGTATGTATTTAATTTTAAGCCATGATTTTCTACGCATAACCAAACCAATAGAACCAATTATAAAAGATTTTCCTTACGCACTTTACAACACAGGTATATCAGCGGCCCAATTGCTCTCAGATGATATTTTGTCAAATATACGTATTAAATTGTATTGATAGTTACTATGCGACAAAACGCGATAATTAGTTGTCTATTGCTGTTATTCCACAATGTGTGCTGCAACCATGAAGACTGGGTTGAGCCAAACGCTTGGACAGATGAACTCAATCACGATTGGACGGACTCCAGCCATTGCCAGCCTCAAATGCCTTCAGATAAATCACTGGCAACCATAGAGGATCAACTGGCTTTAATGTATTTCAAAAAGTTTGTTAACATCTTATTCAATACTAATGAAATGAAGGTAAGTTGGCGTATGTTTGGTTGTCAAATTTGGACGCATGTCGTCATATAGTCAATGTTTGTCATTTGTTTGTTTTTCGTCTTATATCGTTATAGTATAGCGAAGAGTCGTCGCTATTTAAACGATCGCTATTATTTACATTGCGGAAATCGCAGATTGATGAGCTTAAAGCGGTGCAAGATGTGCGTGACCTGGACATTATGCTCACCACAATATTGAAGGAAGCTACAGATATGCCTTTATCCTCTGAATATGGTGACTATTCCTATACACGAATGAGAGTACTTGAGTTTCTTACGCTCATATTCAAGAGTATTGCTCAGTTGCTCGTATTATCGGAGGTTAGAATGACTATTTATGGTTATGCTGAATGTATTTGCTTTACGAAAACTTGTTTTGTAAGGTGAAATTTCTGACGATAGTGCTTCTGGCAATTGTTTTCGGATGGATTGTGAAAAAACGATTTCGATTTTCCACAAAAGCCGTTATTATAGGCGGTATCATTCTGTGTGGCTACTTCTTAACTTATTTGGAGTGCAATAGGGTATGTGTATATTACAAACACAAAACATAACATTTATAACAATTTACCTTTATTTTAGAAACTAGAAGTTGAGCAAATGATCGAAGCAATTGATAGGAATCAGAAGTCTACGAATAATTCTGAAAAATACTGGTTTTCAAGAATATATAGCTATTTTCAATCTTCAAAATGGGATCAGAAGCAGAAACTTCTGTAAGTAGTTTACTTTGGAGTACAAAACAAAATCAGTAATACATACGCATTTCAGAAAATCAAACAAATTGAATATGCCTTTCTGCCGACCAGATCACGTTTTTATTATATATATGAACGATGTATTCCTCAAAATAGTCGAAATGATAT
Organism: Drosophila setosimentum; assembly: GCA_035043505.1. NCBI lineage: Eukaryota > Metazoa > Arthropoda > Insecta > Diptera > Drosophilidae > Drosophila > Drosophila setosimentum. Next base: position 989,458 of record JAWNMY010000022.1, on the reverse strand, counting down.
TAGAAAAGACAGCACAATGCATCACCATTTTAACTGGTTTGTAAAAATGTTATTTAACAAACTATAAGGATCTTATTTATATGAATTGTATTTGGTTCAGGTGAATTATCGTATCCGTATAACTTTATGGCTCCATTCTTCGTAATCGGCTTGGTTGGCTTTTTGCTATATCTAATCTTCAAGTTCCTGTTAAGTCCTCAGGCATGGCTGGGACTGATACATGCAAGAGCATCTGCACCTCCCGCAAACACGCAATTATCAGTTGAAGATCGTTTGTCTGGTGAAAACCTTAAGATGTTAATAAACGTCATGTCCCAAAAGCAACAAAAACTAAAACTTCTCGTGTCGGATATACAAGAGGTAGTGGAACCACAACAATCACTATCATGGCCATCAAACGAATCACAGTCTGAAAGTAATCGAAATTCCGATACAGTTTCAAACGAAAATCCCAATCTAAGTAATTCATCAGCAGATATTACTAAGGAAGCTGGATTTAAAATTGTGGATGATAATGATAATGATGAACATATTGAAAGTTGTTAGCGTTTGCCTAAAAATGTTATGTCTTTTAATTTCATGTTTGTGATCATTTTATTAATTTGTTACCAAACGGCTTAACTACTTAAAGTCATTTTGTTGAATTAAATTATTATTATTATTTTTTATTTAAATTATTGTTTCGTGTTATCATTCCATTTTTGCACGAAATTTATTTGAAGTACTATATACTATATGTAAAATTCCTTCAAGTGTAATTTTGTAAATTGTAAACTACAAGGTACAAAATAAGCTGCTCTAATTTAATCTTGCATGTAAATAAATATTTTATTATCTTTTCGTAATAAAACTTGTATTATAATGTTTTAGCTGCCACCGGTAAAGATTTGTAGAGCTTGTTGAGATAATAAATGTGGATTTTAAGATCTTCAATTAATATATATATCTATTAACCCATAGCCAGTAAGACATCCACCATCCCCAAATATATTACAGTCTTCAACTCCGACGTCCTGCAACCAACCACGACAATTTTACCCGTAGCATTTATAGCAGTTCCTATATCAGTTTCGTTGGATAACAGGCTAGGACACAAAGATGCTTGATTGACTCATCGTCTCTTGTTAATTAGTGATGAGCTGCTAACGAAGAGACAGGGTATCTATCCAATTTGCCACGTTCGATTTGATCGATTTCTGTCCCAGCCAATGCAGACGTGTTGAATGCGGCTGTAGGGGACGGCAAAATACTCAAAATATACCAAAAGATAGTTCTAAGAAACATTGCAGATGGTATGTCAGCAACTTACAAATCTACAATGACTTAAATGTAACATATGCTAGAGACGCAATTGGCAAACCAACGAAGATACTCCCAAGCTAGACTGTCTAAAAATGAAAACCTACTGGTAATAAATTTATTCGATTATAGTATGTATGAAAGATGTCTGAAAATATGTTACATTATGAACATTACGCATAGATTTGAGTGAGTTGAGACAAATTAGATTAGTAACTCATTAAGTTTTTGTATTTTGTTTGCATCACCCGAATATAATCAATTCTGTCGTTTTTACTGTATTTATATAATTTACCATTTATAAATACAGTAGATTGCAAATGAAAAAGTATAAAATGTTTAATTCCCCTTAAAACTCTTTAATTGCTGCCGCTTTAAAATTGTATATTTGTATTTACCAAGAATGCCAATCGAATTTTTTGTTTATATTTACAACATTTTGTTAGCATTGAGTGTTATATTTTGCATATTTGAAGTGTAAGCAATAATCAAATATTTGTCATGAATTAACTAGTTCAATATACAACTAATGTGTTGTGTGTATAATAAGTATATGTATATTCATAAAAAAATTAAAAATAATTCGGTGTAAATATATTCATTCGTTGTATTTTAAATTATACTTTTGAATTACATATTACATATAACTCATTGATGCTGTATTACAATTTAATTACATGTCTTCTTAATATTATTATGCAACTAATGATCCATTTTATGTATTGTATTGTTATGTATTTTAGTTTATTATATTGTACTCCAATACACGGCACGTACACTTAAGCCATAACCAGTTTCGCTGTTAAAGAGCCCAACAAACCTAACTAAACCTAGGGAAACTAAGCGAAAACCTAAAGCACGCAGTTTGCTGCTAATCGTACTACATTTTTAACTAAGGCTGGCATTTGACTTACATATAATATATATGTATGTACATATATAAATATATATATATATATATATATATATATATATAATATGTACCGCATGCATTTTTTCTATGGCAAACTGAGAGAGTTTATCTAAATTGATTTCTGAAATCTTATACGCAAATTGGTCCGCTATCAAAATCTTGGTTAATAATTTTACTACACAAATTCAACAATATAGGCAAGTGTATGTACTATGTTATATATATTTTGTTTTTGTTCATATATATGTATTTCTGTGTGATTTGTTTTATATTGTGTCTGATACTGTGTGCATAAGAAATGAGCAAAGTCATAATTAATATAATTACTTGTCCTTAATGTTTGCCACGAATTCGGCAAAAATTACCATAGTTTAACAGCAGTGAAATTGATATAACTTTTTAGCTGGATAGGGTATACATAATTTTAGACTTTAATGCCTTTTTTTTGTAATATCAAACAACAGCAAAACGACGGGAAACTATTTAATCTTCTAATATACTCAAACTCCTACGCCTACGCATAAGCCAACAAACAATTAAATTTAGCAAATACCACAATTTGTGAATTATTTTTTTTTTACTTCAAGTTAATCATACATACATTGTAGTCGTTTTTAAAAAACAGGCAACTTATATATTCCATTTCGCACATATCCTTCGATGTACATGCGATTAATTTTTGTATATATATATATATTATTATTATTATTAATTTTTTTTTTTCATCGGCACTAACTCTACATTATCTGAATGAACGACAAAAATTGTGCTTATTGCCGAGCATAAGGCTCCACATCCGGTTTAATGTGACTATCCTAAAATATCGGATCCTTCTGCTCAGCTTATCCATTTTGACTAAAGCTACTTTCCATTTGCATTATACTTTTAATGTTAATAAAGTTCAGCAAATAATTGTAAATCTTTAAATCTTTCCTAATGAAAACAATTGTTTAGAAATGAACACGCAATGTTTTCAGCGCCCCCTCTGCGGATAATCATCGATCATCAACATGCTGGGTATGAGAGTGAGTATTATTATTTTATACATACAATATAAGTGATGCAATTACTTAGGTATTTTTTTCATTTTGTTTAAATTGGTTTGGTGGTAAATAGTTATACAGCAATTGATTGATAGTCAGCATAGAGACATTTTGCAGTCAACGAAACGGACCCATATCCCGAAGGACACTCGATATCATATCGCCACAAATGCTCCAGAATAGTACTGTTCTCGACTCTTCTGTGTGTTGTATTTTTTTTTTTTTTTGTGAAATGGGATTTGATGTAATTATTTTAATAATCGGTTTAACTTTAGTTAGCAGTTAGTAGTAGTTAGTACATAAGTAGATAAAATTGTATGTCTTTTAAGTAGGTACTTTGGCTTTTCATTTTGGGATACACGAATGTGTGTATGTATGTGTCTGTCTGTCTGTGTTTATGTGTGTGTGTGTGTGTGTGTGTGTGTGTGAGTATGTGTGTGTGTGGGTGGTATATTCATATTGTGCGAATAGAATACTATATAGTATTATGATATCTATATAATGTGCACATATATTATGCATGTGCGAGTATGTCATGTATTTATGTGATGAATTTGATATGTATGCCGTTACATTTCCGATGTAGTTATTTCATTTGTTTTTATTTCAGAATCCAAAGAAATCATTCGATCGTGTCTATGTATGGATGTATTTATGTATTTATGCATGGGTGGGGCGTGAGGATGGCGATTCCCTTCTACATTCTGTGACTAGAAGGTGTTGCGGATAAAATCTATGTATGCCAAATATACTCGTAATGCTGTCTTATTGTTTTCCCTTTTTTTGTTTGTTGTTTTGTTTATCTATAATTAATAATATATGTTTTGTTTACTATGCAGGCTGTTCTCTGATAACATCAGTCCCAAAGTGGTATATATATAGTATATATATAGTATATATATATAGTATATATATATATAGTATATGTATATGCATATGTGTTTCTTTTGTCTGGGTGTGGGATGAGTTGATTTATTTTTTAAATATATTTATTTGAGTCCTGCCCTTGTCCCAAGTATGCGAGTATTTGTCTCTCACCAAGTTAAGCTTGCCAACAACACGTTACATAACGCCGCACTTTTCCTTAACACCGGCGCCACTGGCACTCGCCTCTCCATTTTCCGGAATGGCGCCGTTTGTCTCCTTGCATTTCTTTTCCTTTTTCTGTTTCTTTTGCTTTTTCGTGTCCAGCTGCAATGAGACGGTGCGCGTCTTCTCCATGTTGAGCAGCTCCTGAAACAGCTCGGTCACATTGTGATTGGTTTTGGCCGATGTCTCCATAAACGATATGCCCCAGTTGGTCGCCTGAGCCTGACCCTCAATTTGTGACACCTCACGCAGCTCGGTGCTCTCATCGCATTTATTGCCCACAAGCATTACGGGTATGGAGTTCACATCGCCCTGCAATTAAAGTATTAATTATCTCAACTCAATGTGCGAGAGTATTCCAAATGCACCTTTAGCTCCTTGATAAGCGCCCAGATGGGTCGCAGTTCCTCGAGGCTCTGTTTCGAGCACACCGAATAGACCAATATGAATGCGTGACCTTTTGATATGGACAATCGTTGCATAGCCGGAAACTGATGTGATCCTGTCGTGTCCGTTATTTGCAATGTGCAAATGTTCTTATTGCAGCTAATCACCTACGAGACCAATAATAATTAGCAGAAGTTAATATTAAGTTCATATTGATGTGTCGAAATTTGATTTAGAACTCACCTGCCTGTAGGTGTCCTCAATGGTGGGTATATAGCTCTCTCGGAATGTCCCCTTTATGAAACGCAGCACAAGGGAACTTTTGCCAACGCCCCCAGCGCCAAAGACGACGACACGATAATCGTTGCTCTGCTCTGGCGCTGCGCGCGTCACTTGATTCTTTTGCTCCGTCATCTTGAAAGGAATTGTTTTGCTTTGGCGTGTTGTTAACCCCAAATTTGATAGCGCTGTCGACGACCACTAGAACGTGTGTGTGTCTGTCTGTCTTCCTGTGTCTGTCTGTCTGTGTTTGTGAGCGTTTGCCTTCACTTGAAAGCCATGCTACGGTTTATCTGCAACGATTAACAAGCATATCAATTGGCAACACACGCACAACCTTTTTCCCAGACGCTCGGCTTGCGTCTGCATAGGAAAATCAAGAAAAATGCGCTACTGCCTGCATGAGCGAGTGAGTGAACGCTAATTTTAGATATGTTTGCCATTTTTTGGGTTTAACTTAAGTAAGGGTATTGATTTTCTATTTGTTGTTGCTGCTGTTGTTGTTGTTATTGTTCTTGTTGTCATATTTAATCAATGCATAGATCTGGCCATTTGGCAGCCAGTGCCAACGTCATTGGCAAATTTCATCATCATCATCATTATTATTATGATTACATACTATTATTACTGCGTGGGCACGCAGTGTGTGGTTGTTAAAAACGGGAGGTTGGGTGGGGGGGGGGGGGGGGGGTATTGTATGCGGGAGTTGCGCGGGTCACTGGTGATTTTGTGATTGTGATTGGGCTCTCAGGTATCAAGTCGGTCGGCCACATTATGGGCAGCTTGGCAGCCATACACGCCCCCGCTCAATGCCTACACACACACACACACACATATGCGTATGTATGTATTGCGTATAAATAGAAGCTTTGAAGTGCAAGCGATTACAACAACAGGAACAACATCAGTTGAATGCGTGGGTGAGCAAAATAATCGCTGGCTGTCTTTTCCTCTGCATACACACACACACACCCACACCCACACTCACAAAGACACACATATGCTTAGAGGTATTTGTGTTATTTGAGCAGAAACTTTAAATTGTTCACTTCCGCACACTGTGTGTGTGTCCTGTGTCATGTGTTGCCACCTTTTACTGTTTTGCTCTTTTGTTTTCTTTCCCACGCCCACACACACACACACATACAATCACACTTTTGCACACATACACAGGCAAGCACACGCACAACATTTTGTATCCGCGCCTGCCGTTGATTTTTTTCTTATTTTATTTTGGCTTGGATTTATTGATTTTATGTGTGTTGCATTTTCACCTACATACATTATATATTGTATTACACACACACACACACACACACACGGAAACACACACACGCTTAACTTAATTGCCTATCGAATGCAAAATACAAAATACACGCACAAAATGTTTTTTGCTTGCCAATTGCGTGTCAATAAGGATAACATTGAGCACCAATCATAACCATAATAAAATTATTTATTATTTACTTTCAGTTCTTGCATTTCGTTGCACTTGAATTCGTTGATTTAAAAAATGTTTGGCACGACTTTGCCTGCTGCAGCCGCAGCACTCAGAAATCGGAAAAACACTGACTCTCCGACGTACTCGCATTCGCACTTGCACACTGGGCGCACACAGCCGAAGCCGATGATAAATGGACAGGCAGACAGACAGACTGACAACATGGGAAAGCCAGCCACATTGAGAACGTTGTACGATAAGAGGCCCAGTGCCAGTACCGCCCATTAACTCACCACACTTTTCACACTTTTCATTCAAGCGCTTGCGCAGAGCAGCCCACTCTGAGCGTAACGGTCCAAAACAATAACAAATGCAAAAAAATAAAAAAGCTTAGTCGAGGCACGAACCACGCAAGCTGCGAAAGCTATCAGCGCCGTCGTATATTTTGCGCACGGCTCGGAATTATTTAGCCGGCCGGTCGGCGTGTGCAAAACTGGAATTAAAGCACCCACCCGCCGTGTGGAAAGCCTCGATTCGAAAGTGTATAAAATCGGCCAACGTCTGTCAATTTGCATCAGTTGTTTTCTGCAGCAAAAGTAAAGTGACTCATCACTAAAGTGAAAATCTAAGTTCTCTTCTTGTGTCAAGTGTAAACTTAAAAAAAAAAAACATACAAAATGCCTTGCCCATGCGGAAGTGGTAAGTTGTCAAAGGATCTGGGATATATAAATATATCCAAAATTCCTACTGCTGATCAGTATTAATAATTGTCTTCTTTTTTGTCCTGTTATTTTTTTGGTAGGATGCAAATGCTCCTCCCAGACCAACAAGGGTGCCTGTAATTGTGGCAGCGATTGCAAGTGCGGCAGTGACAAGAAATAGAAAGTGCGGCTGCTCCTCCAAATGAAGTCGACTATAGACTATACTATTTCTACAACCTCAAAATTCTTCTTCAAAATGAACCCACACACATAGATACAAATAAACAAGTATTTCAGTTACTTAAGTATCTGCTTTGACGCAGTGATTTGAATAAACTTAATTTAAATTAAATTTTTACTGCGTAATTTCTTTTAAATGTCAAATTGTATAATCATTCAATTGTTTTGTTTTTTCTGGGCTGGGCCAATTTTCCTATTTCGCAGCTTGTGAGAAATTTGAATCCGTTTAATGAGACAAGAGCTTGTAGCTGCTGTCTTTAAGTTTTTTATTGCATGAAGTAATTAACATTGTAATAAAATAAACGCTTAGTCGCTTAAGACTGTTATTATACTCGGCTCAATTATTCTTAAGTGATTGGAAATATGTTTTAACAAATTTTACCTTCCCATTGGGTTTATTTATACCCAGAAGGTGCCAACAGAGAGGTATTACTGAAAGCAAGTGCTTAACTAAAAACACCTGTACTTAATAACGCGTAACCCGAGTGAACTTTTTACTACAGTTCAGTTTGTGGCTTTTGCTTTTTTGCCAACTGGTTTTCATGTTCACCACGCACTCAAAGCGTCAATTTGCATTGAATACAAACTTTGGCATAAGAGAGTAAACAAGTCAGCGCTTGACACACATTTAAGCACATACATGATTATAATTTATGTGTGCAAATGCTTTTATATATATACATAGTTCATAAAATATGCATTTTTGTGAATTTTCACATGTGCTGTGTCAAAGGGGCACCTAATGCTCCGAACCAAGGTAAGAACGAGGCCTTCGCTGATTCTATTTTTATAATAAACTGGTATGCATGTTTCTGACATGGGCAAAGAGGCAACAAGACACCATTTAACCTTTCGACAAAAAAAAAAACGCCAACTTTGGGATTTAGCCACACAATAACTGAGGCGCAGTTTGGCCATAAAAAAAGGAGGCAAGAGGAAGAGTTGATAAATTACTTTATTATCTAAGACTAAAAGTACAGTTTAAGTAGGTCTCACTGCTGGCATAGCTATATCAAGGTACACATAACGTTTATCAGTTGAGGACGGCAGTTATTTTGAAATTGTGTAAAGAGAAGTGCGCAGCAAGAATTACCTCGTTTATACGTTAATTTGTTAACACACAATTGGAGAAACATAATAATTAAAAATAAGTCAGTCAGCATAAATATTTAGATGTGTATTTACTTCTTCTTTTTTTTTTGCTCCAAATCAAACATCGATTGGAGATATGAACATTATAAAACAAATAACAAATAGCAAATATTAAATTGTTTAACGTCAACGTTTAATTGACAAATTACAATAAGTGATCGTATAAACGAGGTATGTACGTATGTGTGTATAAATATATAAAGGTTGCCTATATATATGTGCTTATGTATATCCGTTTGTATGTATTATGTACATATGAATGTAATTGTTTGCTCAATTGTGTTTATTTGATAACAATATTTTGTGTCAGCCGCTTCACAAAGTCGACGTTAAGAAAATTGGCCATTAGAGTGAGCACCGATTTCTTGGGTGGACGACAGTGCCGCAAACCCGCCTCCTGGCAACAAACATTCGGAAAGCAGTCCAGCGTCGAGGTGCACGCCTTCGGATGCAGATCAAAGATGGGCGGCGGCGGTGCAGTGCACTCCAAGTACTCCGTCACTACACAGGCGCAATTATAATAATTAAATATGTAAATGAAATTGTACAAATAATATGGGTATATCATACGATAGTCAAAGGAGCGCTTCACCGGCACCGGCACCGTCTCTAGCTCCGGATGCGAGGTGCGACAATAGCGACGACGTCCGTCCGGGCAGCAGACTCGGGGCCAGCAGTCCATATCCGAGCGGCATTCCTGCACATCCCACCAGAGTTCAGCCAACGGACGTGTCGGACACTTGCGTGGTATCCAGCCAAGTATTGCTGCATAGATAATAAAGATTTAGAAACTTAAAGTGCTTCTCATGGACAATCCACATACGTGCGTGTGCCGTCTCCTCCAGTGGCTTGGAAATGCCAGCTACGCAGCTATTGGAGCCGAAGATGTCACAGCAAATCTCGTCACGCTGCCACACTAAGCAATCCTTGTCCGTTTTGCAGATCTTGGGAAAGAGCTGGAAGCGCACCTCGTTCTCCCGGGGACAATTGAAACGCTGACGCAGATCGCCAGTGGCTCGCTTATCCTTCTCCTTGTCAATGCCCGAGGCGCTGGGAAACGTTAAAGTTGGCAGCGCTATGCGGAATGGTCCCTCCGTTGTTGCTGGAAGAGATGTTGTTGTTCTTCTTGTCGTTTGTGTAGTCTTTGCTGTTGTTGTTGGCGTGGAACCCAATTTGAGTCTTGGCTTCTGTGTGGTCTTCTGTTGCCTGTTACGATAGTTCAGTTTCTCCTCTTTGGAGCCGCTGCTATCCGTGGAGTGGGTGAACTTCTTGGGCGGATACGGATGCTTTGTGGGAGCACTCACAGGAATTACACTCTGCTGGCCGAAATTCCAAAAATTGGGATTGAAGAAATTGAACCCGTTGGCCAAACTCGGACGAGGCGCTGCGCGTGCGATATATGGACGGGGTGCAAAGAAGATGGATTAGTCAACAATGGTCATACTGGTGTTCTGCTCCAAATCACAACTATTGCAAGACAACTAAAGCGCAGTTCCCGCCACACAGTCAGCCCAGTCATAAAACAAGTGATTTTGTTGGCGCTGAAGCGCATAGTGCCCCACCCCCCTACACCCGTAAACAGTGTTGCCTGTTGCCAATAATAGTAGTTGGCCATTCACTCTTTCTGCTGGCCTACTTGGACTAACTAATAAAGGCAACAATGAGTGCTTCATTTCAAATTAATCAGCACATGCAACATGCCACATGCAACTATTGTGTTTTGTTACAAGAATATTGGAACATAAGCCTATTCAAGCTTCACACGGATCCAATCTTTTCTTCCCAGAAAGTACATTCTAGTATTTTCTTGTACTTATATAGAATTTTAGAAATAAATAAAAACAATTTAAAAAAAAAGCTCACAGATTTTGTAGTTTCTTAAAGTTATTTTTAATGACATAATGGGTGCTGATTTTAGGTGAACTTTGTATTCATTCATCTAAGTACTGCACAGAGAAAAATTATGACAAACTAATTTTCTCACTTGGCTAAAAGCATTTGCATGTTTTAAATTTGTTTTCAAATGATATCAGCAGATTGATAAAGTTCATTATGATATCTACTACTTTGAAACCACAAAAAAAGCGTAAAGTATTTTTCATTTATGTATGTGCATATTAATGCCATATATGCATATTATTCATATCAAGATGTATACGAAAAATAGATTTAAGTGTTTGAATGTATGCGCCATAAGTCTGGATTTAGCACAGATGTCGCCTATTTATTGCTCAGTATTCAGTGGTTATAATGAGTAAGTAGCCTAGCGTGAAAACGAAATAATTGCAATTACAACAGTTGTGGGATTTAGTTACATTAGTAACACAATGGATGCCACTGCTGTGAAAACTGCCGAAAGACTGGCAAACGACCCAAATGCCTCGATGAGCGTCATCTTAAAGAGTCAATGACAAAAACAAAACACACAAAACTACATAAAAATTTCGCGTGTCATAAAACACGCGCTAATTGTTAGTCAAGTTCAAGGTAGTTAATTAAAATGTGTGTGTGACTTTATTTAATAAAACAGTTGACCGAAATCAATATCCTTCACAAGTGCGAATCTTGTAAAAAAAAAAAAAGAAAAGAAAACAGTGCCAAATGAATGAGCCTTGAACAAGTGCAGATCAATACAATTTACAACAGCCAGTCCAAGCATCTAGTCAAGGTCTCTCTCTCTCTCTCTGTCTCACTCTCTCGCTGCATCTACAAACAAGACAACAAAATGAATTTGAAAGCTTTGCTTGCTGCTCCAGTTATCGGCTGCATAATTATCAAAGTATTTTTTTCTTCTTTTTTTGTGTTCAGACTGCTTCTGTTTGCCTGCCTTTACCAATCTTAAAAACTGAAAGCTAGGTCAGTGCCAGCACTTGTCGCTTGCTTGCCTTACCTGCGGTCATATGGACATGTGTGCTAAAGTCCAGTTAATGCAACTTACTTGTTGTTGTCGTCGTCGTCGTTGTTGTTGTCGTAGTTGTAGTTGTCGTAGGCCTGCGTCGCTTAACCACTTGGCTACGTCTGCGCCCGGATTGCAGTCGAGTGCTGCTGGTATTTTTGCTGTCCAGCGCAACATCTAGCGGCAATTTGTATTGTGCAACAGCGCGCGATTTGTGGTGACCGCGGGAACTGTTGCCGAAACGGCTGTGATTACGATTTGGGACAAAGGCATCATCCGCAGTTGATGTGTTCGTCTCTGTTGCATTTCTGTGACGTCGTGTCGCTACTGCTGACGCTGTTGCAACATTTGTTGTGAACACAATGCAAAAACCGTTTAGCAGTGGCAACAGCAATAAAAAATACACTGGCAATTCCATTTCTCGTTGTAATTTATATTTTTTTTAGATTATTCTTATATTTATTCAAATGTTAATCAATTATGAAAATCTTCACATTTTCACACTCAAAACAATTTTAAGCTGAATCCGCACATGCGACGCGCTGTTGTTGAGACCTCAAACAGCCGAACGCAACTCATCGAGGCGAATGTGCAAAATTGTGACTTTTGGCAAAAAAAAACTATACAACAAACCAACGCAGCAGCAGCAGCAGCAACATTAACCGAGAGCAGCGTAGGCGCCAAGTCACAAGAGAGCGCCAAGCTAAGCCGTCTTCGCTCTTTTACCCAGTTGGGCCACTAAGCAGCAGCAAACTGGTTTCCATCGGCTTGTTTATTTTTTGTGTGCTGATGGTTCCAGCACAAAAAAGCGCAGCTTGACTGCAGCGCGCCCAGTGGATACCACTACTAACCCAATATTATTTAGAAATGAGGAAATTGTAACAAGCATTTTGCTTCCGTCATTTCAAATGATATGAAGTGCTGGACACATGGTGCATTAAGGATGCATATTAACAATACAAAAAGGAGAAAACAGTTGTTGTTTACGTTACTTGTTATGTATTTAATCAGACGGAGATTTAAACAGAGAACCTTCGTAGAAGGCTGGAGGAATTACGCTATTGTGTCAGAGGACACTCTGATTTTTGAGTTGAAACTCTGTTTTTGTTGCGTGAAATAAGCCGGATTTGTTGCGTGAGATGATTTGGAGATTTTTCTCCCTGTGGCTAGTAGCTTCTTTAGCGCATGTGCTCCTGGATCTTGTTTTATTTTTTTCCCCGCTGCGTGGGATGCCTTTGGTGTCATTTAAATCTCCATATGATTATAATTGTTGGTGTTGTCAGCTTATTAATGTACGCAGTCCCCTCCAGAGATTGATATCCTTTAGCGACTGCTTATATTAATATGCTTAAGTGGCGTGACGAGCGTCACAGATTGAAGAGGACATTTAATCCAGCTGCAAGAGAATAGCATTGAAACCACAGCACAAAATTGCATCTTATTTTTGTGTAGCTTACCTTCTTGAAGCCAATATCATTGGCGTATTCCCTGAAGCACTGACGGCAGATGTTCAGTCCGTATTTGCGGATCAGACCATGTCGGTTTGAGCAGGCACGGCTGGAATTTCAACAAACGATGCTCTTTATTAATAGCACGGAGGACACGCGAAATTTTAATTCATTCAACAGATTCTAAATCGAATTTAATTGCATAGCTGTTGTCGCCGCTGGCTATGCGTCATTCAATTACCAAATGACAAAAGCTCGCCAGCTGGCAACATTTGCTTTGGCCACCCTTTATTAAGGAAATTGTTAAAGAAGTCTTACACATATTTCCGTACTCAACCGGGGGCAAAAACTAACATTAAAGCGGAGAGCGGGCACTTAAAAAGCGTGCATAAAAAATAATCTGTATTGGGAAAGTTAGCACCATGCGAAACTATGCGTGTTTAACCTCAAATTACTCAAAGCAATCAACTATGCAACAAAATACGAAATCGAATTGCAGGCATTCATGCAAATTATACATTTTACTATGTACATTTTTATGGGCTACACAAATCTTACCAGCAACGGGAGCCTTGGCCATATTTGCGGGGATGCGAGTACCAGAGAGTAGCGAAACCCATGTTGGCGTCTACGATGAAAAAATCGAAAAGAAAGAAGAAAGCAAAATATGGCTGCTTGTCAATGGACTGTCATTTGGAAGTGCTGCCACTTGACGCGATGGTCGAATGCGCTTTTCAACACTACCAACGGATTATTATATCCGATGTTATCGATTATAACCGCGCAGTGCCACCGTACTGAAGACAACGTTTTAAATTCAAATTTAATTAATTTAATTTAGCTATAGAAAAATGAGTGAACACTTTATTAGAAATAAAATGGCTGCAAAGAATTATTTTCAACCACGACAACCTTGACGTTTCCATTATTTTCCAACTTGAATGGTGGCGGTTCGATTGATTCTACTCCCTCAAAATCCATATACGACATTATATCTGGCTCCTCACCTTTTATTGGCATTGATACAATTTCATTTTCTTCGGGGTATTCACTATCATCGAAATGTGGTTCATGTGATGACGGAGATGCTACAGAATGAATAGACAACGCATCCCCCGACTCCACCAAATATTCAATTCCCACCTCATGCATTTGCTTGGCCTTCAGCGCAGCCGCCTTCTCCAGTTCAAACTTCTGCATTCGCATCATTAGGCGAGCATTCTCATCCAAGTGGGAGTGACGCGCCCGCACATGCTTATCCCGATCGCCACGCTGCCGGAACGTTTTCGTGCAGAATGGACAGTCGTAGGGCTTCTCGCCCGTATGGATGCGCTGATGGTTTTTCAATGCGTCGGCGCGATAGAAACGCTTGCCGCACTCTTCACACTCGTATCGCCGCTCACCACGGTGAATGAGTCGATGTTGGTAGAAGACGGAGCCCGTGAGAAAACGTTTGCCACAAACCAGACAATGATACGGCCGTTCCCCAGTATGACACTTTCGAATGTGATCATTGAGATCCGGACGTATGGTGAATTTGCGACCGCAGTTCGCTTCCGGGCAAACAAATGGCTTCACACCTGTGATCAATTTTTATTTTTATTTTTATCAACAATAATAGAAAGAAGAAATATTTTCAAGCCGTACAAGAAATTCTTTTAAACACTGCTCAATATATTGTTCTGATGGTGATTTATTATATAACAATTAAACAGTCGTAATTTCATAGCTTTGTCAAGTTATCAACATAATAAACACTGTGTAAAAGAAGCTTTCTTTTAGCATGAAATGAATGCTTCATGTTTAACAATATATACATATATTCTAGGATCCTTAATTGTACTATATATATATTAAAATATTTAATGATCAAAAAATTTAATACCCTCGACTAAGACACAACAAAAGATTAAACTCACCCTGATGAAAGCGAAGATGTTGCCACAAATGGCTGGACTGTGTGTAGGATTTGCCACAAATGTCGCAAAGATATTGACGCAGTCGGACCTTTGACGATGATGCACTGCTGATGTTGCGCAGCTGTTCCTTCTCCCGTTTCTTTCGATTGAGATGCTTCTCCTCGTAGTGGGCCTGTATCTCGTTGGCACACTGAAAATTGGTGGCACAGAACTCACAGGGCAACATCAGCCGTATGCCAGTCTCGCTGAGCCGCGGAAAGAAGTGAAGGCAACTGTAGCTTCGGGAATGGAATAGCCAGAGGTGCAGCTGAAACCGAATTTGATGGAAATAAGGTCAGATTTTCGATCACTTACCGATGCTCCTGAAGCAGCTCCACATTGGCATACTTCAGCTTGCACACATTGCACACAAATAGACGATTTAGCGGAGTTTGCAGTTGCTTGAGTTCCTCGCGCATATAGACGCAGTCGGTCTGGTAGTGAACACTAGCTTCCTTGGCGGTGGTCAGGCGCAGATCACAGGCGGTGCACTCAAACCGCTGTTCCGGCATATGGGTGGCCGAGTGGCGCAACAGCGAGGCAATATCGGAAAAGATGTAGTCACAAAACTCGCACTGGAGAACATTGGCCACCACATGGTTTTTAAACATTTCCTTTTCCGAATCTATCGGTATCTTCTCCAGCTTAGCGATCATTAATTGTAGTTGCTTCTCCTCCATCAGTAGCAATTCAAGATGCTGCTTTAATTTCAGTTTATCCATATTTCTGGATTTGACCACGCCGCTGGTCAAGCGATGCACATGGATGTGTTCCAGCGCCAGCTTGACGTTGAAGAAAATGCGTCCACAATGTTTGCATTTGAGGACAACAAGAACGCCAAGCCTTGATGCGTGATGCTGTTGCGGCGTTGCCTGTGTGGGGATTAGGTCCAGAGCATGCTTCTCCAAGTGACGCGCCAAGCCGGAGGAGTGGACAAACTTGCGATCACAGATGCTGCACTCATTGGTGCCCTTGACCGTCGACTCCTTCACCTTGGAACTGTCGTAACCCGTCTCCAGATCATACTTGAGCTCATCTTTCATATAGCGACGCATGCGCACCTGGTTCTCAACGATGATGCGCTCACTGCCCGTTATTCTTGGTGACGAAGAAGCCTTCTCCGGCTGTGGTGGTAATTGCTGAGCTACGATTTGTTTCTGGTTCGCATCGTATTCACAGATGTGATTTTGAAATGCGGGCGTATCGAAGATTCCATTGCAATTGAAGCACATGATGAAACGGAGGGCTGGACTTTTAGTCTCTTGGACCACCACATCTGGCAACGCATTCACCTCCATGCAATTGTTAACGCCCGATAAGAACTCGCGTAATTTGAGTTGCTCTGCTTCCGGATCAAAATCCATCTGTCCGTTGGCTTCATGCAGGATTCCCATTAACGCCGGATCTGTCAACGTACGTTCTACAACCTCCTCGGCGGGAATCTGAAAGCCGCCCTGCAGCTCAAAGAACTTGGCCAAATCCTCGTGACCGAGGAGACCATTGCTCTCATTGGACACCAGTAGAGTGGTACCAGACTGTATTCCATTGCTGTCCACCATCAAATCGTCATCGAGCTCGAACTCGGCCATCACGAATTCACCATCATCGTAAAGCTCTGATGTTGAATCCATTTTGCCAACAAAAAAGAAAGTTAAAAAACAAAAACAAAATTACACAAATGTTTTTTTTTCTGATTTTCTTAAGATGATTTTCGTTTGGAAGCTCGCCTGCAACTGAGGAGCCAGGTATATTTTTATATATATATTTCTCACAGAGAGTTATGTCAGTGGAAATGGAGAACAGGGTTGCTCCACACCCAGTAGGCTTGTCAGGAATTGACATTTTGGGTGAGTGACGCAAACTTTACAAAATTCTCTTTTCTTAACCAATATTATAATTCAACAATCTTTTTTTTTTTTGTTTCATTCAATAAACAATTTTGAGAACAGCTACATTGACCTTAGGCACTAACCATACAACATATAGAAGCTTCACTTGATGTAAACGCATACTTTATTAAACGCAAAAAATTATCTAACCACCCAAGAATCCTGCACTTTTAAAAACATTTTTTACAAATTCATAAAAGTTGAGGTAGGTAAAGCAATTCGAAATCAACTGCAACAATTAAAAAATATATGTAGAGACACACTCATATATACAAAGCTGTGCAAATTTCAAATTGAAAATAATTTCTTTATTAAACTGACCAAAGTTTTTAGTAATTATCGCATATTAAAGAAATTTGTATGAATCAGTGTGTTAATTGTAGCAACTACGATACCACAACAATAAACATTCCATGTTATCTTCCGGAAACTCTTCAGCAGTCATTTGATGATGGAAACTACGTAATTAAATGTGTAGTACAATGTAATTAAATTTGGAGAAACCCAACTTCCTTAGAATAAGGGAGTTAATTGAACAGAACAAGTAAGAGTGCTGTAGTCGAGTGAACTCGACTACGATATACCCTGAACACAGTTATTAAATATATTCTGTCGACAAACACACGCAGAATACACACAAAAACATATTGAATTTCGCGTCGGTTATCATGCCATCTCTTTCTCACACATGCGCTCGCATATTTATGCATACAGAAAATGCTTGCGGCTGCTGATAGAAATGAGATCAATATACGAATATATTTTTGACTATAACTTGGGTGTTTTATCCGATCTTGACGAAATTTGGGCAGTTCATCAATAGAATGCATATGCATATTATGTATTAATTAGAAGATTCTGCCTTTAAAATTGTGGCATTTATTGCTATCAGAAATTTAATTGATCGATATTCGATAAACGGAGGCAGTTATCGATAAACGATAAATAACGCAAACTTGATCTGCGCCTGGTATACGAGAACCTATATTCCAAATTAGAAGTCTATAGCTCTTACAGTTCCTGAGATCTGCGTGTTCATACAGACATACGGACGGACGGACAGACGGACAGACGGACATGGCTATATACATACATTTGCACAAAACCCTTTATACCCATTTTTAATGGGTTCAGGGTATAAAAAGCACTTAAGATAGAATTGAAAAATAAAATGATGAGCGAATCACAGTTAGTCATTTTTTTAAACAATTAAAATCAATGTGTACATTTTAAAAGGTATCAAATATAGCAAATATACTGTATTAACATAACTACTATGCATACTACTATTTACAAAAATAAAACTATACTGCACAAAATCAAAATATACTTTACAGTTCTATTCAATTAATTGGCCAAATTGTTGGCCAACGCATAGAGGCTATTAAAAATACAGGTGATGCCAATTGTTTATATATTCTTTTGGACTCAAGTTGTCGAAAGCTAAAAACCTCCCTCAGGTGAGGGCGATTACTTAGTTATGGTTATCAGTGTCTGCGTTCCCAGATAACGATGCCTGGCAGCAAGTGAGTAAACAGGGTGACATACCAGCTCCGATAATCAGTTTGATAAATTGGGTTGAACTGAACGGACACGCAATAATATCTATATATATGTGAATATATATTAAAAATATATGCCCAGTGCATTAAAAACTTAAACTTAACATTAATCTGCTTCAAGCCGTATTGGATCAACTCCAGACGCTTCTCTTTAAACGGTAATTGAATAAATTGCAGATGTGAATATTGCCCTCTTGCGTGCCTTTGTCGTTGCCACTCTCTATGATTCACCCGCCAAGCAGAACAACTTTTAGAAATCCGTAAAAATTAAATTGATAACAAAAAAAAAAAAAAACAAAATAACAATGCGCGCTTCTTATCTGCTAAAATAAAAATTGACTCGCAGATAATGCACGAGCAAGTAAAAATCGCATACGTAGCTCTCTAATAGCAGATCTATGACGTATCGCATTTCAGGATAATGGATATGGATAGTGCGACATACGCATACATCTCCGAGCCCGTCGAGTTTCGGCAGCTGAAGGGCAAGGCCATCGATTTCCGTAAGACGTTCGATGTGCGGGGCCTGGGCACAGATGAGATGCTCCAATTGTATTTGCGCAAGGCGAACTTTTCCGACGATGTGGAGCACATGCCGGCGATGCAGCGACGCACCTATGTTTATGACATAATTAGAAGCAATAAGGGCCCCGGTTACTGGGTGGTAATTGCCAATTCTTTAACAAGACAGCACCATCATCAGTCACCATGCTTACATAAATCAGTTGCAATTTGTAATCGCTGCTGAAATTTTCTTTTTTTTTATTTACTGGTCTTTTTTAGCCACCCTGCATGCAGGTGAGCAGCGACGTCTTCGCCCAGCCCCCACCCGCCGTTCTTCCTCCGCCCACAATTAAAGCCTCGCCGGGAAGCGAAAGACGCTTTTTTGCAGACGCCGCCAGCCTGAAAATGAGTCAATCCTCGTCATCAAATAGCCTGAGTAGCTTTGGCGGTGGTGGTGGTGGAGCCGTGCCGGGTCCCAGTTTTGCCACCAGCGTTGTCGTCAGCAACAAGGGCTCGAAGTACGAGATTAGCGGACCAGTCGGTTTTCAACATGTGTCCGGTGATGTGACACGGGATCGCACGCGAAACGCCTTCGATTTAAATGCCGGAGCCAATGATAATGTGCTAAAGAAGTACATGATGGAGCATGGCATTGCCGAGGAGGATGTCGCCGGCATACGACGCCAGGAGCTCATCAAAAAGATTGTTCACTCCAATTTCACGTGGATGGTACGTTGAAAAAAAAAAATTATTCGGAAATCTTTATTTTAATTGGTTTTTGCTCTGACAGCCCAACAAACAGGATATGCAAAAGACGGAACCTAAACTGGTTTATGCCACCATATCCACCAACAATCAGATTACACCACCACCCTCACCACCACCACCAGCAGCAGTAGTGGCCAAGCAGCCACCTCCAAGCACCTCCTACTCCAACTATGCATCGCTTACATCGCGCTTTGTGGACATCACTGACATGGACATGCCCAACAGTCAGCAGCAGCAGCAGCAGCACCACCAACCTAGGCAGGAGATTGGCACCGTTATACCAGTTCAGGTGCAGACAAATAGGCAAAAGATTCCGCCACCGCCGTCAGCAGTGACGGCGGCCAATACACACTCTGCGTATCCAGCGGCCATTGAAGTGCGTGACACGCGCAGCACAAAGCCACCGATTGAAACATATGCCACAATTGCGCCACAAATGCAACGCAAAGCGGGCACAATGCGAGTTGCGCCACCAGCACCGCCCAAGCCATCGATTGTGCCCAGCGAGAATCGCACCACGGTGCAATATGCACCGGTTAAACAGCCAACTCAGCAAACTCCTGTTAGGGCATCACCTATGATGCCAAGGGCGACACCTGTACAAGTTGCCCCTACACCTGTTAAGGCATCACCCATGCCGCCACGAGTGACACCTTTACAAGTTGCCCCTGCTCCAGTAAGGGCAACTGTCAACCAGCCACGTGTGGCTGTTCCACAGCCGCCGCCGCCACCTCCACCAGTTATGGGAGGAGGAGGACCACCCCCACCACCACCTCCACCACCAGCATCTTTGGGTGGTGCACCAATGCCACCACCACCGCCGCCAATGGGTGGACCTGCTCCACCGTTAGTAAGTAAAAAGGCCGAGCAACCAATGGTGGCCGCAGACACAGGCGATAATCGCGATGCTTTCCTGGAAAGCATCCGCAATGGCGTCTCATTAAAGGTAAAATATTAATTGGAGTATCTTGTTCGTTATTAAAGTTGATCTACTTGCAGAAAGTCAATAAGAAGGCAGCTACAATAAGTGGCATTAAACCACGAGCAGAAAAGAAGCCAGTTCCAATGGATTTTATGAGCGAGCTAAAATTGGGCATTACACTCAGACGTGTGAAAAATCCGGCAGATAATCCGCATTCAGACGCAAACGCAGTGACAGAAGAATCAAATGCGTAAAAGAAAAAACAAAATGCGCGCGCAATTTTTGAAATTGTTTGTTAATTGGCAACGCTTAACTTGGTGACTTAGTATTAAATTGGTTTTTCTGTAAAAAACACTTGTAGCGATTCTGCAATCACAATTTAAAATCAATATTTTTCAAAGAAACTATTTATTTTAATTTTATTTATCTATGCAATCATGTACTATCTACAATGAGTTGCTATTATTGTGCACATTTTTTGGGATATTTCTCAAATGACAAAACAATTAAAAAATAGCATTAAAAAAAACAAATGTTACACATGTATAAAGAATGTTATCGATACTCAATTACTTGTAAAATGTTAATGACAATTTACATTTGGCATAGAAATTGATAAATAAATTTATTTGTATAGAGCCAACATGATAACTTATCTCGATGGTAATTATTGATACGTTTTTAAATCCAACGGCATTTATGAACACTTCTATTTCGATTCTGTTTTTCTTTGGTTTCTGTGTGCGTTGTTCGCTTGTCAAGTGTCATAATCAGCTGGAAGTTTCAGGTGAGCACAGTCGGCAGTAAAACTATAGCAATCACCACCAGTCTGGGGTTAGCTGTTAAGGTGACAATACATTTTTTCATTTAAAAGCTGGCTTTTTAGGGAACAAATCAGATTATGCAACGGATTGCGGTTATTGGTGGAACCGGTATGACCGGTCAATGTGTGGTTGAGCACGCCTTGGAGAAGGGTAAAATACACCAACAAACTCTTTCCTTTCTTTCAAATTGTGTTAACTCATTATTACTTGCAGGTCTCAAAGTGCGTTTACTTTACCGCACTGAAGCCACAGTTCCGGAAAGTTTCAAAAGCAAAGTCCAATTGGTGCAAGGCGATGCAACTAAATTGGACGACGTGAAACGTCTGATTGAGGGCGACGGAGGAGTGGATGGCGTTTGCATCATACTGGGCACACGTAACAAACTGGAGCCCACCACTGAATTGTCCCGTGGCACCGAGAACGTCATTAATGCCATGAAAGATGCAAAGCTCACGAAATTCTCCGTTGTCCTGTCCTCGTTCTTATTGCGTCCTCTTAGCGAGGTACCCGCTGTATTCCACAAGCTAAACGAGGAACACAAGCGCATGCTGGATCTGACAAAGGCCTCCGGATTGGACTACATAGCAATACTGCCACCGCACATTGCCGATGAGCCGGCCAGCGGTTACAAAGTGGTGCACGATGAAGCACCTGGACGCCTCGTCTCCAAAGATGACTTGGGCAAATTCGTTGTGGACAGCTTGGATCAGCCAGAGCATTATGGCAAAGTGTGCGGTATTGCAAAGAGTGCCTAAGCCCATTATTAATTCAGTAGCCCATCGCCTACTTTGCATACAAATAGTAATAAAATAGATTCAAACGTACAAATAATAACGATTCTAAGAAAACCTTTTAAAGACTAACTACTCAATCTTATGTACATACAAAAGAGCGTGTGTGTTATTTTATGCGCACTATAAACTTTCCATTTTAATACACAGAATAAACAAATTTTAATTGCAATTACGTGTTATTGTATCAATTGGCAATTGTCGGATATACGGCGGTCAGACACCAAACAATTCAAGCCATTAGCAGCTGTCGCTTTTGACGTCATGCAGGTATTTCGAAAATGTGCACCTGTAGAAAATGCACAGACAATCTATGAGAAGAAAAAATCAACAGCTTCCGCTTTGAGGTCCAATGCCAAAAATGTCGTTGACAAAATACAGAATACAGAAAATTAGAGAAAATTACATGCACACATGAACTTTTGAGTACAGTGAACGTTTTATATGGCATATCAATCTTATTCTAATTTGCTATAGTCAAGTCCTTAAAATTCAATAAATGATTTTCAGAAATATTTGAGATTTTTTTCTTCTTGATTGATGGGATGAAAAGGATTTGTTTGTCTATATGTATATTCAGTTAAAATGTATTCGCTGAAAAAGTAGAGAACAGTACAGTCCACTTTCTATATGGCAAACCAATCATATTATTATTTGCTATAATCAGTCCTCAGCTTTCAATAAATAATTTTAGCAAGTATTTTAGGTTACTTGTTGATTGAAAGGACAAAAGGGATTCTCATTATATTGACAGTTAACTATATATATTTATTTAAAATGCATACGCACACACAAAGTGATGATATGCGTAGCCGATGCCTTCAGAGATTCTTGTTTATTTTTGTACAAAATAAACTTTACGAAGCTTTCCGTTTATGTCGTGTCGCTGGGCAGACAGGCAGGCGGACCCGAAGTCCCCGCACCGACTATATCTGATGCAGCTGTAATAAAAATAACATTACCGGGGCACACATCAATTTTTGGCTTGAAGCAGAACACCGTGAACTTGAACTTGTCATAGATTTTGTTTACACAGATTGTAGACGAATGTTTCCGTTTGGTTTTACGTACATTAAATAATGACAACAAAGCGATTAAAATATCTACATCTTTAATATAATTTATTGCCTTTCGTGGATTGCTTAATGCGACTACGTTTCCATTTCGATATGTATATCTATGCTATGTTTTATTTGGAAGATAATTGAGTTAGATATTGTCTAGCAAGCATTTGAGCAAACCCGCACAAAAAATCATGAGGTTATGAGTCATAAATAAATAGTTATACATAATTAAATTAACTTGTATATATTATGAGCAATATAAATATTATTTAACACGGCCAATAACGTGCCTGGTGCATCTCAAGCTTCTTTTTTTTGTTTACGAAAAGGTAATAAAAAATACATGCGGAAAGTAATATTTAAAAATCAACACGAGCGTAATATGAATGTTTTGTTTGTTTCTTTTTTTTTTTTTGTAATCGTAATGGAATTAGAAGCAAACGCTCTAGGTGATATTACAGGCTGTTCGGTTCTACCGCTGAGCAGTATATTTATAAAGCCAAAGAGCGTTTGCCCAATTTGACTAGTTTCACTGGAAAGCTCCGTTATTAAAGCTGGACGCTTTGGCAGCTTGGTTAAGCCAACACTACTACTACGGGTGCTGACATCTATAAGACCTTCTTCATGTATTTCTTTTTAAGATTTTGTAAGCTAGGCATCTCGCAGTGACGCGGTCCATAAATGGAAATGGGCGCACAATATTCATACCCAATGCGCTCGTAGAAGCCATCCTGATCGATGGTGGACAGATAAATGGTGTTCAATTGCAGTACGACACGACAATAGTCCTCGGCAAACTTCATAATTAGCTTGCCAAAGCCCTGGCCGCGATACGTCTTGTCCACAACAACAGACTCCACGAAGCATGCTTTCTTCTTCGACGTAATGGGGCTGAGCTTCAGGTGCGCTATCACACGACACATGCTTTCCGTGGTTAGGACCAGGCTGCAAGGCAACGTGTCGCATGATGCCTGCAGGGAGCGCATGCGCGCAGTTTCGGAACGCGGCCACTCCGAATTGATAAGCGCGCATGTATCCTTCATTAGCTCCGGAAAATTGTGTACGGGCACCACATCAAATGGACTGCCAGACACATTGAACGGTGGAAGCCCCTGTAAACAAACAACACACATTAGTGCAAACCAATTCAAATGGCGTTGGATCTGTTCAACAATCGTGCTTGTGTGCCACCAGTCCAGCTACTACCTCAAAGTACGGCTCCAGTTTAATATAGCGCATATCGCTTTAACTGACAAACTAACTGGGCTGACTGTCGTCGTTGTGCCAGCATCAGGCTACGAAAGTATCTCAATATCTAAAAGAGAACAAATTTAGTTCTATTCGTTTCTACGCAGCAACTTCTTAAAATATTTGTGACTTATTTACACAGGAGGAATTGAAATACATATAATATGTACAGATACATTATTATTTACACTTTGATCATGAAGGGAATATTCATTAAAACATTTTACATTTTACATTTTACAATATTTAAAGCAAGGATGCGTTTTTGTGTTCCTGTTGTGTTAAATTATAAAACTGAATGTTTTGTATAAAATTAAAAAAATAGGGGGTCACTCGAAAATTGAAACCATTCGGTTTCTCATGTTATTCTACCTCTTAAACAAATGGATTCTTAAAAATGATCAAGGCAAAAAAAAAGCGTTTAACATATTATTGAAATTATAGATTTAAATTTGAATATTCAAATGTGTTGAGTCCCTATCTTAAAATATATTTTCATTCTTTAAGCAAAAGGTTGGAGCCTAATTTCCTTGGCAACAGAAAATTATCAGCCTAGGTTTAAGGTTAATAGAGAAAGAATTTTCACCTATCTACAAAACTAATATATTCTTCGCATACATTTTTATTTATTTAGTTATTGTGAATTAGACTGTGTAGGCGTTAACTCAAATATATCCAAACATCTGAACGTATGTATGGATGTAAATGTATACAAACATGTTTAGTTTGTATGAATGTTTGTGTGCGTATATTTTGGCCGCGAAAATCAAGGTGAGGCATAAAAAAAAGAACAATTTTTGTAAATGCTAACGACACTCGTCCGACCTTGACTGGCCAATCCCAGCAGAAGAAACAATCGCACACATTTATGAGGATTACTTAGTAATGATTTGCTTATGTGACACATACAGTCTATAACCGACATATATATATATGTACAGATGCAGTACTAAAAATTGTAAAGCGGTTGTGGAAAACCGCAGACGCACACACTTTAACTCAATTCAATTGAATTGTTCAAGAATGCGTAATAATTATTGATTTTGTCGAATGTTTACCATTGCGAGCACTCGTTGCTCTGTGTGTTGATTTTCGTCACGAGCGCCACGGCGAAATATACAAAGCGAACTGATATAGTTTCCAATTCTGGCGATCCAAGAAATGGGCCAAGTTCCGCTGGCCGAGCAAAATGCTTAATATACAATCGATGTTGATGATAATTTTCTGTGTTTGTATTTGTGATTGTGGCGGCAGTGACGACGTTGACGGCAACAGCGGAGCACGCTTCGTTGATTTTGTACAAAAGAATTGGCCTAATATGTAAATGTGTTAGTCTCCTGCTTATATGCTTTTATTTAAAATATATATGTTTAGTTTGAACAACAGCCGTTACGATTTGTTTTATTTTTAAACATTTTGTTTAATATTTTCATGTGTGGAGCGATGTAGGTATGTGTTGCCACCTTGCTTATAAATTGCTCGTTCTGCCAACTTTGTGCCAAAATGTATCGACCGGCCTCCACGACTTATCGGGCATTTATAAATATATCGGCAATTATAAACAAAATATAAAACACAACAAAATCGTGGACTACTTGCACTGCTCGCAGGTAGTTGATGAAGTAAATTGCGAATTCACAAAAATTATAATTAATTGTTTAACTGTGAACTTACAGTTAATTGAAAAAGCAGCAGCTGTTCAATTTTCCTCTTCGCGACACTGAAATATTTATTACACAACAAATAAATCAAATAAAGACATGTCGACAATGTGCAACATTTTAAAATTGGCACCGTGCAGTCTATAAATAATTTGTAAACAAATCACCGAAGAGGAAAGACGCCAGAGCACTTCAATAGCGTGCCAGGCATTGACACTGACCCATTGCTGATTACCAATGCTCTTCTGCCGTCGGCAGACGCAAATAAATCAGCGCATCGCGTAGCAAGCAGATTCACGTGCAACAGCCGCCGCCACAGCAATGGCGAATCGACAAATGGCACAGCCGCCAGAGAATCATTTACGTCTCTCCTGGCACGATACCCAGATGATAGCCACACTGAGCCCCCAGACCGTTATGGACTACTTTTGCCGCAAAAGCAATCCGTTCTATGACCACATGTGCAACAACGAAACCATCCGCATGCAACGTCTGGGAGTTGAGCATTTGCAGTAAGCATATGCTGCTATCGAAAAGTATGCCCTGCGAATTTATCTGTTTCCTTGCAGCAATATGTTGGGATTGGAGTACATTTTACTACACGTCGCCGAACCGATTCTCTATGTGATACGCAAGCAGCATCGCCACAATCCCGCAGAAGCAACCCCAATTGCCGATTACTACATCATTGGAGGCACCATATACAAAGCACCCGACCTGGCGAATGTGATAAATGCACGCGTTGTAAGTGTTAATTAATTGAATTGAAGAAGACATTATCAATCTCAGTAAGTACCTGAGATCAGCACCAGTAGCCAAGTCAATTTTGTCTTTGAAAAAATTTGGCATTCATCCATTAATTTTCTCAATAACGTACAAATATCGGGGTTG
Source organism: Drosophila setosimentum (assembly GCA_035043505.1). Classification (NCBI taxonomy): domain Eukaryota; kingdom Metazoa; phylum Arthropoda; class Insecta; order Diptera; family Drosophilidae; genus Drosophila; species Drosophila setosimentum. The sequence continues at coordinate 962,488 of JAWNMY010000022.1, read as the reverse complement.
TGTGAATCGTTCGACTATATGATAACTATAGCTTTAAAAAAATATATTGGATAAAAATGTTGCTAAGCATATTATGTATAAATGTAAATGTAAATTTATTATTTTTAAAGCTATTTTGATTTTTAATTGAAAGTGATATTATATTGCAAATACTTTACCAAATATCATGCAATGTAAGTCTATTATTCAGAACTATTCTCATGTGAAACGCTTACTTTCAGCTCAATACTGTCGTTAATCTGCAGTCTGCATTCGAGGAAGCCAGCAGCTATGCGCGCTATCATCCCAACAAAGGATACACTTGGGATTTTTCATCCAACAAAATTTGTAAGTAAAGGATCATTAAAAAAAGATATCGCTTTCATATTTAAGGGTCATTTTTATAATGGTCTGTTGCAGTGTCAGACAAGTCCAAGTCAGACAAGAAGGATTCGAGTGCCGCCAAAGATGACAGCAGTGGCACGCTGTTCCAGAAGCAACGCGTGGACATGTTGCTGGCGGAGTTGTTACGTAAATTTCCACCCCCAATACCGCCAATGCTACAGAATTTGCAGCCAGCTGGACAGCTGCCAAATGCAACGGGTGCCGATGGAGCCACTGCGACCAATTCAACCGAGAATCATGCCAATGGACCATTGGATATTGCCACAGAAAGCATAGATATGAAACCACCGCCAGAAAAGAAGTCGAAATAGAAAACGACATTGCAGTTAAATCGTATATTTGATAAAAACTGTATATAGGTATTAAAGTAAACACAACTTAAGCTAAATGGTATTTGATTTAAGCCTGATCTGGAGCACTCAGCAGTAAGTTTGCGGTGTCCTGCTTCTGGTTTTTGGAGTGAACTGTCAGACTGTGTGTAGTATAGTCAAGGATGCTCTTAAACGACTGCTTGCAGATGTGACACGGCACCGTTTTGGTAGGCGTACGATAGACGCCCGAGTGGGCCACTTTCTTTGTCAACTTTTTGATTGATGGCGGCGGCATTGGTTCGCTTTTCGTCAGTGTGATTGTGGCGGCGCCTTCATCGCCGTCTACAAACGATGCTGCAGAGGTCTCTCTTGATTGAAACTTACCCATCGACATGGTCGGTTCTTTTTCAATCGCTGGCATTATGCTAATACGAGGCTTGGAGCTGTCGCTGCTAGAGAAAATCAGCTTCGGCAGCTTTGCCTTCTCCACGTGATTCAGCTCCGTAAATTGAAGCTTACGCTTCTCGCTCGGCGGAATCTTGGTACAATTCTGCATTAGATGTATGTGAAGCGCATGCTCCAGCACAAATTTCTTGTCACAATACTTGCAGCACGATGCTGACTCTTTGTTCCTTGCTGGCCGGCATTTCCAGTGCGACTCAATGTGTGTGTCGAGCAATTTCTTCAGGCGAAAGCTAGCGCTGCACAATTTGCATTTGAATTGCACCGCTGGAGTCTGAGTAACCAACTGGGATTTGACAGTGGAATCAGCAGCTGTCGCAGCAGTTTTCACAGAGCGTGAACTGCTTATACTGCTACTGGCGCTTATGGAGGAGCGTATCATTGTCGACTTACGGTAGCCAGTGCCCCCGGCAGTGTTGAGTCTTGGGGCTGGCAGACAGCTTCGACGAGCAAGAGAATTGCCTGTTGCCAGCTTGCGTGCGGGACTGTTCAAGGTGGTCTTAACCACGATGGACATGCGTTGCTTAAAAGTTGTCCCATTAGCTGTGGGCAAAAAGGAGCGCCGTGGTCGCGGCAAGGCCATTACAGGTACCTTCTGGGAGGGCTTCGCTTGTCTTTTAGAGTTCTCGCTGAGTTTCAGAGCTTTGGCAATAAGTTCGGAGACCTCGTTTACCATTTCAGCAACGCCAGTGTCTGCTGTTTCCACCCTGTCCACAGATATTGTTGACATATTCATCGATTTCTCCTCCTTTACAATCTCAGCAACTACAGCGTCTGCTTTCATATTGTTTACAATCGCCATGTCAGCATCTCCAGTGTCAACGACGGGTGATGGCATCGTTATCGATGGCTCCTCATTCGAAACTGAAGAATCCCAATCGAATCAAAATAAAACCAAAAAATATGATATTTAATTACAGACCTTCAGTGATATTTTCCAGCACAACATCGGCACTCAGGGGATATACATTGTTGGTCTTGTTGTGCTCCTTAAGTGAAATTTCATCAAGTGTCGTATTTGCTTCATTGAACATTGTGTTGGTCTTTACTGTGGATGCAGTGGCGTCTATGCTCGATGACAGTGTGGAGTTCTGCTCATCAGGCTGCGAGTTTTCCTTGTTATCGCCATCATTATCAGTTGAAGCCGGGCGTACATTCTTCGTGGGCGTCGAGCACAAAGCGTTGTGTTTGCTTAGAATACTCTTGTCAAAGGGACGCAAAGGAGATACATGATCCTTGCCCATATCATTCTTGATCAGTGACCCAATCGTGCTTTTCTTCGTTTTGTTCCTCTGCTCGAGGGTGTCATTGTGTTGCATGTCCAACTCGATGCTCTGCATGTCCAAATACTGAGTGGTTTGGGTAGCCATCACCGATTGCCATTTGCTAGCGAGCGTCTCATCGGCATCAGTGTCGAAGGACAAATACATACTGATGCTGTCCTCGCTGGGCGCAATCGAGCGGCGTGAATTATCCATGATTACACTTTTGTTCTTTTGCTCGCTTTTGTTTGTGCGCAAAATGCAATACCTAATTGTTCAAATTTGAATTTAAATTGAATTTTCACTATTAAAACTGAATTCGCGCTGAAGATCGCCGAAGACGCTTTGCTGTACCAACAACTAATCGTTAATAATTCAAATGTATTTTTGAACACTGAACACGACCTGTAATCGGCGTTGTAAATAAATATCGGCCTCGTACTGAGAGCCAAAGCGAATTTCGATAATTTAACTTCATATAAACGAGCTGTCTTACTCTTTTTAAAATATTCTAATATATTCGTATTCGCGTCGAACAATCTTACATTTTAAAGGCATGCTTTGAAATCAGTTTACTAACACTGATATCTTTGACAGCCCTGGCTCGTTTATCGGTCTCGTGTATATATATGCAAATTTGATAGTTCTTGTATATACACAATTCGTACTTGCATAAAAAGATTTGCCAAAATATTGTACAAATTTAAGAAACTCTAAAAATTACCAATTTAAATTCAAGTTCCTGTTTTACAAAAAAAAAAATTAATACTAAAGAGCTTAAATAACGCTAAATAATATTAATCAACATAGAGAGGTGGCATCAGCATCGTGTGTGAGTCACTGGCACAAATTTTTCCAGGCTTACTCAGAAAGTTCACAACCACTTGCTAAGTCATCAATTAAACGTCATCAATTAGACGTAAACAGCTCATCTCATCTCATTGGAGTCACATAACGGCTGACATGGAAAACGAGCCTCGTACGGAGATGCAGGAGCTCCAGTTGAAATCGGCTCAAGTTGCCGATGAGTCGCTGGAAAGCACGCGTCGCATGCTCAGCTTGATGGATGAGTCCAAGGAGGCTGGCATACGGACACTGGTTGCGTTGGACGATCAGGGCGAGCAGCTGGATCGCATCGAGGAGGGCATGGATCGCATCAATGCTGATATGCGTGAAGCTGAAAAGAATCTCAGCGGCATGGAGAAATGCTGCGGCGTCTGTGTGCTGCCCTGGAAGAAGGTGAACATCAAGGATGACGGCGACAATGCCTGGAAGGCCAACGACGATGGCAAAGTGGTGGCTAGCCAACCGCAACGGGTCGTCGATGAGCGCGAACGTGGCGGCATGGGTGCACCACCACAATCTGGTTATGTGGCACGCATTACTAACGATGCGCGCGAGGATGAGATGGACGAAAACTTGGGACAGGTCAACTCAATGCTGGGCAATTTGCGCAACATGGCGCTGGATATGGGGTCCGAGCTGGAGAACCAAAATAAGCAAGTCGATCGCATTAATGCCAAAGGCGATGCCAACAACACTCGCATGGATGGTGTTAATAAGCGAGCAAACCATCTGCTCAAGAGTTAAACGGTATAATTGTTATCAAAATACTTAAAATGATAACCATAATCATATAGCTGCTACTCCCGCTCCCCATTCTCCACCTCTTCACCCACTCGAACCAATTTACTATCTCACATTAACTTTCACCACCACCACCAACAACAATAACAGGGAACAAAATGTTGTGGGCACAAAAATTTACTATGAACCAGTAGCGGCAAAATTAGTTGATATTTCTGTTTTTGTTGATGCGCGATATCAAAACTTTATTTATTACACGTTTACAAAAAAGCTAATGCGGAAAAAAAGAAAAAACAACTATTGCAACTAACCCATCAATATTATATGTATACCTATATCGTCTTTAAAACAACTAACTGAGTAACTTTCTAAAAAACTTTACACGAAAGCATCAAAAGAAGCAAAACACAAATTTTATGAGATTTTTCGTATGTATGTAAAATCAAAAACAAAATGTACTCATGTTTTTTGGTACAAACTTTTTGAGGCAGTTTACGACCTTTATGAAATTATAAAACTAGGCAAACTTTGTATGTAGTCTTTATGATACAAATATTTACAACTTGTACAACCCCGAAGTGTGGCATTTAAAAGAAAGAAGGAAGACAGAGGCAAATGGGACGATCGATCGATGGCTGAGAGCAATTAATTATTTAAGGGTAGTGTCATATTCTTAGCCAATTTATGTGCATTCTTTGTGTACGCGAGTTTGTTAATACTTTACAAGTTACTTACATATATATATATACTATGTGTGCTACCCCTCAAAATTTATATTTATAGCATACACATAATATTATTAATTATAACTCAACAAAATTAGAAAGCCCAGTTTTCCCTTAGATATAGTAAATGCAGCGTGTTGTGTTGTTTGCAATAATCCGAAGAAAAATAAATGTTTGTACACAAAAAATACAATTCACATGAATGTTTATTGTATATTGCATAATGATGTATATTAATTAGATAAATATATATATATATACATATATATATATATATACTCGTTGAATGCTTAAAATGATTATTATTGCAAGTTTAGTTTATAATTTAGCTTTACATAGATTGCAACAATTTAAAATATAACCCATTCGCAACCATGGAAAAGGATGCTCGTTTTATTTATAATTATTAATTCACTAAACCATTTCCCCCATTCTATCTAAGCCTTTCTAAAATAATTATAGGTTGCAATGTAAGCGGAGAAATCCTCGTTACAATCTTCGGCATATTCAAATTCAATCTCGGGCGCTGACTCGACTGGAATGTAGACAATGCTTCCGCGTTTCAAAGTTATCTGCTTACGGCCCTCTTTGGTGTTTAGCTTCAGGTTGCGCACACCCGCCAACGTCAGTAGTATGGAACCAAAGGGCTGAATCTGTAGTTTATATGTGTCGACGATGTACTTGATGGCCACATGTATTACGGCGAAGTCATCGACGGGTGGGACAAACACCTGTACGGTATCATCGATGCGATATGGCATGAACACCTTGCATTGCGCTGATTTGCCCTCGAATATCACCGACGAGATGAGCTGGCTAACATCTTTGTATTTGGGTGTAAGTCCCGCACGTATCACATTGTCGGAACAAGCCATGCACTCCACACAGTCTCCGGAAAGATAGGCGTGTATCTCGTTGGCGCCCAAGTAGATAGCCTGTCCGGGTCTTAGTCGCACCAGATTCATAAAGAATAGAGACAGCACACCCACATCGCCGGGAAAGTCCGCACTGATCGTGTTAAATACATCCAACAGTTCATTCCGCTTCAGCTCTAAAATAAAAATATTGAATTAAGTTGAGTAGCAATATTAAGTTAATCGACGACTTGCCCTCCTTGTTTTTTTTTGCAATCTCTTGGATGCACTTGGAAATGGCCGATTCATCGGATTTCATTAAGATCGCATAGCATTCCTTCAGACCCTCTGCGTTTCGCGTTTGGTGCAGTGCATCCACGGCCTCCTTGCCGATAAGTTTTGACAGTGGCTGGAACTCATCAATATAATTGATTATATCTTCGACTGGCTGGAATCCAACCAACGCTACGAATGGTGTCAGGGCTATGGCCAGCTCCGGCTTGTGATTATCATCTTTGTAGATTTCTGGGCGCTCCTTGTGCAGACGCTCTGCTTCACATTTGTTTGGATGCACCTGTATGCTGAGTGCTTTATTGATGCTCAGCACCTTGAATAGATACGGTAGATCCTTCTTCAGCACACGGTCCAGAGTCTCACCCGTCTCTTTGACAATGGAGACGCCACAGAAATGTGTACCCATCCACATCTCAGCATACGTTTCATTCTCGTTCAGGACAAAGTCTGGATCGTTGGCCATTGCCATTTGGGCAACGGCCGAGCTAATGCCCACTTTTCCCCATTCATATGGTTTGACCCAGCCAGTGAGCTCCATTTTTGCTTAATATCTGTGGAAAAATATTTTTTGCGCGACGGGGGTCAACCTGAAGGTGATAAGAAACCAAACACGTATGAACAGCTGTGTGGGGGTGGCTGGGGGTGTGCGACTGCGCTGCAATTCGATAACAATTATAAATAGTAGATAATTCTCTTTGTATGAATATTTATCTATCAACCTACCTACACCTAAACTACAGCTCAGCATGGGATATACCGAATTTTAATTAATTGTTCACAACCAAAATTTCAGCAAAATATTTTTTAAATGTTAAACAGTGTGACCACACCAGATTTTCTGTCAATCAGAATACAGTTCACTGTATCGATATATCGGACTGCAGAAAATATCATCCGTCTCTAATGACAACTTGCACTTTGTCGGCGTTTTGATTTTTCTTGCATTGCATTTCTAATTATTATTAGTAAGGTATGTAACAGCTTAAATTAATATGTATGCTACAAGTTTTTGTGGCCACTATGTTTATTGTTTTGTTAAGCCCAAGAAATCAACAACAATCATGGCCGCTAGGAGAGAACATAGAGCTATCTACGTATATATATGTATACGTGCTTCTTCTTACATGCAACATATGCGTATATATGTATATATATATAAATGTGCGTGTGTGTGCGTTTTTGTTCTTGTAACAGTTTCATTAAATCACATTTCGACGTTTGCATTTTTTTTTAGACAATTACCAAAATTAAAGTATTTTACATTTTACAGTTATGCGGTTGTAAATCGTTTCGTTTCGGCATTCATCATATTTCTTAGTAAATATTAATTTATTGTAAAATCGTTTAGTTGAAATTCTCAATCATGTTGCTAGTTCAGAAAATTCATAGTTGCCGTCAACTGGGTCGCATTTGTCAGTTCAGTATACGCAAGAGAAAGGCTAGCAATTGCACAGTAGCAGCGCATCTGTTGCAGTTGCACAAGCAGCCAGCGCGGCTCCTAAATTCCAGTCAGCTAAGCAAAACTGCAGCATTTTCAGGCGTAAATTACAGGTATTAGTTTGATTGTATTATCAGCATTTATCTGATTTCTATCTTTATTTGCAGCTCTTCCGTTAATTTGCCCCAACCGAGCGCAATGGCCAGCAAAAATTCCCATTTCGTATTGCCAAACACGCAGCCGATTGCCGATTTGGATTGCAAGAGCGCCTTTGAGAATTTGACCGATAAGGAGAAGCTTTACGCTCATTATTTTAGCAAGGCATCCTGGGATGGTGGCCTTGTTGCCCTCATACAATCCAGTCCCGAGGCGCCACTCATCTTTTCGCTGTTGCATCGCATTTTCGTTGCCGAAAGCATTGCCGAGCTGAAAGCCAAAGCATTAAGTGCTGGAGCATCTGAAGATGATTTTACAGTGAGTTCTTCAGCTTCAGATTGGGTTGCTGAAATGCTTATATCTTCTTGATACTTATCAGCTGACAAGATATGACTCTCAAAATTAGATTATTGAAGATATTTGGTTGATAATATTATATTTGTTGTACGTTTATAGGCATTCCTTGTGTATGCGTGTGGCGTTTTTGCCAACGCTGGTAACTACAAGGGCATGGGTGACAGCAAAATCTTACCAAATTTGGGCGAGGACAAATTCGAGACAATTGTGCGATCTTCGAGCGCCTTTGCGGCTGAGCCGCGTGTTTCGAAGATCTATGAGAAGGTGAAGGATCTGATTTATGCGCTGGAAGCGCGTAATGAAGTGCTCGGCTTTGCACCGAATGGTATTACCACTTACTGGTCGGATAACTGCACAAAGGAGGATTCTGAAGTGGTCAATGCATGGCTGACATCGAAGCGCATCGAGCCGTATATGTGTCGCACCTTCAAAGTGACGGAGGGCGGGAAGACCATCTACGACATTAAACTCGGATCGGTTGAGGAGAGCAGCAAGGAGGGTATCACGCTTGCCTTGGAAGAATATCAGGGCAACAGTTTTCGTGTTACCCGCGGCGACTATGAGCCGCTATTGAGGCGTGTAAACGATAATCTAATTCAGGCCAAGAAATATGCTGCAAATACTAATGAGGAGAATATGATTGAGCATTATGTTAATTCGTTTGAGCAAGGCTCTCTGGCCGAGCATAAAGATGGCTCCAGATGGTGGATCAAGGACAAGGGACCAGTTATTGAGACCTACATTGGCTTCATTGAAACGTATCGCGATCCCGCTGGCGGACGCGCTGAATTCGAAGGATTTGTGGCCATGGTTAACAAGGAGAGCTCGGCAAAATTTTCTGAGCTGGTCAATCGTGCCGAAAAACTGCTGGAGTACTTGCCCTGGACAGAGCCCTACGAGAAGGACTCATATCTCAAGCCTGACTTTACATCGCTGGATGTTCTTACTTTTGCTGGAAGCGGTGTTCCCGCTGGTATTAACATACCCAACTGTTAGTATTTACTTTCCCTACCAGTGTTATATCTATTTGCAATGAATATTTTCTCTGACAGATGATGAGATCCGTCAGGATGAGGGCTTTAAGAACGTTTCGCTGGGTAATGTGCTGGCCAACATCAATCGTAAGGATCCCATACCTTTTCTATCGGACGCCGATCAGGAACTAATGAAGGAGTACAAAGTGAAGGCATTCGAGGTGCAAGTCGGTTTGCACGAACTGCTGGGCCATGGCAGTGGTAAACTGTTCCGCATCGATGAGAACGGAACGCACAACTTTGATGTGCAAACGGTGAAGAACCTCATCACTGGTGAACCAATCACCAAGTGGTATCTGCCCGGTGAAACGTACGACACAAAATTCGGAGCCATTGGCTCATCGTACGAGGAGTGCCGCGCGGAAGCGGTCGGTCTTTATCTATCCCTGCAGCATGATATACTCCAGATATTTGGTTTCAAGGATACCGCCGAGCAGAATGATATCATCTATATCAACTGGCTGAGTCTCATTTGGAACGGCATGGGCGTTGCCCTCGAAATGTACAATCCCAAATCGAAGCTGTGGCTGCAGGCACATTCGCGTGCCCGCTTCGTTATCATGAAAGTATTGCTTGAGGCGGGCGAGGGATTCGTTACCGTTGAGGAGACCGAGAACGGCAAGAATCTCTTGTTAACCGTGGACCGTAGCAAAATCCAAACAGTTGGCAAGAAAGCGCTGGGCGAGTTCCTAACCAAACTGCAGGTCTACAAATCCACAGCGGACATTGCAGCGGCTTCCAAAATGTACGAACACTATTCGGAGGTGAACGAGACCGGACCGCATCCTTGGGCCAAGTGGCGTGATATATGCTTGGCACACAAGAAGCCACGAATTATTCTGGTCCAGGCGAACACGATCATCAATGGCAGCACCGTCGATTTGAAGACATACGATGCGACCCACGAGGGCTACATTCAATCGTGGATGGAGCGTTATCCGACCACTGAAATTGATGATTTGCTGGAGCAGATTGTTGAGAAAGACAAGAAATACTTTCCGGTTGCATTTTCAAAGTAAAACGGCTGTAAATTTTCTACATTCATGTTGATTCTGAAAATATATATATTAAAGATCATTAAATATTTTTACTGCCAAATATTTGAGTTTTTTGTGTTTTTCTAAAAAAAAATTTAAGCGCAATAAGCCAAATCCAAGGCAAATCCTTACAGTTTTAACATGTTGCACATACATATCTAGTCAAAATGTGTTTTTTAACTTTTCATGAATCCTTTTACAGTTTATCGATAACAAAATAAATATCGATATAAATATTAAGCTACGCTCGCGCAACGTCAGATAATAAAATCCCCAAGTATGTTCACATAATAATTTGTTTCGTTTGTATTTAAACATTTTATTTATATATTTTAGATTATTGTATCTTACATTGTTTTCATTGTCTATTGTTTCTACTTGCTTTTGCTACCATGACAGCACTAATAAGGAGATATATGGTGGCGAGGGATGCAACCCCCGCAATTCATATCACAGGCAGGCCAAAATTTAATGTCGAGGTCGACGAGAAATTTATATACCAAAGAGCCAAATACTATTGCGCTACCGCAAACGAAATGGATCTGCGCAGCACCGAGATGTCCAAGGATAATAGTCTGCGGCAGCGTGCCGTCTTCATCGAGGAGACAATGTCTGATGAGCTGAAGAAATTGAAACACAAGGAGTTCATCGATCGAAAGCGGCGTCAACAATTGCGCAACGATTGCGAGGAACTCCGGGAAATTGCGGAACAATTGAGATTGGCGGCTATAACAAAGGATCTCGACGATAGCATTGTGGAAATGAATAAACACCGACAGTTGGCCAAAAATGCCCAAGTGCTAGAATTTCAACATGCCGAGGCCGAGAGGCAGCGGCAGTTGGCCATCCAAGTTGAGCAGGAGTTGCACAAGAAGGAGCAGCAAAAGGAGCTGCTTGCGACGCTCTCAACGCAAATTGAGGAGACGCGCAATCGTCGACAGCAACAATATGTGAAATCGCTGGCGGAACGCGAGGAACTTATGGCCATGCAGCGACAAATCGAGGAGGAGGACAAATTGCAGCAACTGGAGCTCGAACGGCAGAAGCAGACGAAACGCAACGATATGATCGAGCTCATTGAACAGCAGCGGGAATACAAAGAGCTGCAAAGGGCGCAGTCCAACGAGGACATTGCAAAGGTGTTGCAGAATCAATCGGAGATGCTTGAGCAGCGGGACAGAATGGATCAGGCCAGGCTTGAAGCTCAGCGTAAGCAGGAGCAGATTAGTTTGCGCATTGGTCAGCAGGTCTTTGAAATTGAGGTGAGTTGAGGTTTGTCCAAAAGCAGCATAGACACTTTAAAGCGTTCCTCCTGCAGAATCGGAAACGACAACGTGACAATTTGTTGCTGGATCTGCTGCAGGCAGAGTACAAAGCCAAGGACGATGAACGCTATCGGCAGCAGCTCGAGCAGGAGCAATTGGAGCATCGTCGCGCCCGTGAAGAATTGGAACGCTATCGCGCTGAGGTCGCTGAGCGGGATATGGCACAAGCGCGCCTCAAGCTGGTAAAGGCGGTGCACCAAAACGTCGACTGCACCACAATGCAAGAGATTAAGGAGCAGGAACTGCAGGAGCGTTTGCGAAGGAAGGAGCATGGTGCCCTTCTGCTCTCTATGATTGAGGAGAACCATCGCAAACGTGCGGAGGCAGCGGCGGAAAATATGCAATTCTTCGAAACGAAAGCCAAATCAGAGGCTGAGCTTCAGCAGCGCATTCGCGAGGAGCGTCTCGAGATGCTGGGCTCCGTGCCACCGTCGGTGCTGAAGTATCTACCAAAGCACGTGCTTTCCGAGTCGGATCGCAAGTATTTCAATATAGAGAACAAAACGGTCAGCGCGACTGCAAAAGGGCAGCAGAGATTCATGTAATTTAAGAACAAGGTTATTGTAAATTTAAAACGATGCTACAACTTGTTTGTGTACATTTAGTTTGTTCTGGCAAAATCCTTAGTTGGCATTTCAAATACAGGCGTTAAACCCGCCCACCGTGTCTACGTGACGTGTATCATTCGCTGCTTCGGAGTTGCCACACTTTATTTCAATTAGTAAACAACAATTGAGCCTAGTATGCTGTTCAAATGTACAAGCGCATCTTACTGTAACTCCGTTCACGACAAAACAATATTTTATTGTATTAATCTAAATCTAAAAAGGGTGTGAAAACAAATGTTGGTCTTTCGATTCACTACAAATAAAACGAAACAACAAAATTTAGTATGTACTCAACATACAATTTTAAATATACTATTCCTTTAATTGACAGTCATTAAGCTATTTATTTTCAAATATAAAATCAACAGTTCCAATTTCGCTCCTTCAACATAAGCCGAATTTTCTGAATGCTTGACAACCCTGGGTAATATGCCTACGCAACAGAGCGTATGGCAACACCAGCATATTTGCTTCGTATTTGCTTCAGTTCAATGGCGGACAGTAATGGAAAAAGTGGGAGTGATCGTTGTTTTGCTTTTTAAATAAATGATTCAGACAAATTAAAATTGAAAGAAAACCAAAAGAAAACAAACATAATAATTCAGGCAAATGCTAAGTTGCAGTGATTGATAAAATGCCCAAGCGTGCGCGTTAATCGGTAATCTTGGTGCAAGCAAATAAAGTGCACAAAACGAAAACAAAAAACGGAAAATTCCACAGAATACTGCGAATGGGAATATAAGCACAATACGCGGAAGCAGTGTAAAATAGAAAGACGAAAAAAAAAACACATACGAACTTTGTACGCTGCACATCACAACAGAATTAAAAAGAATACCAAAATAAAAACAAAGAACAATTATGTCTGCGCAACGCTTAAATGCGGCCGAAAAAGACGTGGAGAAGTTTATTAAATTCCTGGCACTGAAATCCACTCAAGTTGTGGTGCAGTCGCGTCTGGGTGAAAAGGTGCAGACACAATGCAATCCACTCGCGGGCAACGATTGGTTCAACATTGTCGTCCAGGATCATCCCGATGTGCTCGACGAGACGAAGCGGGCGCTGACACTGAAGCCAGGCGACAGCATTTTGCAGCGGCTGCCGCTGTGCGTCGAGATTTCGTTGAAGACCAGCGAAGGCGATCAAATGATACTTGAAGTGTGGTCATTGGATCTGCTTCCAGTTGATAACAATAAAACAGCAGCAGCATCTGCTGGCGGCGGAGGAGGAGGGGGAGGCGGAGGTGTAGCTGGAGAAGATTGCAAGGATAACGAGGGTCAAACGTTGAAAGCCTCGCATGCCATCTATAATCGCATGGGCATCATGCTCAAGTCCCTCATCTCCCTCACGCGAACGACACCCGCTTATAAGTTGTCGCGTCGCCAGTGTCCCGATTCGTATGTCATCTTCTATCGCATCTATGTAGATCGACCGCAGGTGCACACACTGGGCGAGGGCCACAAACACGTCAAGATCGGTCAGCTGAACACAATTGTGGGCTCCCTGATTATGTCCGTTGCCTATCGCACGAAGTTGACCATTTCACCAACGGCTGGCAATCAAACTGCTGCTCATCAGGCGGCGCCGGAACAACATAATACCATAATGCTCAAATCGGATCACTTTCGACCAGCCAGCGATGCAAATTCACAAACGATTCAGCAGCAGCAATCTACAGTTAAGTTTTCTGCTGCGGGAGGCGTCTCCAATGGGCAGGCGTCCGATAAACGCTTCATTGATATTGAGAAGCCATTGCGTCCGGGAGCCTTTACGGATCTCGGCAAATTGCGTCAGTTTACGGAACACGATTTTGTGCTGCCAGAGACGCCACCTTTCGAGTGGCTGTTGCGGCGTCAGCGGCACGAGAGCAATGGCAGTGGTTCAATTGAGTCGCTGAATCGGAAATGTGAATCGCCCGTCAACAACAACAACAACAATTCGACTAATTTTAATGGCAGCAATAATAACATTAACATCAACATTAACAACAATTGTAACAACAATAACTCGGCGGCGTTTAAGAGCTTTGAGAAGCCAGTTGTTCCCACATCACCCATCAAGAGTCTACTTATTCCCGCCAGCAGTCACAATTCGGCGCCCATGTTGCAAGCACAGCTGCAGCAGCCGCAGCCAGCTCCTCCAGATGATGACAGTCTGCTGAAGGAGCTGCATTTTCCGTTCGCCTCACCCACATCGCATGTCAACGATCTGGCCAAATTCTATCGGGAATGCTACAATGCGCCACCGCTGCGCGGCCTCAGTGAGCTGCAGGTACCTAATGTGGCTAGATGTGGAGCAGCTGCCTCGGCAGCTGCAGCCTCAGCATCGGCATCGGCAACAGCAGCCGCTGCCGCTGCCTTGGTGAGCAGTGCAGCTGCATCGGTTGGTGGCGGTGGTGGCAGCATGGATGATTTGTCGCGACAGTTGGAACAGTTTGAGACATCGCTTGAGGATTACGATAAGCTCGTCTCCCAATTCGGGCTCAGTGGCTCCTCGTCGACGGGCAGTCGGAGCAGCGGTGGCCTCCAGATGAGCAACTGAAAACACACAAAAAATACGCCCAATTTTCTGAATTATTTAAACTGGATTTAAGTTACTATGATATTACTATTGCTATTATTATTAATATAATTATCTGTCTGTAGGTTGCATTGCTTTCAAAAATATTTAGGTAATTAGTTATCAAGAATCACGTTTCACGTTTTCAGTGCAACAATTAAGATTGGTTGTTTATTCCCCTCTTTGTTCATGTGCCTTCGGTTTGCTTTCGTATCAATTCGATTACGTATGCAAAATATAAGTACAGGGTCGCTCGCTAATTAAATTTTATTGATTTCGTCTGAAAATTCGGGTTTTTTTCTGCAATTAATGATAAGTACATTTGCGAATTTTATATTATAGGTAAATTTCAATACAATGATAATCCACACATACGAGTGATCACTGTACAAGCACACATACACACATATGTACATAAAACACGTGCTAGCATTTTTTTTGTAAGCTCATTTTGCAGCCGTTATAGTAAAAGTCTAATTGTAATTGGACTAGTTGTAAGAGTTAGTTTTAAGTTAATGATTAAGACAGCAACAGATGCCTTTGTTTCAAAATTATACGAAAGTGTTTTGTAATTTGTTGAGAGATAAAACAAACTATAAGTATAATTAACAAAATATATAAATATATGTATGTCTGTGTCAAACGAAAGACTTAACTAGTTTAACAAAATATCGTACGTTTATAATATATATATATATATATGTATATGTGTGTAAATAGCGAGGGAGAGAGAACAAAGAAAGCAGCTGCAAAATTGTAAAATATTCTACATATATCTTCTATTCTATAAAATTGTATTTGTCGCGCTTCGTTATTTATTGGTTCCATAAACTGCAAAGTCTTGCATCTTAATCAAATTTAAACAAATAGTATGTATTTAATTATCATAATCGGTAAATACTATTATGTCAAATGCATAAAGGAATAATGTAAAATTATATTGAATTGTTAATCAAAATATATATTGTTTATATTTTTATTGGATTTAATGATCACGAGACTTTAGAATCATTGCCCGACCACGATCACGATAACGATTCTATATGCATACATACGTGTATAATTATTAAAATATTGACAGGAATGTTTGTGAAATCTGTCCTACGATTGACCTTCAAACTTGTTGGCATTGATATTAGCCGGGGAAGCTGTCAAATTCATACTATATGCACAATAAAAAAAAACAATATATATATATATATATATATATGTATATATGCACTCGGAGAAAAACACTAATTGAAAACCTTTTAAAATCGGACATGAGTTCTGGAATCAACTACAAAGTACTAATTACGAGCTGTTTAAATGTTTCAGTACTTAATTTAGGAACCAAATTCGTGTCTCAAGTAGATTTAATGACTTGAGTACTCGGAATAATTACTAAACGGTTTCGAATAATTAAGTTCTTGGAAATATGTCTTGAAAATACTCACTTTGTTTGTGAGTACTCATTGTGTGCTTAGTAACCAAGATGTATGTATATAGCTGAGTATTATATTGACCTATCCTCTCAGATTTGATATTATATAATTCTTGTTGTTGAACGAACCAAAATCGTTTGTCAACATTGGTCAAAAGCCGAGTTGATAATTCCCGTTCCCCTTCTTCACTTCATCATCAACTCACTTTTGTTTTTATTTTAAAGCTCACGGGTGCAGTGCAAAAAATGCTTTAATTTTTGTCTCCACGTCAAATTAACGTCACTATGGCAACGCACTTCGCTAAGGTTAAATAGTTTTATTTTTAAATACATAAATTCGCACACATACAAACATGCATTTGTGTGCACAGTTGTTTGAGTGCACATACTGAGTGAATGTATGTGTGTGTGTGTGTGTACGGGCTTGAAATTTTTGTTTTGCTACATTCGTATGTACATCTTATCTGTGGGTTTGGTAATTTGCTACTTTTTTTTCGAGTGCTAATGACACTGCCTTAACACTTGCAAACACACACACACACACACACACATGCTCACTCATGTAAGTAAGTACAATGCATATTTGAGTGTGCATATGAATTGAAGTGCGCGGGTGGTCATGAAAGTTTGCCCAGCTGCTGCTGTTTGGTGTTGGCGAACTGTAGGTGTGACCGTCTGGCCCAACAGGTCGTTGGTAAGCAACACACAACAGCACACACACTCACACAAGTCACCTGCACAATATGTATATACATACATTGTTTTTGCATTTTGGCCTTTGCTTAAAACTGTTGCCAAGCAAAAAAATGTTTGAATTTAGCTCAAATGTAGACTTTGACTGTTTGCAAAGCATTACTCAATATATACATGTAGGTTTGCATGCATGTGAAAATGGTAATTGGCCAGTCAAAACAACCACTGAATTCCCCTGCTCCCCACAAAGGTTGCACACTACACACACACTCACACACATACACTTTGGCGACGATGCCACATCAGTTTCAGCTGGCATCCGGCGGCTTTTTCAAATTTTTGATTTGCATTTCTCTGTCTGCTGGTGGTAGTGGATTGACTCTCACTTTTACGCCCGCGTCAATCAAATTGCATTAATATTAATTTATCCACGGCCAGGCCAGCTGCGCGTATTCTGTGAAGATCATCTATGGCATGGTTGGCATATGATTTCCTTGACAGAAGCTTTAAAAGACTACAGATAGTTTAAAATTAAATTTGAATTTTTATTTTTGGTAATCGCTATAAATACGCTTTAAAGATTAGATTTGTCATAACAAAAGAATGGTAATAAAATACAAACATTTTAGTACGTAATCTGAAAATTGTAATAATGGTGGTTTGCTTATAAAATGTTTCCAGATTAAATACTACGCCATGAAATTGTCGAAGTGTCGATAGGACAAATTGTTAGTTTTCCATAGATTTTAGCAAATTTTATGTGATTTTAATCAATTTGAATATGCAATAATTATTATTAAACTGACCCCTTTTTACCACACCATTGCTCCACATTAATTGCATTTTGATGATATTCACGTGCCATTAAGTAAATTTTGCACATTTAAAAATAACACCAAAACAAAAATAAAAAACACTCTTAAATTAATTTGTATATATGTAAGTACATATTGAATGATAAGTAAATGCCCAAAATGGGCAGTCAGTGTAAAGAAGTCGATAAGCACCATAAAAGTACAGAAGAATTGCGTCGATTAGTTCTGTAATCGTATTCGTATTTATATTTGTATTTGTGCTCCAAACCAACCCACATTGTTTGCATTTTTTGTGTACAAAAAAAACCATAATAAAACAATCAATGGCTGCAGAACAGTTTGCAAGCAACTGGTTTGTCAAGTTACAAAATGCACACTATTGCACATGCATGTGTGTGTGTGTGCGCTGGGGGCGAGTTTGTTGTTTGTCTGGTTTGCCGGTTTTCCGAGCGACCAGCTGCAATAATAAAAAGCGTAATTGAAGTTATATTTAGACACCCACTGTATCCGCTCGTAGCAGACAGTATTTTCTTATGCATTTGAGACACTTGCAAGTAATTTAAATTTCAACAGATTTAAGTTGAGCTGCTTTGCGCAATTTTAAATGCTTCGAAAATCGATTAAGTTTTTACGGTGGAAAGTTTTTCTCCGAGCGAATAATATTTGAGTTGTCTAGATAATTACATACAAACACACACACACACATTTATATACATGTATGCTAAGAATATTCTAGTAAACAAGCGCATACAAACAAATTTTATGTAATTTAATTATAGCGTCCCAATTGTTGCTACGTGCCATTTGTCGCGCCGCAACATTCACCGTTGTAAGTTGATGTTGATGTTCTTCTTGTTATCGGTCCCCATTTTTTTTTATTTTTTCGTGACCTCGCCGGCGCTTTGTTTGTTTTCATTATGAGCAAACAAAGCCATTGATCGAATAACGCCCGCCCCCGCCCACCTTTGCATAAGGTATATGGTTTACGTATGTACAATGTGTATTTGCAATCGCAACTAAAGACAGTCGACGTGCAATTAAAATTGCAATGCGGAAGCTGCTAAATTGAAATTGCCAGCTGCCACACACACAATACGAGGCGGAAGTGAAATGCACAAACATGTCAGCAAATATATTAGAAATCAAAATATAGTATTGATGTGATTTAATGGGGGTTTCTCAATTGAATGATTCTTTAGAAAATTGATTTATAACATTGTGAATTGTATCAATAATTTAAATTTGATGAATTTGTTTTAAATCAAATTTAATTCAGTGCGCCAATATTGTGTCCGTTTGCGTTAATCGATATCTATTTCAATGAGCTCAATCGGGCTGCCAACTTAGCTTTATAGAAAACGCAATACACAACACCCACATTCCATTTACAATACCTTCGATTATATACCGCCAATACTGGTTTGGTTATGGCGGCATTTTGAAACCTATTTCTATTTCTCAATGTGACAATTATACGCTCCGCAATTTAATATATGCATAAGCAAAATTCTGGTTGGTAGCAATAAACTAATTTACAAGAGAGCGACAGACTATACCGATAACCCAAGTGTCGAATTAATCGATAAAAACCAATGCAAGCTGTAATACAAAATATCCACACATTGTGGTGGCTCGTCAATAAACTTCGATTTCGCTGCTGTTGGTTCTGAGCTAACTTCGACTTCTTGTGTGACTCGGGCATTGAATAAATATATTTATATATATTTATGTGACAAGCATTTAAGCCAGCCGACAACGCTGGCCAACCACCGAAAAATTCTCACCGGCGACAAGCCGTACACGTGCTCCTACTGCCACATGCAGTTCAGGCAGCAGGGCACACTCATCAATCACATGAAGACGCACACACATCTCGTCAACCAGCCGCCCGTTCGAGTGGACCACTCTATGATGCAGGCGCATCTTGTATCTGGGGCACAGCAGCTGACCAACGGTCTGTTGCCGAATAATCTGCATGGCACCACTCCCAACTTTCTCCAGCTGGACCATCATCCGCTGCTGCATTTTCTAGAAGGCAATGCAACAGTCAGCTCCCTGGTTGCCAGCAATGCAGCGGCTCAAGCGGCATCATCGGCAACAGCTGCGCATGCGGCGATAGTCAGCCCCAAAGCGGAGCCCAGCCAGACGGAGCAGAGTCCTCGCTTGAATGTGGGCAACATCAATATGCTGAGAAGCGATAATCCGGATCGGCCGTTTGGGTGCAGCGTCTGTCGGCGCTTTTTCTCGCAGCAGAGCACCCTGGTCAACCACATTAAGACGCACACCGGCGAGAAGCCCTACAAGTGCAAGATCTGTGATGCCAGCTTCCGCCAGGTCGCCACACTCAACAACCACATGAAGATCCATACCGGAGAGAAGCCCTACAACTGCTCCTACTGTCCCAAACAGTTCCGGCAAAAGAGCACTCTTCAAAATCATCTCCGGATCCACAAGTGTTAGTAGAGTGGGCACTTACAGTTGAACTATATACAGATACAGATGCAGTTGCAAGTTGCGTTACATACACACATACATGCATAATACATATATATTATATATACTCAAGCGTATTATTTACCTGCCATGCAGACCGTAATTACATTCACGTAAACATAGCTCACTCATTTGTAAGATTAAGTCCGGACCTACAGTTGAGTGTTCAGGCCGATGCCTAATCTCAACCAAGCTCGAATCTTGCTTATAAATCTACTCACCTTTTTCCACATTTTCGATAAAAGCGAATATATAATTCTATTTTCTTTAAGTCACATACTAGCTATGATTGTAATATAAAACTTAATTGTAATGCAATGATTTCCAATGTATTTGAAAATGTTTCAACAAGATAAGGAGCGACTGCTGTATAAAGAAAATTATAGTTATTGCTACTAATCTGTATAATCCCTGCTTGCGTGCGATTGTTTCGCTAAATATAAATACGAATTTAAAAATGTATTCCTGCGCAGTATCTTTTAATCGCTTGATTAAACCGAACCATTTATCAAGATTAATAGATATGTAGTAGTTAAGTAATTGCCTGTAAAACAAACAGAAAAAAGTATAGTTACATTACACAAATAATTTAAAAGTATGGGATTCTAACTTGGACAGAGGAATAAACTCGCTCTGTTAATAACATTTCAGCAGAATGTTAAGTTTGCAGGTGCCACAAGAGACACGAGCGATAACAGCTAGCACAAGATGAACTAGATTCATTCAGTTGAGCGATTCGTTCGATCGAACTCATTCCGAACTCTATCAACTATTATTTCTTGAGTGAGAATCTTAGTAAAAAAGCGAATATTTGGTAGAGGCGTTTGTAAAAGTGTTTTAATAGGTAAATAGAATGCACAACTGCATATAGCAGTGAAAATTCCCTTATTCAGATGTCAAATGTAAACTGATTAAATGCAAGATTCGCGTGTACGCCCAATTTGGCAAGACCTGTGTTGCTGTTGTTGTTCTTTTGGATGTTGTTCTTGTTGCTCTCAAACACAATTTCAGTCAGTGGTGGCCATTTTAGCATGAAATGAGAGAAACTAAAGTGTTAACAAACCGGATTTAGCCTAAAAATGGCTGAATTGCCAGCATTACTGATCTCAAGAGATACAATTTTTCTCATATTTTGTTTGCCGTTTTTTCAGTCAGCTAGAAACGTTGAGCGACAAACAATTTGATTGACGCGAGCTGTAAAGTGCAACAAGTGAAAGCCAATTACCAATTATTACCAAGAAAAATGCCGCCCGTTGTTCAGTAAGCAGAATGCTTTGATTATATCGAATATTATCGAAATTACATCATCATCATCATCATTGCTAAATGTGACCCAAATATTTATAATCGCTGCTTGCTTGATTCATTCCCTCATTCAAACAATTGGTCAAGGTGCAAACTGACCGAAAACACATCGTAAACCTCACTTTAAACTGCAATTGTGCAAATCATTAATGTTTTTTGTACACACAGTTCTTCAATAAAACAAACGCTGGACGTTTTCTGCCCGCATAAGTTGCATATATTTTTGTATTAATGCGCCAGATGTTTACTACACCGATGACGTCATGGGCAACATTCAAATTTATTTTTAGACGTCGCAGCCAACCCGCTATTGCCTATGTATGTGTGTCTGTGTGTGTTGGTGTGTTGTTTACCTACTGCTACATGTGTGTGTGTGCGAGTCTATTGCTTTGGCGGTTCATTTAAATTGTAATGATCTATTCTTAATCCACCCGGCTGCACACATCTGCACTGCTTAACGATTGCACTTCAACTGTTGTCCACAAACCGCCAAGAAACTCTCAATCCACAAGGAATGCGACGAAGCTTTTTGTGCACTCGTCAGAAATATGATTCAGCCGTCAGTCAACATTGCCTGGTTTGCTTGATAAGCAAAGCACGCAAAAAACAAAAAATACAAAAAATGTTTGTGCCCTCAGCTTTCTCAGCGTCTCCGTCTACGTCTCCATTTCCAGTTGCTTTTGCCATACGCTGTGCAACAGTTGTGTGATTAAGCCTTCATCATCATCATGATGTACTCCAAAGCTGAAGTGTAACTGCCAACTAATCTCATTATTTGCTTTATTACATAATTATATATAGTAATCTTTAATTATTTTGTGGTTTTGCAGAGTCCAGGCCAACAACATGTCGCTGGGTGCAATGCATTGCACGAGATGCGCCGACGGTTTCGAGCCCACCGAAAAGATCGTCAACTCTAACGGCGAACTGTGGCACACGCAGTGTTTTGTGTAAGTCGATGGACTCCATGCGAGATACAGAGAGAGAGAGAGAGATAAAGAGAGTAGTTTGTGCATTCCAGTGATTAGTCATTAATGTGTTCAATTCGCTGGAGAATATAGAGTATAGAATCTTGATTTCATTGATGTGCATTTAACACTCATTTGGTTGTGTTCTGTATTTAATTTTACAGAGAGAATTGATTAGATACCATTTGTATTCCATTTTTCCAGAGAGTGATATTCAGTGTAGAAAGGGTCTGATCGACTATCGTCTTATTGCTGGTCCAGAACATATAACTTATTGGACTTGGAGATACCTCCGTTTGCCTGCTACTTTATTTTCCCCACTCTACACGTTTACATTTTATGAGAAATTAAATATGCCTTAAGATAACAAATGGAAATTTGTCAACAATTCAGATCAGTATTTTGTTACTTAAAGCAAGCATACAATATGAAATATGTTGTATGCTTAGTGGGCAAGGCTCATAGATTTGTAATGCAATCAGTTTTTATTTTCTATGCTTAGTGGTATTATTTAGGTTTTGTCACTGTATTATATTACATTTAAATAACTTATCTCTAATTTGATTTACTTTCTTGGGCCTTTCAGCTGTGCGCAATGCTTCCGTCCGTTCCAGGATGGCATTTTTTACGAGTTTGAGGGTCGCAAGTACTGTGAACGGGATTTTCATGTGCTCTTTGCACCATGCTGTAACAAGTGTGGCGAGTTCGTAATTGGACGCGTCATCAAAGCAATGTCTGCCAGCTGGCATCCGCAGTGCTTCCGCTGTCAGCTGTGCGCCAAAGAATTGGCCGACAGCGGCTTCATACGCAATCAAAATCGTGCGCTTTGCCATGAATGCAATGCCAAGGTGAAGGCAGAGATAACAGGTCGATATGTGTGCCAAAAGTGTCAGTAAGTTGACGTGGAATAAAATATATATTAAGATCTCCACGTTAATCCACACTCTTTGCAGCGGTCTGATTGACGAGGAACCGTTGCGTTTCCGTGGCGAAGTGTATCATGGTTATCACTTTAATTGCTCCACCTGTGGCACAGAGTTGGATGCCACAGCACGCGAAGTGAAGAGTCGTCCAGGTTTGGCTGCAAACGATATGGTGGGTGAAAGTTGCGCTTTGCCCTTGAACACTATAGTTAATAATAATAACACATGCAATTTACACAGAATGAATTGTATTGTCTACGCTGTCATGACAAGATGGGCATTCCCATTTGCGGCGCCTGCCGTCGACCGATTGAGGAGCGTGTGGTCACAGCCCTGGGCAAGCATTGGCACGTTGAGCATTTCGTGTGTGCCAAGTGCGAGAAACCTTTCTTAGGCCATCGTCACTACGAGAAACGCGGTCTGGCCTACTGCGAGACGCATTATCATCAGCTATTTGGCAATTTGTGCTTTGTGTGCAACCAGGTCATTGGTGGCGATGGTACGTTAGACTGCTCCTCTCAAATTGTTAATGTTTATAACTTTGGTATTTGTTTTGCCTTCGACAGTGTTTACCGCGTTGAATAAGGCGTGGTGCGTGCATCATTTCGCCTGCTCCGTGTGCGATACGAAAATGACGCAGAAATCAAAGTTCTACGAGTACGATGAGAAGCCGGTGTGCAAGAAATGCTACGAAAGGTTCCCCAATGAGCTGCGTCGTCGGCTGCGAAATGCCCACGAGATGACCATGAAGAAGAATGTGTAGTGAATGATTGGAGACAGGCAGACAGACAAACTGTCCGCAACTTTCCAAACCCACAAAGTCAAAGTGCCTTTTGCCGTTCAGCACAAACGATCCGCTTAGTTCTCTGTTTGTAGTTGTCCACTTCTAACATTCAATGTTATTAATCCTCGAAAACTAAAAAAAAGGCTTGTGCCTTTCTCACATTTCTGTAACTTTGTTGTACTGTGTCATTTCTAAAGTAAGAAAAGCGTCAACTATTTTGTTATCGCCTATCTTTAATGTTTAGCTGTTGTAGCATTGACAAACGAAACAGCCGTTATTTAATTGAATTTATATTTATATACAAATAATCGTACACAAATGTTTTTAATATACATATAAAAGAAATTTTACAAAATTTATTGATCTTTATGAATTCTTTGGCTTTCGTAATGATTTGACTATTGAGCGATTCGGATTTTCTTATAATAAGTAAAGCTGAATTTAATTTTGCGATGAACTAAAAAATGTTTCGTCTATTAAAGATGTATAGCAAAGACAAAAACCAACAATGTTATTGCACAAGCGCAATGTCTTTTAACGCAATGTTAATCTCCTGTTAAGTTTTCTGGCTGTTAAGCTGGCTGATTAATGGGAATTATGCGTATTCCATTAGTGTTAACTTGATTTTGCAGCTTGTCTTTAATTTCACGTGTATACAATTAAAACAAGAGAATATCTTGAGACTCGTCAAAAGGAGCGATGCCAAAGGTTTATCATAATCTAAATAAATAAATTAAAATATATATATTTCTCAATATTTTCTTAATTGAATTTAATCTATATATATTTTTTTTGTATTTTAGTGTAATGATTATTATTATTATTGAGCGTATTTTTGATGTCAGAATGAGAGATGCTGCTGTTATTGTCGAAGTATAAGCTATCTGTAGCAATTGATTATTATGCGATGCTGTTTTTATCTACCCCTTTCAGTGACTGATGGCATTATTTGTCTTCGTCTCTCTGACCTTGGTGCACAGTTAATAATTTGTTATTGATAATTGGTGGCGATGGTCTCGCCGATGTCTTTATTTCGTTCTAGGCTGCGAAATGCAGTTGAAAATTTATCGCTTGCATTACGGTCGACAGTTTAATTGGCAATCGATGTTTATTAATTTGTCCTGGGCCCAAAACACAAGCTGGCCACTTTTAAAACGTGCCCTGCAATCTGGCCAGTCGAAAAAGACGAAAATCCTTTTGGGGCTCCATTGCTTTTCAACACGTTTGGCAATTTCAGCTCCAATTCGAGTGCGCCAGCGCAAAGAAACATGCTGCTACAGACAACAAACTCACATTAATTAGGCCCTTTCATTAGACACATGCCCATCAAGAAGGGCAGACTTGGAAGCAACACAATGACGAGTGCGCCGGCGGCCATGACCATGTACAGTGAAGCCTCGCATATTGAAGCACTCCTATTGGGCGTATATTTTCGCTAAAAATACATATATATTTTTTTAATATTACTAAGCTGTTTATCTTTTGTTGGTTGAAGAATTAGCTTTATATTTGCTGTGCGCCAAAGACGGTTTTCACTGTATGGCCAAGTTTTATGTAATTAAGCCAGACGCGCTCACAATTTAAATTGCTGGCCGTTCTTCATACGTGTCACTCCCCCTCCCTGTCACCCTCTGTGTCCACTTCTAGCTATGTATCTGTATCACGAATTGGCAATTGAGCTCAGGCCGAGCTTGCGCAATTTGCACAGAGCCCAGTTGAGTCTTCAGTCCTCAGCTCATCAAGATCCAGATCCTCAGGAGGAGCAGCAGCAGCCACAGCCGCAGCAGCAGCAGCATCGTCTGGCTTCGTTGCGACGTTCGCTCGTCAGCGTTTGAGCCAATAATTATGGTTATTAATCGGCTGGAGAATTGGCTGCTAATTTGCAGTTTAGTTGCAAATTCTGGCCGCCAGCGTGCAATTACTCGCTTAAATTATAGCTTCAAAATCAACAAAACGCCGCAACGCCAGAAACTCAGTGTCTAAGGATTCACCATAACCAAGGGCGTGGGGAGGAGGGGGGGGGGGGGGGGGTTATGGGACAAAGGTCATGATGCCTGTCTGATTGGCAAACGCACATTGCATTTTATGTGTTTGCTTATCCAGCTCTCATCAGAGGCCATGCTGCTCATCAGCTAATGATGCCTGCGATTCCTGTTTCTGCTCCCAGTTGCTGTTGTTGTTGGCCAACACTGCACTCATAATTAGACGCCCCAGTGTCAGGTCCAGGGCGTTACTCAATCATGGCCTGATGGTACAACCCACAATACGGCGACGAATCTATCGCCAGTGCCCTGCGCACGATCAGCACAGCTACAACATAATTTTACCCAAGTGCAGAGTACCAGTCTACTCTCATCTCATCTCGTCTCATCTTGTCTTGTCAAGCGTTTGCTTTGCTTGATTCCTTGTACAATTTTCAAGGCGCTTGCATTTTGCGGCCAGGGCAACACTTTTGCTTTGGCCAAATCAAATCGTGTGCTGTTTATTTAAATAACCATAATTTAGCCAGCGCTTCTCGTCGTGGTTCATTGGGAGCAGGAATAGAGGGGAAATCCCATTTATTAACCCACACACTGCAACAGCAGCCAGTCCCTCACCATAGTTTTATGGCTGATCCGTTCCCAGTGCTGCATTTTCCATGCTTTTGTGAGAACATAAAAATTCAATTTAATACGATATGCTCTCCAGTTCGACTTTGAGTTCGAGTTTGGTTTTGGAGTGGGTTTTTAGCAGGAAAACGTTTTGTCTACGGGCATGCGGCAGTTAATGAAAATTTAGTTCAATCAATGTGGATAACCATGTTCGTGTTCACCTCGACAATGTGGCGAAATACTTTACAATCATCATATACGCATACGAAGCATTATGTTGTAGGTGTTGATTGGCTGTTGGAATAACAGATTCAATGATCTTCGTTGAAATTGTCAATTTGATCGTTTTGTTCAAAATTATGACTGTGCTCTTGCCGATACCCATATTATAGTCTGGAAGACTGGCGTTATTTGTGTGTAGAGAAAATTGTATTATTATCGCTGCATTATAAAAATGTTGGTAATTTTGGAAATTGGGTAAAAGAATATAAAATTATAGTTCATGTTTTTGCTCGAACGTCATAATTAACACTTTTAACAAAATTGATTGATGGCAAAATACAATTTTCTGTTACCAGCTGAATATTAAATTAATTGAGATACTATTTGTTTTCAGCACACCGTTTTTAATAATGTGAATTAATATATACAATATATTTTGTTCTTCTAGCAAAGTTAATACTCTTGATCAGGATCAACCGCCGAGTTGATCTGGTGTGTCCGTCATTATGAGCAAGGCGATCTCAGAGACTATATAAGCTAGAAACAAATTTAGATATATCGTTACAAATCGATTTACGATGGCAATAATAGACACAAATGTTAAGATATAGCCTTGCAATTGATATATAATATACCCAGAAATATTAATGATCTACTTTAAAATTTGCATTAAGATCGGACAACAAATAAAGATTTTATTAAGGATAATCAAAGCTACACTGCATTTAACTGCTTCAGGGTATCTCCTAATCGAGTTCTCTTTCATCTAACCTGCTTTTGTTTATCTAATTCTGTCTTTCTTCTATTGCTAGTTAACTAGGTGTCAAATTGTGATTGTTCTAGAATGAAAATTATATATTAAAATGCAGTATACAGTTTATGACACCAAATATGCCCAGGATTCCAAAGAATGGTGTTCGGTGCATAGCAAAATAAATGCTATTATTAACGATTTATGAACGGTCTAAGTGCAACTAAAATTGGCCAATGGTTGCGGGGATTGGGGTTGGCAGATTCCAGCATTCGCTTTTGTTCACCCAGCACGTCAGGTTTAGAAAAATGAGCTTGTTAACGCTTCATGATGAGCGTAGTTAGTGTCCACTGCCGTGATCTAAACCATATAACCCCAAGCATTGAATCGATCGCTGGATGGATGGGTGGATGTTCAGATGGATGGGTGCCTTGGATGGATGCACTGCAGCGTTGCAGAGTCGTCATTAGAGCTGTATGCAAAATTACAAACACGATAACACGTAATCATTAACGTTGTGCTCTCGGATGCCCAAGAGACGGTGTGAGCAAACAGTTTGAGAGCCAAAAGCAACAACAATAGCAACAACAATAGCAACAACACCGGCAACAACAATAGCAAACAACAACAGCAACAACTTCAATTTGCTGTTTCATTATCAAACGAGGCAAAGAACATAATTTGACTAAGACCAAAACATTTGGTAACGTCAGCGTCTATGGCTAAAAGAGACCAATTTGCAGTTACTGTTGTTGTTGGTTTTGTTGTTGCCGCTGTTGCTGTTGTTGTTGTTGTTTGCTGATGTTGTTGGCTTCGCTAGTAGTCAGTCTATCGATCACGTTTCAAACTGAAAGGCACGACCATGACGACGATGTGGCTCCGATTATGGCCACGCTTGTTGTTGCTATTGTTGTTGTTGCTGTTGCATAGTTTGCACAAGACGCCATTGTCTTATGGCGGAAAAAGTGGGCAAGAAGTCGAGAAATGCTGACGGTTTAGAACTTTTATGCAATTAATTGCAACAGTTTTGTGGCTGGAATGCGCTTTGTCTGTTTTGCTCGACTCTACGTTCCGTCCGTCTATCCATCCGTTCGTCCGTCCGTCAGTCTCTCGCTGCTGCTGTTCTAACCACTTGCCGTTAATTTAAAAATTGTGCTCACGTTCTGGTAATTTGCTGACCACCCACATACAGAAATGCAAATGCAAAAAGCCAACCCCGTCCACCTGAATTCGATTCGTGGAAAATTAGACGCCAGGTTTTTCACTGCCCGGCAGCGAACATTTCATTTGCTCGTTGCCAGTTCCATGTTGCCAGTTTGTATTGAGTCTGTGCCCGCTCTTTGTCTAATTTGACACTTGGGGCAGTTTGGGGCACCAATTGACTTGCAGGCGGACAGGTAGTGGAGTACACGAGGCGCCTCTTTGTATCTATATATATATATATATATATATATAAATGCTTTTTTTGGTGCGCCTCTGAATTGCATACAAAGTAGTTGTGGCGCATTTCTCATCTGTTTGGCTTGCCGAATTGAAAAATTGCATTTGGAATGGGTGTTTGTGTGAGTGGGCGGATTGAATGATACGCATGCCCAATTCGAAATGGGGTTCTTTAGTTCAATTTGGCATTGGTGAGAATTGAGCATTTTGCTCGGGGCCAATAACTGTTGGCCATTTTTCACTGCAGCTTAAATTTGAATCTCATTTAGTCATTTGATGTGGTTAGTTCACGACTCATAAAATATCATGCTCATTTAAAATTTGCATATTACAGTTTAATCAAATTCTTTTTAAACTCATTTAAAATCAGAAAAACAGTATATTTAAGTCTCGCCCTCGTCGAACTCTAATTTTTATTTGTGACTAAAGCATTAATTAATCCGATCTTTCTTCTGGCCTTAAGTTAAAGCTTTTATCTTTATATATTTTTTAAGCCATCATTGTAAAAAAAATTATTAATTTAATAGTCATTACAATTTAAATTAATGACTTGAATTGGATTATTTATATACATTTAAGTTTGCAAGCAAGCTGGATCAGTTTTTATGTAGACAATAAATTGGAGTGCGCCAAAGAGAAAGGTTTAAAGATGGCATTAATTGTATATTGAAGAAATTGATTCGTGAAATTAGATATAATTTCATGGTAATAATATCAGTATGCAGGAAAATCATTATTGAATGGCAAACATTTAAAATATTCAAACTCGTTTAACATTCATGATTAAAAATATAAAATACATTAAATGAATCAAATAAAATTATCTTAAAAATAAATCAATTTCATTCACATTTAAAATAAAAAAAAAATACTTCACAAATTGCATGCATTTAAGAAATGCGCTAAAGCCAAAATTTCTTGACAAATTAACAGAAGAATAAGGCAAACGTCAAGAGTTTGGGAGAGAAACCAGAAATGCCCAACCCAACCCACGACAATAACGACGAGCTGGCATTGGGTTAAGCTTCCTTGTATGGCTGTCAGAGCTAGTCCGAGGCGCTGCCGGCGGACATTTGGACACATGCGGCACGTAAAGCTTCCAGTTGCAACAGTCAACAGTCTGCACTGGGAGTCAGAGTCAGAGTCAATATATATTCCAAAAGAAATTCCGCAAATAATTGCGGAGCGGAGCCACAAAACTTATGGCAATTGTACACAGGGCCGGGCGGCCACATCGCATACATCACGTGCAACAGCAACAACAACAACAACAACAACAACAACTCGCTGACTGTGGCAGCATGCAAACATTTCGAATGCAAATAAAAAATCACGCCAATAAACTAGACATCGCGACGGCAGCAGCGACGCAGACGCAGATGCAGATGCAGACAGTGCGGCAGACAACAACTACAATAACAACAACACTGTGGCAAAGACAATAGCAGCAGCAGCAGCTTAAGCAGCCCTCTCCAAATCCACGACGTCATGATGTCTCGCTGGGATTTGGATTTCAGCAGTATGCTTCCCTAACCAGCTCCCCTGCTCTTCACTCCCTTGTTTCATACGACGATCGCAAAATTGCATACAAATCGTTTGTTTGGTAAATTTAACATAAGCGCGTCAGTAGCGCCTCTGGTACGCTGTGTGTTCGTGGCGAGCTTGGAATAACTTAAAACCAAACCAAAGTCAGCAGAAGAAATTCCGGCAACAACAACAGCAACAACAAAATTGGAGCCCGGGCTTATCTCTGTTCTTGTTAAGCTGGCAGTCCGGCTGGCCGTCCCGGCTCTTGCCGCTCCTGTCTTGTCGTGTAGCCATCATGTAAAACGCATTGGCCCAGCCCCATCCAAATGGGTTGCATTGGCTCTTCGGTGTATCCACGTCGCCGCGCCTGTTGATCAGTGTCGTTACCCGTTGCCCGTCGACCTTCTCGTTCACATCCGCGTGCTCATCCTCGGTCAGGCGTTTGCAGGAAGGCGGCTGCAATTTGTTTGAGTTACGGCGCTTGTAAGCACACTTTAAGGATCCATTGTATTCCAATCAATAAGCGGGGCATGACAATGAGACACAAACTACAAGCCTCAGACCCATTGAATGTCACCCAAGTGTGTTCAACTGGAGCGCCGTTTGCCGCCGCCTTGTTCAGCCCGATCTTAGATTTGTTGAGCATTGGGATTCCTTGGCTGACAATTTGCTAAAAACTACTGCGAAAACTATTTATGACTTTAGTTGCAAAGTGGGTAGAGTATTTAATTGAAATTCATATAAAAAAATGTGAAGGAAAATATATATACATTAATATCTGACATTTCCAGATACATCTATAATCAGCACCCAAATTGGAGGATGTGTCGTAAAATTGTTGTTACAAACTAAAATACCTATTGTAAGTAGAATTGTGATAGAAGTAAAAGTCATATTGCAAATTAGATATAAGAAAATATTCATTTTAAGAAAAATATAACTTTTTCTTCTGATATAATTTTATTCGAAGTTGTTGGATAATTTTTAGCAAAGAACAGAAAATCTGGTATAACTGTAAATTTGGGAATAGCTTAGTCTTAAGACACAACCTCTGGTGCATTAATAATTAGATCTACAATATCTAATAAGATTTATATCTAGATATATAAGTAAAAAAAATGTATTCTTAATAACTATTACATTCATTATATGTATCAATATATGGATACAAATTAAATAGATTAGTGGAAGAAATGTATTTTTACTAACAATATAATATTTTCAGCTACAGTAAATCTATGCATTAGTAAAATTAATTGAATATTAATAATATTGTAAATATCTTTAAATAATATTATCATACTTCTTAAGCAATCTGCATTTATGATAAATATTGACTTACGCCGAGAGATCTAAGTGGGATTTGTGTGAAATGACAACCAGTCGAGCAATTGACTTCCAATTAAATGTGTCAAGCGACACAAAGACGGAATAACAAAAGCAATAACAGAAAGTGCAACAACAACAACAACAACAACAACATCAACAACAACAGCAACAACAATAATAACACGCAACAACTCGCTCAAGCCGATATTCACATTTGCTGAGCTTCGATGCAAATTTGCGTGGCAGAGTGGCGCATGCCCAGAGCCAAAAAGGGGCTTTGCACAGCGTTGCGTTGCATTAGCATATCAGCCTTGATGGCGGGGGTGGCGGAGTGTTGCAACTTAACAACAATAACAGCAACAGCGAGTTAAATTTATGTGTGTGCAGCAATGCAGCAGTGAAGTCAAAAGGATTAACGAGGATTAGCCGAGCAAACAAGACGAACTAACTGACTGACGGACTGACTTGGCCAACAAATCGGTAGACGCATGTCGAATGTGGCAAGGAGCTGGATTGTGTCGCTACCGTTGATGCCATTTACGATAAATTTACGCAAGTCATTTGACAACGCTGTCGTCTGGCTGAATGGAGCGATGCTGCTGCTGCTGCTGCTGCTGGGGCTGCGGCTCATCATTATAACTTGGATGCGCAATAAACATATGCAAAACAGAGTCTCTTCTGCAAAATAAGTGGAATCAGTTGACATTCAAGCATTTAGTAAACTGCCTGCCTGCTGGCTGTCAAAAGTTGTTAGCAGTTGGCAAAAACAAACAAAATGTCGCACATTAAGCGGCTGAACATTACTCAAATGTCACGTATACGTCATGCGTTCCGCAGACATCATCAGCAACAGCAGCAACAGCAGCAACAGCAGCAGCGGCAGCAGCAACAGCAGGCAATTAATTAATCCTGCACTTGGTTAGCAGACAACGTCCAGCTAGAGGCAGTTAGACCCACGTAAAAGACTTAACAGGTTAGCAATGTCTACGTCTCTATTTGGCCAGGTCGTTCCCATTCTTGGCTCAGTCACTGGCTTATTAAAATGTGTCTAAGAACAGGTGAATATAGCCACATAAATTACCACCTCTTCATTAGCTACGTGCACAGTGGTTCAAACAGAATCAAATCTAGTGGAATATTCGGTTGCCAAAATAAGCATAAATTGAGTATAAAATATGCGGGAATTAAATTATATTTAAATTTTACTTGAAACGAATAAAAAGGGCTACCTTGGGTACACTGAATCGAACATGTCTATATCTAAATTTTGGTCCGGAGTTTGAATACGAATGTATTTCGATATGGAGTCGACGAAGTCTTCAACGCTTTAGAAACTTCATAAAATCAAATTATCCTCTTCAAAGGGTACATGTAATTTTAATTATAATATTTAAATTAATAATCAATAACTAAAATTTCATGATGTTATTTAATATAACAATATTTGAAATATATAAATAAAGATAGAAATCTCATTAACTAAATTTAAAATTAATCTATAAATATGTAAAAGCAATAAAAGTTTTGAAAGCATTTGAATTTTGATCATGCCTTACTCATTATATATAAATCGTATAACATATATATTGCCTAAGCACAATTTCTTCGAAACATCTACTCTATATTTTCAACTTAACAAAGAATAGTAATTTTTTTTTGAGATGCAACCACTGTAAGAGCCCAACCCCCATTTACCGGGCTGAGAAATTGAGTTAGGCGCGCGTAATGGAATTTAATTTCTTGTTAGCCAAGTTAACTGCATTTTGCAATTTTATCGAGATAAGTCCTTTACGTTCACGTATGCGTGCCTGACCCCATAAGCCAACTCAGCCAAGGCAGTTCACCTGTCAGGTGTGCAAAGGCTCAGGTTGTGACTTGTCCGTTAGTGGTCGTTAGTGGGCCGCTTTTCCTGTGACATACTTCTGGCAATTAGTCGTGGAAAATCGTGTAGGCTCGACCCGACTGCGTGTCTGGCAGCCATTGTTGTGGGCATACCGTCAACGCTGTCTTTTGTAATTTTAATTACTTCCCTCGAAGCCAAGGATTTGTAGTTGTTACAGTTGTGCTTGCAAGTGCAAATGAAGGCAGATTGTTTTACAACATAATTAAGCGAACTTGTTGTTGTTTACCGCGCCTCAACATGCACAGCTGACTCTAAAGTATCGGGAGCAGGGAACACTAAACAGGGAAAAGGGATGCGGCAATCGATTTAAGGGTATGCGAAATGGAGTGTCGCTTGTGCAAATAATGAAGTGCAGTCAAGTGCATGTTTTGTGAATGTTTTGTGATAGGGGCATGTGTATAAAAAACATAAATGAAAAAAAAGTTGCTCATAAAAATCCATTGTGCTAAAAAGGCTCCGGCGATGTGGTCAAGACCAAAAAAAAAAAAGTAAACGTTCCTGTTTGCAACTTTATTTTCATGCCCAAGGCGCGAGAACTACATCAACGACAACAGCAAGCAGAAGCAGCGACAACTCCAACAAGTCAACAACAATTCGACACACACTTGCCAACTTGGTTGCCTGGTGTGAAAGCGTGTTTACTGGTTCTGCACAAGCCCTTGTCCCTGCCCGTGCCCCTGGCATATGCCTATGCCCCTCTGGCGTGCTCCATGGTCCTTGCTGCACTGATCTTGGCATTCGCTAAAGCGTTCAGCATCGATTCGTTATGATTGCATGTTAAATGGCTCCCGCTGAGTTATTACGAGACAAAATCCTTATTTATCGCTTTCTGATTTATTTGTAAACGATTTTTGCGCGCCCAACTCGTCCTTACAAACCCTACGCGCCTGTTCCACGCCACACTCTTTTACCTCCCTTTGAAATGGCCAATGGCCTCATCGTGATGCGCAATGCCTTGTTTGCACAGCTCCGCCGTCTCCGCCTTCTCCTCTGCTCCAGGCAAGTATTCTCTTAACCATGGCTATTTTTACTGATTTCAACGCCTTTTTTATGGGCCAACAACATACACGCATACATTTGTACATACTACTGCTAATGCAAAGAGTGTTCTGTTCGTGTTCTGCCTGGTGCTGGCTGCTGCATTTGTTTGTGGCTTACCCATTGTGCCACAGCTTATCGCAAGTGTGTAGTTGAATTGTGGTGGTGTTGGTGTGTGAATTTGTGGTTGCTTACTTAATTTTGACATATTTATTTTTATTATGTTATCGCTAAGCATTTCGCCCAGGGTTCACAATGTGGCCCAATCTCGTATCGCGTTTAATCCCACCTTATGCAAGGGTAGACTGAAACTTTTGGGTGGAATCTTGGACATGACTTAATTGAAAACTGCTCTACTAAACTATATATTTGTTTTCCAAAGAACAATATTACAGAATTATAAAAATCTTAATATAACAGGTCTATATTTGATAGAAAAAAGAAAAGGTTATATAATTTAACATTTATCCTTTCTCAACTAAACATATACAATTTATCTTATTGACCACATGCTAAACTCTATAATATCCCATTTATGTGTACAAGTTGGCCTGTTTATTAAACATTTCAACAGATTTTTGTTGCATATCCAGAGAAAGTTATGCTTGCTGTGTTTTCATTCCCACACTTAAATTTATAATTACAATAAAATTTAATAGTGAAATTACTCAGCAAATAAGTGTGCTATTAAATTGAATAACGAAGTTATGGCTCGATCTAACACATAAACACACATATACATATATGTACATATACTGTGATGGATGGCTAGCAGGTGTAATAACTCAATTATATAGCCATCATTCTTACTTGCGATGTTTATGACCAAACTGATTTTTTCTTACCCATTATATTGCTCATTAAATGCGCTTGTGCGTCCCCTTAGTTCCATAAACCAATGTCAATCAATCGGCCAATTGGTAGATACACAAATGAATCCGCTCATACTCGATTACACAGAGAAACTGTAATTCGCAATGCCCAGGAATGCAGTGAGAGAGTTTAACTTTGCCTTGGCTGTGGGTTAAATTCAAATGACCAAATCGTCGTCAACATCGACGCCTTCAGCTAACAGCCGCTGAGCCAAAAGAGCCAAAAAGAACGAATAAACGGAACAACTGCCGCGTGTTTGGCATGGCTTATTAAAACGCAAACGGCTTTTTACGATGCGCAATAAATTGGCGCTGCTTGCCGATGCCTGGTTTGACTCGACTTGGCTTGGCTCTGTATGCAAAAATAAAGGGGGACTTCAAACAAACAAGGCAAAGCTGCAGCAACACGAGGCCAACGCTTATGGCTTAAATTAATAAAATAAGCTTTGTCAGACAATTTACAACGCGTCTTCAGCGAGCAGATTACGAGCACGCGGACACGATCCAAAGTTGGGAGCAAGTAGTCGAGAATGGAGAAGAAGTCGACGTCTTCGTCGACTGTTGCCTGTCTGTCTGCCTTGGCTCTTGGCCAGTTAGATGTCTGGTGGTATGGGGAATTTAAGGGGGAGGGGTGTCTGGTAGGCAGTTTTTGCTGTTGGTTGCGGTGTTTGTTCGTTAATTAGCGAACATATTTCGTATAATCGGTGTCATATTAGTTATAAATTGGATAAAAGCGCAAAACGACAACTTAATTAATTTTAAATTCCAATTTATAAGCAACAAAAATATATATGCAACAAAATGCAAAAAAAAAAAAACTCGATTCTCTGTGGGATGTTGTCCGTTGTCTGTTGTCGATGATGGTGCCGCTGATAACGATTATGGAACCGCAGCTAACCAGCTAATCATGTGCAGCACTTTCGCCCCCGCCCTCGCTATCGGCCTCACCTCTCGCTTCTTTTAGAAATGCGCACCAATAAGCCAGCAGACAAACTGCAGCCAGTTTGCCATACCAGAGATCCCAGCTCAAAGTCTCTCCCAGTCTGCCAGTCTCTGCCCGGCTCAGTTCGGCCACAGCTTCATTTAAATTTTTCCTTTTTTTGCAGCCTTTGCCCATTTGCCCGGTTCAATTCCGAGAATTCACTGTAGTTTCTGAGGTTTTTTATTTTATTTTTTGTTGGCGTTTGCTTTTGCTGCTGCTTCTGCTTTGGCTACAATTCGATTAGGTCGCGGGTCTTGGGCCACGTCCCGCCACTGTTGATATATTGCAGCGATCAGCAGTGATGATCATTTTGTTCAGCAGATTGCGTTTCGATCAGCATCAACTGTAAATTATCTTATAACTTAATTCATTAATAAATTTATGAATTGGCCGTTGTAAATTGTTGAAATTTATTGGCCTCAGTTGTGACATTGAAAGGGTTCGCCCTGTCTTACAAATCCAGAGCTGGACCTCTTCGAAGAGCATTGTCTATTTTGTGTGTGATAAATTTGTGTGTATGTTGTGGGTAGACAACAAAAATCTTTCCGTTTCTTTCTCTGCTGTTGGCTGGGTGCTCGATGGTTTTGTTATAAATCGTTGAATCATTTGTCAGGCACTTTTTAAATACCTGTCTCTCTCTCTAAGACGTTGTAATTAATGTGGCATTTAAATTTAAAGTCGATTTACTTAATTTATTTTGATAAATTTCAATTATAAAGTCATCATCATCAACATCATCATCATCATTATCAACATAATCATCATCATCGGCAACAAACTTCAGTACGAGTGGCTAAACTTAAGACTTCTTTTCGGAATGAATATACTTACAAATACAATGGATTCTCTTCGATTATAAATGAGATACTTTTACTACATATAAGGTGCCTCAAGAAAGTTGCAGGGCTGTTAAAATTTGCCGTTTCACGCATAAATTTCTACTTTTAGGACATGATCAAAAAGATTTTTAGGCCCTAAGAGAAATTTGAAAGATTGGATGAATGAAAATATCACAGTTTGAGTTGAATGATTTAGGCATTTACAAACGATGCTTAAATGGTATTAAAGATATTACTAATAACTTTCTATTATTATTATAACGTATAAGCAGAGCTGGTCACAAAGGCTTTTGACAAAGATCTTACAATGATCGTAGATTTAAGCTTGTTACTTGATTTCTAAAAAAAACTGATTATGATTGAGAAGTTTTGTTATTTTTCGAGAGTGTTTGGTTTGACAAAAGTTTGATATGAAAACTTTAACACCTTATATGAAGTTTCCTTACTATCTGGGATTGGTAGTTTTTTTTTTGGAAATCTTATCTAAAGTAAATTTGATTAGTAATTAAATAAATATTCATTAGGGTGCTTTGATGAGTTCTTATGATCTTCCTTTTGATGTATTCTTCTAAACTCTCGTGAAATTATACTAGAAATGAACGTGTTGAAAATACCAAACGCATTATAAAGAAGCAAAATTGTTTGATTATATTGAGCTGATAAGTTGAGAACTCGGAACACTGACAGCTGGGATCGCAGCTTCATTCAGAAAAGAAAGAGAGAGGGAGAAAGGGAGAGAGCGAAAGGGAGAGAGAGAGAGAGATAGAGAGAAGAGGGAAAGATGGTGAAGAGATCTTTAAAATCTGTTGCCGCATTAATTTTGCTAATCCTGTTGCGCTCACCATGATGATGATGATTATGATGATGATGATGATGATTAAGGCTGATGATGGGAATGATGATGGGGATGTTGATGGGCACATAAGTGAGGGAGATGCTGGGACAGGAGCGAGCAGCTCAATGGTCATGCCGACTGATTTTATATGGTTATATTTCTGACTTTTGACAGCAACAAGGCTCGTTTGTCGCCATGGCGGTAAAGTGTTGTTCTTGTTGTTATTGTTGCTGCCGTTCCCAAGGAATTTCAGTCCGATGTCATTGGCAAATTAACACACAATGCGCCAGCTAATATATTATACAATATTCGAGCCAACCAGCCATCCAGCCAGTCATCGCTCTTGCCACATTTCCCAGAAGTTATAGACACTTTTTGCACAGGCAAAAGAGCCACTGGTCAAGTGCTACATATGTAGCCTAGTATGTACATACATATATCAATGGCACTCTCTGGTCAGCGTCGTAAATAATATCAATCTTGTAAGTAGCTGCCAGCATTTAAGAACAATTCGGTTAATCACTTAATTTATGCGGCTGCTACAAATCGCAACCTTGTTGCAGGGGCGCTGCAAGCT
Organism: Drosophila setosimentum; assembly: GCA_035043505.1. NCBI lineage: Eukaryota > Metazoa > Arthropoda > Insecta > Diptera > Drosophilidae > Drosophila > Drosophila setosimentum. The sequence continues at coordinate 923,785 of JAWNMY010000022.1, read as the reverse complement.
AATCCTTTGCGTGTGTATGAGTGTATGTGAGTATGTGTGTGTGTGTGCTTGTCTCCTTGGCTAATAAACGATCATTTAATAAGCGTTTTAATGCCAAATTTACGATCGTTTTATTTGCATAAATTACCAAAGTTGCCAACTGTATGCACATTAATTTTCCGACTAAATTGCCAATAAAATATTATTTATGTTGTATGCAAAAAATACATTTCAATGTACAAAAAGCAGCAGAATCTGCAACAAAAACAACAACAAACAAATGAGATGACTTTATATGAGCATATTTAAATCAGTTGAAGTCGAAGGTAGTAAATTTTATAAGCTTTGTTGGGCTTCGCGAGATCTTCATAAGATGCCTGCTAATATAGCCATAAACTTTGGCATTTGGCTGTAAGCAGAACCATATAAATATGGCCTTTACTAGATTACCTAGAATGTTATTAAGTTATATGTACCTTGTCAAAGCACACTAGAATGTTGCAAGCTAATTGCATTTCATTTTCTTATCTAGGCGTGACAAGTGAAAAATCGTGACCGTTGGCAAAAATTTCATTTTAAGTTGTGTATCAGCCTATAAATAGGCCAGGTGAGTTGCCAAATAGACAGTTCCAGTGTGGCAACCAATTCAACTCAAAAAATGTTGGTAATTTTGAAGTATAGCTTTGTACTTGTGGTAAGTGTTGTCAATTACCGCTCTCTCTTTCTCTCTCCTTGTTTTGATTCTACATAATTCGGTTAATTCCTTACAGGTCCTAATGCACGTGACTATTCAATCTGTTGACGGACTGCTCCCTGTTGCTCCGCTTGTCGGTGAGACTCTTGGAGCCGTAGTTTGCCTTGATAGTAATACAATAAACATTTTGGGCAGTGTAATTAAATTAATAGTTTCTGTGCAATTGGGCGATCAAGTGGCAAGTGCACTCAACCCAGTTTTGAATGATATTAATAATCAATTGACATTACTTTTGTCAAAATTGTAAGGTCGATCCATTTAAATATCAATATTAAATAGGACATGCATATAAGAGGGCAAGACATTTTATTTTGGGAGGATGCCATGGGGGGAACTTTCAAAGGGACACTATTTTGTGGTGATGTTCAGTTGGTTGGTAATTATTCAAAGATCAATACCATACAAACAGGAATTTTTTAGAGCGACTCTATTTTCACCACCATTATACATTTGTTTACTTGATACCACAATAGTCTGAAATTGAAGCGATTCCTTCAGTATAATACGAAATCATAATGAAGTCGACTAAGTCGCCTCACAATTTGATTACTATCTAAAAGACATATTTGTCGACTACCAAGTTAAGTTAAAAATGTAACAGATTCTGCGGTTATCTCTGACTTATCTTGTACAAAACCGAAATTTCTTTCTTTATTAAGTAAGTAATAATTTCATTCGCGTGTCTTTTATCAACCGCACAATTCCACAAACTCGTCCAGCACCTTTTCGCAGACATTTTCATCTTTAATGTCAATTCCCATACAAAACAGAGATGAACAATTTTGACAGAAAATACTTGGAAACTTCTTTAGAGACTTCCTAGATGTGCCACTTGTTACTCGGATGCAAGGATAAAGTGAGCCGTAGATCAGTTGAGATAATGCTCTTTTTTATGTGACCTGACGATGCAAAGTGATAACGCCGACATCGGGGCAGCGCTTTAACGAGCACATAATCATAAAAAACAAGTTGCCTTCGGAGATTCAAAGATCCCAAAGACAAGAAGCTGCAACAAGTGACATTCGGCGCACAGAACTCGAGCAGCCATAAAGCATATTAGTTTAATGTTCAACAGTTAGTTCATTAAAACCCGAAGCGATTCTCTTTAATTGCCTCATCTAAGAACCGGTTCAAAGTTAAAGGGCGTACCAGACCTGATGGGCCTAGAACACGGTCAGTTAGTTTGAAATTTGGCAAATATATTTTTGGCGGCACTCGAATGGAAACGTTGTGTGGTCTTTGTATAAAGAATCCAAATCTCGCATATCTCGCCGCCAATTTGCGTTGGAAATGTGTGCCACATGACAAGCAATTAAGCCCCGGATCGGGGCAGTGTCAGAGCGCGTACGTGCCCTGTCCCCAGGCCAGGCGAGATAGTAGTTGTCGTTGTGGGGTTAGTACAGTGAACCCGTACAGCGCGAAAGCTATAAATTTATGACAAATTTTCAAAGGAAATGAACGCACTGCGTGTGGCTGTTTCTTCAGCATTTGCTCCGGTGAGACGTGGCGGCACTTAACACCACGCATCATTTTAATTATTTATTTGGTCATAAAACAGTCGAAGCAGGAGGAGGCTGGTCATTTTTCGGGCTGCCCAACATTCGGCACAGTTTTCGCCGTTATCGTTGTTGTTGCTCTGCTTGAGCTGAAAATCGTTAAATTTAACAAATTGCCAGCGATTTTTATCGCGCCCGGCCCTGGAACGTCCATAGATTGCGAGTGGTATGCATTTTTTTTTTTTTTTTTTTTCGACTGCCAAATTTATTTATGACCACTACAAACATAATTCAGCTTTTGTTACTTTTTTCGAGTTCGCGACCATAACGCATAATTGGCCCTGAAGTTATGAGATGAGCAAAATGAGTGGACTAAACTAAATGACTCATGTACCGCAAACTGTTGCGCGATTGAAATTATTGTAATTATGCACTGGTTGTGTTATACACCTTAAATTCAAAATTTTTAAGTTTTTGTTTAGTTAAATTCAAGTTTTAAACATCAGAATTCTACGTTTGTTTTCAGATTATATTTTGAATTGTAAGTTCGTTGTCTAAGTCTTTTGATATTCTTGGCAATTTTTGTCAGTATTTATCTATTTTTATTTGTCTATAAGCTTATTCTATATCTTTAAAATATTCATTATATTTGCGCTGTTTTTTTTCTGCGATTTAAAAGTAGGTAACGATCAGGCTAATTACAAAATCTAATTAAATCTTAAAAATGTTTATTTTATAAGAAATCGCAACTAATTGCTTGCCAGTCATACATATGCAATGGAAATAACAACAACAACAACTACAGCACGGACAACAACTGGCTTAGCAAATAAAACTTGCCAGACGCCTGTGGGCATTCGACCAGCAACAGCAACAACAAAAAAACACTAACCAACCACGCACAGTTGAAACAACAAACAAACATATTAAGTTCGAGTACTGAAAAATAACCAGTAATTATAATAATTACCCGTAAATTATATGGCGCATTTACAATTACACACGAATTCATGAGCTTGTCATAAAAATTTTAAACAGTTAAAATAGCTATGCTTTATCTTTGCCAGTTAGCCGCCATACTGTGCTTATGTGCGGAATAGTTGCAATTTCCAGTAGATTTTGTGGCTACTGGCTCTTGAATTCACTAGCCGCATTTCACTTCTAAAAAGATGGTACTTGATGACTAAAAGAATATATAATGTATTGTGTGTATAATTGTCGAGCAGGAAGCAGATGCCCTTAGAAATTTTCAGGGGGGTGTCTTGATTTTTGTTTTAGCAAGTCAAACAATCTATAGATCCGGCAGGCCTGCAGTGTCTTGTTGCTGCGGGCCTGCCGGATCCGAGCTTTAAATCATATAGCTGCCATAGGAACTATCGGTTGAAACATAAGTATTTGCTTGCAAATTTTGGAACAGCCTCTTGCCATTGCCATTAATTAATATTTGGACTATGAAGCCTTTGAAATGAACATATCTGTTGTCTTTTTGCTTCAGAACTTACATATATCGGAGCTGGCAGGATAGGAGCTCTAAATCTAGCTGCTATAGGACCAAACGATGAGTTTGTGTTTAAAATGATGTTCATTTAACAAAATTGAATTGCCCAAACTTGTATCAACATCCGACTATATACATACTATATACATATATATATATAGCTGCCAAAAGAATAGTTAGTTAGTTTTAAATTACATTTATATTTCGTTTATAATATTTTTTATTTATACAGCACGTCACAACAGAGATTTCTGTTTATATTATAAATTATTGCTCTTAATTTATAATGTCGTTAAAAACATTAAAAGACTAGTTGACTTCGTTATGCAAGGGTATGTAATTGTCGGTCTGCCTAAGCTAACACCTCTTATTTGTTTATATATGTATGCTAAACTATGTAATCCAATTAATAACAATCTTAATAACATGCAATTAGAAACTTTATATGATATTAAGCTTAGCTATGCGGACAACTACCACTTTATTACATTCTTAGAATGATACAAATACAATTTTGTTGCGCATCCTTGTTTGGGTGAGCTGTTACAATTGCAGCTCAGGCACCCCGATTTCTTTCAGTGTTTGTGTTATACAAGTTTTGAGTGCTTTCAGACAGTTGCATTTCATGCGCTCAGACATAAGAAACGTGGTCATAGCTCCAATTAAACGAAAATGAAATCAAATCACATTCGCATTTGGAACTGTTGCACACTTCTGTCCCATCCGGTTGGCGTCCAGATGTTGACGGAGCCGGAGTCAGAGCTGTGGGCTGTGGACGGGACCGGGCCGGGCCGCGGTTGAGGTTGAGCTTGTACCTAAACCGCTTGATTCCACATAATTGAAACGAGTTTGCCACAAGTGAGCATGTTTTTATTGTTGTTTTCGACGTTGACGTCGTCATGGATGATGTTTCGCAGTTGAGTGTCGGTTATAAAGTAATTAGCCTCAATTTAACGTTTATACTTTGTTGATTATGATGATGTTAATTATATTATTTTATGCGACACTTTTGGCGGACTTCATCCGCAAACAGTGTAAACCAGATGAAGGCAATTCAGGTTTGCCCCAAAACTCGAATGAACTCAAAAGTCTGACATGCGACCACTAATTACGACTTTTTAGTTAGTTTGGTCAACACAAAGTTGCTTCATATTACGTTGGCCAAGGCGAGAGATGTGCAACTGCAACTGGTATGAGCTAAAGTCATGGTCGTATTAAATCAGTTTTCTTTAGCGTAATTTTCCTGGCCAAGATTGTTGTACATTTGCATCAATCACGCGGCTGCCTTGTTGGACCCTGTCTTTCGTTCGCTTCAGTGCCTGCTCCTAATGGCTTTCTATTAAAAACTACTTTTATTAATTAAGCAAACAACATAATTTTCCAGTAAATTGTTGCATCAGCGCCAAATCATGGCAGCTGCAGTCGCCGCCGTAACCGTCTGCCACGCTAATTATACCGTAGCAGATGCTGCATGCAGCAAAAAGACCATGTGGAGTGTGAGTGTGGAGCCCAAAGTGATGTCCCGCTGCAGCGTCAGACACCTGATGCTGCACGTTGCATGCTGCTGATGCTGCTTGCTGTTTGCTGCTTGCTCTGCGCTGAAGCTCAACGTTAAAATTAAAACACGATAAATGAGTTTAATAATGGCGGCAATTAAACGACTACACGGCCGCACCACGCACCACGCATCATGCACCACGCACTCCACTCTCCAAGCTTCGAAATGCTGCATTTGCTGCTGGGATAACAGCTTCGGCATCAAGATCAGCATCAGCATCAGCATCAGCATCAGCGTCTCAATTACCGCTGCTCTGCATGGCGCTTCACGGTTGAGAAATTCGACGCCACTTTCAAAAACGCATCACTCAAAATGTTGTAAGGCGTTGAGGCTTGTTATGGGCCCACAGTCGTTACAGATACCCAAAACAAGTAACTAGATGGAGAATCTAGCAGATGAATGTGTATCTGTATATCTATATGTATTCTGTATCTGTATCTACGTGGCTTGCTTGGGAAAGCAGCAAGCGCGCTCAAAAACTCATCAGCAATTTATTAAAACTCATCAATACTCATCAAAATGACTCGGCCATAGAATCTTAACTCCAGCCCCGTTTCGGACACGAATCCCAAAATGAATGCCTGCGGTTAATTTAGCGCATTTCAATACATGTTGGAATAACAACGAAATTGAAATATGTTTGTATATCTTTATTTCACTTGCCGTTGCGCTACTCAAATTATTCATCTATAGGGCATATAAGTTTCACCTTAAGTTATGATAGATTTCTCCAATTTTGAGTTGTCTGTTGTCCACAATAATAATTTGTCATATTTTGGAAATACAATTTTTTGCATGTCCATAAAAAATTAATATAAATGAATATTTAGATAAATAGTAATAAGCATACAAATAAATTTGGCTTTGGAAAAACGTATATAAACTGGAAAATCTTGAAAATGAAAAAATTATTACTAGTAGAAATTTATCCTTTTAGAATAATTTACTCATTCAACTACCTTGAATAGTAAATTATTAAAAAATGTTGTTCATTTAACTACTTTCAAGATTATATAATTTTAAGAGCATCAAGTTCCTTCTGGGGAAAGATAAAATAATTTGTGCGAGGGAAATTACAGATATTTATCAGGCTTTCCTTTGACTTTGGTGAGCTTTAAGGTGTTTAACCCCGATACTGATGATGTGTATATTAAGGTACATATGAATACCAATTTTACAACTTACACTATAGCTCATTGATTGGTTCGTCTAGGCGGATATGTAGCCGTTTTAACTGGTAACTTCTTCACCTTCTTGTTAGTCATTTGTCTGCATTTTCAGCTCATTTGTTTTGCATAGCTTGTTGTTCTGGCTTTGTCCGCTGGCGTTCAACAAAATGTTTTGCATATGTCAGAAGAGTCGGGTGTACAAAGCCGCATGCCCATCAATCTGGGGCATCAATTTGAGAAATGCATCAAAGTTGGCAGCCCGAACAGCTTGATTAGTTAGTTGTACAGCTCACAGGCAGCAACAGCAGCAATAACAACAACAACTACAACAACAGCAACATCACCTAACAGCAACAATAGCAACAACATTCGTTTTGGCAGCCAAGTGCATGTGGCTCATTAGTCTGGTGCCGCTGAGGAGGCTGTGAAATTGGGAATCGTCTGGCGATGGTGTCTACATCAAATTTAAGTTTTAATAATTGGCTCACATTTATATGCTGCCTTAATTTGATTGTGCCGTCGAATGTTTTTCCAGCATTCGACTGATCAATTAATCATCTCTCATTGATTGTTGTTGTTGTTGTCGTTGGTGCTGTTCTCGCTGTGGGCGTGGCAGCCCTAATGAAGATGCCCATAGTCCCGAGGCGGAGTCGGGGTAGGAGCGTTGCCAACTCGTTATGCGGCTGTTAATTCAAAATTTCAATTGGCGACTTTCGCCAATTGTTAAAAAAAAACGGTTTTTTTTTTATATATGTTTTTTATGCCCTATACCTATTGAAAACGGTTAAGTAAACTAATGAAAAATTTCCCTAAGTCAGCTGAAGAAGTTTTAGAAAATTTGCAATAAAAACAGCAACATAAATTCATATATAATAAGCAGCGCAATGCAAACAGCAAAATTGCTTGTTTCTGTTGCGGATGCAGATTTTAAATTTGTTCATCTCTCTTAATCATTTTCAGTGCACAAGCTTTTACACGCAAATGTACATACATAAATATCGTGAATAGGCTAACGAGAAACTTAAGTGAGATATCTGGCTTCCAACAGAACGCAATTTGTCTTTGAAATTAACTAAATATCAGTAAGAGAAACTCGCATTCAGAATTCCTGTATTTGTTTAATTCGTCTTTCGTATTTTCCATATGGCAGTAAGCTTTAACTCGTTGTCATCTCGTCAAAAGCTAATTAGATGCTCGCTCATTCAATTTAAATTGCAGAGCGTAACAATATTAGTCAAATTATATTAAACATATGCTCCGAATGTACGCGCAACATTTGAAATAATATAGAATCGCAGTGTTCAAGTGCAATTCGCAAGTTTGCAGTTGACTTTGCTGTGCAGAGAGAGAATAATCACTCTTGTTGGGTCTCTGTGATATTCTATAATAAGAGAACTTAACAACGGACATACAAATACCATGTAGTCGGTTTCTAATTTTGTAGTTGTGTGAATGAAAGAAATTGAATGCGTTAAATGCTGCTTCGATAGCAAATTCAAAGATTAAAAGAGGCTGAAATATATTGTTCTTGTTATTTATTTATTTATTGTTGCTTCAATTTTTTTTGTCGTTGTGTGTGAAATAAAGTGCAATTTGTAAAAACAAAGAGGCGATTATTGTGATGAAATTACTCCGAGTAGCTGCGAGCAGGGTAGCACCTGGTCAGGCACTGTCGACTAGAGCACTTTTGTGCTTTTGAAAATGTGTGCCAAATTCAACTGGAAAAGAGTGCGCAACAATTTCGTGGGCAGACTGTGCGCTCCGAGTGGGTTCTTTGGCAGACCTTTTGTCGCCACATCAGCTCGCGATGAAATTAAAAACGTCTGGGATCACGTTCAGGTCTCGAACCCCGGCCGGCCTGTTGGGTTAATGCTAATCAGTGTCATCGCATCAGCGGCAAAAGTGTTTGGATATTTGTTAAATGAAAGCGAAACGCATGCAGCCAACAACAGGCAACAGGCAACAGACAACAGGCAACAGGCCTTGTCCCGCCTGAGAGACACTGTAGAGAATATCCCATGGCCTCCTATCGTGCTGCAAAAATCAAGTCATTGGTCGTTACCGACGTGTCCTATGCCCTGTGTGTCTGTCCGTTTGTCTGTCTGTCTGTTTGGTATGCATTCGTTGCGCAATTAATTAACTTGAGCATTTTTAAATGTGTTTGCTGGTTGCTTGCTGGCTTTTCGGTCGGGTGTTACCATTTTAATGCCCTGCACAGCAAACAACAAACAACCAACAGCAACAACAACAACTTGAACAAGTTCTTTAACATGTCTAATTAGTTGTTGGCCAGTTGGTCGCTTTTGCTGTTGTTATTGTTGCTCTTGCGGCTGCTGCGTGCGATAAAAAAAAATGCATGGCACTCATTTAGTGTTTTCTTAAGCTGAGACATAAATTTGCAAGCTGTTAAAAGGGACGGCTCTGCAATGCGATGATATTGCTTTTGCGAATTCTACTGCTGCTCCTGCAGGCCAGATAAGTAAAACATGCCTGTTGTCTCAATTTTGTGGCTATGCTGATCACCCTGCGATCAATCCGACGCTGGCAGCAGCTATAAGGACTTGAGTGTACTAATTATAGAGCACAGTATACATATGTAATCCAATTTGTACATACATAAATATATTCAAATACTTTCAAGCATAATTTAACATATTTTATTTGAATGATCAAATCATTTCCTCTGAATTTTGTGTAGAAATTTTGTCGTCAAAATTAAATGCAGTATTATTCAAGAGGTTTATTTTTGGGATAGAATAGGAATATATACAAATGCTTCTTTTGCCTGTTTCATATGTACATTTGCACAATTTTATTACACCCATTAAGAAGAGCGTATACAAAATAATATATTTAATATAGCGATAGCTGAACTATTGAAAACCAATTAATGCAAATATTTCCGCTTGTGTCTTATTGTTGTTGTTTTTGTTTGTTGCTCGTGTGCATATGGAAACCGGAATTATTTCATTTGCCTGCTAATTGCGTTCTGTGTGTGTTTTTATGCTAATTTGAATTTAATTGCACGCATTTTCAGATGCGTCTTGGGGTCGCTTCAGGTAATGTGTTTGGCTTAATAATTGTGAGCCGGCAGCGGGCACGCTCCCTTGACAGCGGGCTAATGCGAGCTCCGCCGAATTGCCGTATGTTGCGCCGTCTAGGTGGCACCACCACCAGTAACCAAATCCCCAGAATCCGCTCCGTGCGTGTTTTGTCTGTGGCTCTATGTCATTTTAATGGCTGGCGCTGCTGCCACTGTCGCTGTTGCTGTTACTGCTGCTGTTGCTGTTGCAAATGACCATTGGCGTTTAAACTGGTTGGCGCAGCTGTGCCCACTCAGAATGCGTGCCAAGCTGCACCACCAAAATGGAACGAACTGACGCGTCTTGCCTCCCGGTAGCCAACCAGGCTGACCAGGCTGACCGGGCTGACAGGCCAGCTCGCCAGACATCGGCTTCTACCCGTTCTTTCGTTTTTCGGTGTAATTAATCATGGTGCATAAATGAATGCAGCCAGCAGTTAATTAACTTACGTTTATTTAACCAACATTTGCAGGGCAGAGCACATTTCTGATGGAATAACATGCCATCAACTATGAGTAGTACAGACAAATTCACACCTTAGCCTTACCAATTTACTACTTCGCCTCAGTTGGCTATTAAAAACAGAAAATCCAAAACACAAAACCTGAAATGTGCTAATGAGCGATCCATTGTGGCAGCTGCTATTGTGATTTGGCATTTACTTCTGATTGCAAGTGCCAGGTGCAACATTACCGTTAACCGTACACACAGAAAAAAAATCAAACTGAAAATTTTTTTTAGTGTATTGATACCCATAGAAAAAAAGTATATTTTGCTCTATATGCATATCTCCATTTGGAAAGTTTCAATGTCCTAAATGATTGCTTTTGTATTTCTATGCATAAACTGTAGCAGGCCACTAGTGTAGTACGATGACTATAATATAACAGCTGTAATTTAACATGCAACGATGTACTTAACATTGATATCGCTGTCGATCGATTGTGTGATCACGATTTTGAAGAAGAGGAAGAGAGGAGTCGTTGCGAATAAAGGAAAATGAATGGGTGTGTTTTAGATAGAAACATAATTTAGTTTTGACTGCCACAATACAAACTACAAATTGTACTTTAAATAACAAATTAGTTACAAACGCCATGCAAAAATTAAAATACTCACTCGAAGAGTGTAACAAGTATACAAATTTTTGATCTAGCCTTATCATTTATTGTGTTCACTTTGACCAAAATCCTTCCACTTTATTAAATGTGGCTTAGTACAATAACATTCAGCTTTTCTCTCTGTGTACGCTTTTGTGTACAACCTTCGGTGCATTGGCTTAGGGGGAATGCGGCCCCATAATTTGGCCGATTGTCAGCCGCAAAAAAGTTAGTTGCTGTGGCTGCACCCACTAATTATTTTAAAGTAGTTGCCCAACGCGACGTCGCGTCGCTTTAGAACTTTTGCCTAGATTTATTGACTATGTTAGTCAAAGTTTTGCGATTTTCGCGCTGCCACGCCCACAAAACAAAAAGACTGTTTGTGAAACCGCCTCCCTTGTTGTTCGGCAACATCAGCCGCTGACGGCGACAATGCGAAATGGCTTTTAAATTGCGCTTGCCGCATGCTTTAGGGGGCGTGTCAGCGCCCACATCACATCCAAGTATATTGATTTTATTATGGCCGACTGGGCTCCCTGTCGGGACAATCGGGTCAAAGGTTAATTGGCTAATTGTTCAAACAGGTTGTTTTGGTTCTGCCTTGTCGAACTTTTGCTATGCGCACAGCTTTTGCATCGAGTCTTTAAAATGTTTGGAGTTGCAGCTTGTAATGATATGGAGAAAAATAAATGAAAGTATTATGTATATTAAAAAATTATACTCGAAAACTGCAGGTAGAAGTGTATATTTGATTCTTGGATTACAGTAGATCCCTCTGGGAGACTGGTAAATCGATAGCATCGATAAATGCTAATCGATTACACCTCATCTGCAACAATTCTTAACTTATGCAGATTCACCAAACTTGGAACGTAGGTGGCTGGTGACCTCATTCAACAATCTACATCTTTAAAGCTAGAGCCACCAAATTTAATGGGTACATTAAAGATTATTCAATTTTCAAGGAACGCATTTAGTGTTTATTACACTGATATCATAGTATAACACAACGTTCTCACTTGTTTATATATTCCATTCATTAGTTTGTGTTTTATGGATACTTATCTCTCGTGTGATCCAGTTATCCAAATTGGTCGCTTACACCGGCTTATCACTATCCCCATCATCATCATCGTCATCATCATCATTTCTCAGCGGCCAGGTAGAACCATTTCAATCTGCCTCGAAATATAATTGATAAGTTAGAAGCTGGCTGCAAAAGGCACTCCTTGAACTACAGCAATTTGAGGGCATCACATTAAATAAATCTGTCAGTGTCTTCAGTTGCACTCCCGTTCCCAATCGAGATGTGCAGTCGGTTCGCTCGTTGGTTCTTGATCTATTGGTCTGTGGGAGACCACCTCTGACCGACAAAAAAATAAAACCAAAGGTGAAGCGAAATACTAAAACCAAAACTCATTTAGAGGGGCTGGCGCCCAATTTGTGGAAGGCGCCTTTTAATATAAATCGTTTGCCATTTGTCTTGTGTCATTAATTTGTAAATATAACTAAGGCAGATTCTACAAAAGCTCTTTGCCTGGCCACTCTCGGCCATAAATCCGCTCTCCGCGTTGCGTGCCCATTGTGGGCGTGACTGAATGAGCGCCAAATGAGCGCCTCATTAATTTTCAGAAAATGGATTTTCAAATAAAACCCAAAGCCATAATTTATTTTTAAAAATTTGCGCCCAACATGTGCATTTTCATGCGATGAGAGATTCGAGAATTGCACGCGCCATTAAAATGTGATCTGTTCAAAATGTATATATATATATATATAATTTTAAGTCAGGCTATGCAAATCACACTAATTATTTATTATTATTATTACCACATATACGAAAACAATAAAAAATTTTAATTACTAGCATTAGATGCATTGGATCCGCCGCAATATACTTTATTACCTATTAATTAATTCTAAACTTAGTTAAATCGTGTGGAATTTTCTATAATAAAGTGTTATATACAGTAATTTACCTAATAACCATTCATGAAAATTTTTATGGAATATTGTGAGTTCTAAAGTTACTTAAGTTCAATAAAACTTATGACAACGTTGAAGTCGGGCGTTACCAAGTGCGGCATACTCTGTTACCAGTTTAATACCAGTTGAAATGAGATGGTCAGAGTTTCTTGAGTGGGTGGGAGTGGCTGTTAAATTCAATAATTATAAGTACCTTTTAAATTTTGTGATACTAACTCTAAGCCTGCGCAATGTATATGATTTCGCGATTTTTGGGGGTTGGATTGGCGTGTCCGGAATATATATAGGCTTGCCGTGTTTCGAATGAGATCAGCATCAATTTACCTAACAAGTTTACTGTCTCTAACATTGAAATTGTGGACGTGGAAACCTAATTTGGAAAAATGAACAAAAAATATCACGCTCGGAGGACAGATATAACTGAATCCATGGAAAACATAAGAACCTAAATTTTTATCCAGATTAATTAAAGCCGTATTATTTATGTACATTTCGATAGCGATAGTACAAACAGCGATCGATGCGATTCTAAAATCTACGTCAGAAATAGTATTTCTTTCGAAAATCGGTGTATTTATTGCACAGTGAAATAAATAAAATCAACTTTGAACACCCATGCACATAAGCTACCATTTAAATAATAATATTTCAACCAATGAATCTTACATCTGCAAGATGTATGTACTAATTTTACAAAATGTTTTCTTCAAAATATTAATTTTGAGAAGTCAATCTTGAATCTTATCGTTCAGTATCAGAGTATTAAAATGGAATTAATGAAGCATGCCTTTTGTGATAGTTTACTACTACCGAGCAGAAATGGAATGGAAACCACTTGCGAAACTGCTGCCCGCATTGGTTTATCAGTTTTGAGAATTGACTCTATAAAATTGGATGCTGTGATCGGATTCCAATTGCCAAAGTTGAGCTTTCTCCTTGCGAACACTTTATTTAGTTGTGAGTTTGATCACTGTGTTATTTATTGCTGCTGCAAATTAACTTTTCCTCTTGGCTGTCATGGAATCCAATTTGCCAATTGACGCCTAGTCCTAGACTAGACAAAACGGTCAACGACTTTGCTGGGCATTTTGGGCTTAGAGTAGCCTGGCTCGCCTCAGATCGGCTCGGCTTTAAAGCAGTTAAGAGCTGGCGTCTTGGCGCCGCTCTACCTCATTTCAAATGAATTTATGTGGCGGCAAGAGGCGCCACAAAAGTGCAACTAGCCCGTTGGCTCGTAGGTGCCAAGTCTCTCTCTCTATCTCCGACTGAGTCTGTTGCTGATTTATCGCCAAAACAGGGTCGAATTCGAATAATGCTATGAAACTGCTAACCTGTGCATTGGCACTACAGGTATGCCTCTGCCACTGCCTAAGCATATATCTGTATTTGTGCTTGTTTATTAAACGACGACTAGCGCCAATCGACCGCCCACGTTGCGGGCTGGCTGGGCTCATAAAATGCGCCAAATGCAGTTTAAACTGCAATTCCGTTTGTGTTTTGGCTGCCTCTGTTTTGTTATCGCCATACAAATGGCCGCTAAATAGCAAAACTTAAAGCTAAACAACTGAGACGACGCCTACGCTGTCGCCGGCACGTCCGCTGCACTGCAGTATATGTCAGGCGATAAGCACGGGCCCCATCCCTCCCACATTCCCACCCGATACTGCTTTCTCCATTCCTGCGTGCCCATGCCACATGCTCACCTGCTGTTGTCAAATTGGCACTGCCTGCTGCACTAATGACGCCCTTAATATGCTCAAAGAGCCCTGAACTGGCACTCTAGCCAGTTGACGGTTGACGGTTTGGTTCGGTTGTTGACTTGGCTGAAAGCCATTTCCCCTCTCATCTGCGCAAATTTGTTTTCAAAGTCGTCGTCGCCGTCTCTGTCGCTTGTAGACATGCCAAAATCAAACGAAACACTTTGACGAACTCTATTTGGGCTTGCAAACATTTATGCATATATGCTTACAACCTATGGGCTAGTATTGTGAGTATTGTGTAATTTATTTTTATTTGGACATATTAGTCGACTCTTACCATAATATTGGATACTCTGCCTTATAACTTACCTGGGTTACCAGTCCACAATATGAATTAATAATTAAGTTTTTGATAATGTCAATCGAATATTAAACCATTTAGATTTAGAATACAATGACAAAGTTATTGATAGCTTTTTTTTACAATTATTTGCTTTAGCTCAAAGTTTAAAGATGAGTTTTAAGAGACTTACATCTCGCAAAATGTTAATATTTTATTAAAAGCCAGAGTTGAAAAAAAAATTTAGTTCATACCTACATATATATATTTAGGTGCTCTATGGAATATTATTGTAAAATTGTACACTTAACGGCAAAAAATTGCATCGACTCAAAGCTGCCAAGAAGCACTTATTTCCAATCTACCAGTTCTAGGAAATGCGTTATTTCTTGCTTATTAATAAGTAGATTGATAGATTTAAAACCTAATATATATGAAAAAATTTACTATTTAAATATATGCTTTTTTGCTGGCTCCTTGTCAAGAGTTTCTTATTTTTATCTAAAAATACATTTTGAATCTCGTCGGCACTCGTTTTAAACTCCACAGTTGACTAAACGGACACTGTGAAAATCTCGCTGAAGATGAAAAAAAATAATAATATTCGACCTCGGACTGACTTTGCAGTTAATTAATTAAAATGCTAAAATTGGTTGGTGTCTCACAATCCGCTTCTTCTTAAAAATGTGGCTTCTGTTTAGGCGGAAAATTTTGTGTGTGAGAGCAGCCCATATCAAAGTTTTTCTTATTTCTGTGGACACTAAAAGTAATATTGTGCTATCACATCATTTTGCCAACCAATGTTGATTATTCGGTATGTTTCTATGTAGGCAGAGACTACCTCAAACAAAGGAACTGACGCTGACGTGAATATGATATATATATATATATATATATATATATATATATATATTTAATATATGTGTATATTGTTGTAATAGTTACCCCTGCCTCAGTCGGAGCACCTGCACTCAACTGCTCTTCGGGCCAGTAGACAACTTCATTGTCTCTAGGTCTGTTGGCTTCTGTTGGGTGTTTTTAACTAAATGCTCATAAATTTCGCCATTGTGAAACGCCTCTCTTATACACACTCACACCACAGTCAGCCCACTCTAACAGCAATTAAGTAATTCTCACATCGTTTATGCAAAATACGAGAATTTTCAGGCACTCGACCCCCAAGTCAGTGCTTGGTGCTCGAGTTATTGTGGGTTCAGTTTGCCACCCAGTTCCAGCTGCTTGCTCGCGTGCAACCTCAACACCCTTTGCTTGTACTCAAGTGGCCCATAAATTGTTGGCCAAGTTTTGCACGGGGCACGCCCACTTTCCGTTGCGCTGCTTTGACAACGGCAATTACCTTGAACTCTTTTATTTTGTCTGGCTTTTTTGTTTCAGTGGAAGCCCTCACTTACACACACAATTTGGCATATCAAAAATGAAATTTATTTATATTGTTCTTTGGGTTAGCTGCCGGGCACGAGTCGATCTCTCTCTTTCTCTCTCTTACTCACTCACTCACTCACTTGAGCTGTCTCCATCTGTCTGTCTGCCGGTTTTGTCAGTTTAATTTTTTGGTTTATTTCACGTTTCAGTTTAAATGACGCCAAATTGCTTGGCCATTAGCTGCTTGCTCTATATGCATATTGCGCCAGTGAAACGATGCCTGCGGGGGCACACAATCCTTATTTATATATAGTAGTAAATAATTTTTATAGTCAATCGTTTGCATTTTAATATCAATTTCGCATGGTTCGGCTCGTTTCTGGCCCAGTCTGTTCGGCGTCCAATCACTGACTGACGTTTATTTTTTGGCCGCCTTATGAGACCGTAACTCGTAATTCGTAATTGTTGATTGCATTTTTACTGTCAACGTTTAGCACACAACGTGCTTAGCTTTGCCTGAGTCTACCACAAAATGTTTCGACAAAAGGGTTATCGTCAATAACAACAACAACGACAGCAATATGAACAACTCAATAAGGGTCCTTGTTAGCAATGCTGCAGTGCAGTCATGGAATGTTAACTGACTGATTGACTCTTTGGCAGCTGATCGATATTTGTTATAGTCGGTATATCGTCGATTATAAACAATTTGCTAGCATGGCTGTTTTTAGTTATCAGCTGCAGTGCAATACTCTAAACCAATAAGTCAAATGTATTAAAAAAATATAAAGTGCAAAAATGTATATTGCTTTTGTGAAATGTGGTCAAGTGTTAAGAATTTGTGCGAAAGTAAGCAGAAGTAAGTAACCCATACGACACACATATATATATCTAATTATATATTTTATTGATCAGGACCAAAAGCCGAGTAGATTTAGCCATGTTCGTCAGTCTATTACTCATTATTTGGAATATAAGTTCTGTTCTCGTATAGCATTAGGTTGGTTGGTCCAGTTTATTTAATTTGATCGATAACTGCCTTCTTTTCGCAAATAAAAATCTATTTCCGATAGCATTTAGAGATACAATTGTGAAGATATGCCCATTCAATTTGGATATAATAAGCCATACATCAATTGTACATATGTCAACGTGTTTTGCTATTGATACTATGTGCAAGCCAACTAAGTATTAAAAAGCTGTCTCGACAAGAGTAACTCACTTATTGAAACCAAAATATTTGAACTGTTGATTTAAAGTAAAGCTACGATTCGATCGATTTCCACATAAAATTTATGAAAACTATAATTAGCCATTAGGTCTTCTCTCTGCATCTCTTATGCCTCTGCGAACAGAGTATTATTTAGTTGGCACAATCAATTTTACTTATCTTCTTCACGCACATTTATAGTCATTTAAATTAAGTATCATATTATTTAATGTACGTATTTAAATTAATTTATACACTTTAAATTAAGTAATTTACAAAAGAAAGGAACACAAAGTCACTGACACTTTTGGGTCAATTCAATCGATGGCGATTACTGCTTTTCTCGTTCCCGCTCCCGCTCCCGGTCCCTCTGGCGCTCCCGCTCCTTTTCCAGCAGATACATTTGTTGTTGCTGCATGAAATGCTGCTGCTGCTGTTGTTGCTGCTGCTGCAGGTGTTGCTGATGGTGTTGCAGCAACTGTTGCTGCTGTTGCGGTGTCAGAGCAGCCGCCTCGCCTTGCTGCTGAAGCAACTGTTGCTGATGCTGGACCAGTTGCTGTTGAAACTGCTCGCGCAGACGCTGATGCTCCTCGACATCTAGATCACTACCATAGTCATCCATGTCGATCACTTCATCCTCGTCATCCTCCTCGATGTCCTCGTCGTCCTCCACATCCGTGGAGCTGTGCTGGGAGCCCTCGTGTTTGGCATCGTCATCACCATCGCCACTGCCTGCACCACCCCCGCCGCCGGAGGAGCTGCCCTTATTGCTCTTCGTATCGCTGCTGTCGCCGCCCTCTTGTTGCATGCGCTTGTGCTTGGTGCGCCGGTTCTGGAACCAGACTTTGACCTGCCCGGGCGAGAAACACACAACAACTTCAGTTTTCAGTTCAGTTTGGTTAAGTGCAGTGCAATGATTGGGGAGCTCAACCCTTTGGCCAAAATGCGGGAGGTCGTAAATATATTTAACGAGTCTTTTAATTCTATTTGCCTGCCTGCGCCTGCCGCCCAGCTATGCCAGCAAAGGACCCACCCCTCAGTTGCCCCCTCTTAGCGCTAATAACTTGGTAACTCGCGCCACTTGGCTGGTTAACGACCAGCTGACATGCAAACACTTAACGCTCGGCCAAAGGGGTTGCTCCCGCACCCAGGGTGGTTGGGAGGGTTGGAGTTTGTCCAATTGGGCAAGGCATTTATTGAATTTGATGCGCATTAAGCATTGCCAACGATAGGGTTAACCCGCCCCTTGTGGGTTACAAATGGGAATGGGATCGTGATCGGGATTGGGGGTTTTTCGCTGCTTACCTGTGTCTCCGTCAGGCTAAGTCCTTGCGCCAGCTGCTTGCGCTCCGCGCCCACCACATAATGATTGCCCTCAAAGGCGTGCTCCAGCTTAAGCAATTGCGTCGGCGAGAAGGCGGTTCGCACCCGCTTCGGCTTGCGGAACGGTTGCAGCAGGAAGTCTGCAAGGGTGGAAGATAAATAGATCAG
Organism: Drosophila setosimentum; assembly: GCA_035043505.1. Classification (NCBI taxonomy): domain Eukaryota; kingdom Metazoa; phylum Arthropoda; class Insecta; order Diptera; family Drosophilidae; genus Drosophila; species Drosophila setosimentum. The sequence goes on along the minus strand of JAWNMY010000022.1, from coordinate 905,038 downwards.
TTAGAGTACATCACATATATTACTAAGATTATTATGTTTTTTTTTTTACCCTCATTGTGATTTGTATAAGGTGTACAGAAAGCTCAAAAACTGAGAACATATAAAGATGCCCAACATATGTAGAGACTTATATCTTGGATGCGTTTACGTAATGACAGTCTGAACTTAAATTTAGAATACTAATTGCTTACAAAATTACAATTTTACTTTTAATAGATTTGTTTATTTTTAATCGAGTTCAAATTGCAGTGTTCAAATTTTTAAGTGCTTGCTTACTGTTTAGCTTTACTTCAAAAACTAATTGGCAACAATATAAGAATGGGATAATAATACTATAAAGAATTAGTTAGTATGGTCTTGTCGAGACAGCTTGCCTAGTAAATACGCTGAATCTAGCAATTAAATATATTGATCCGATATTAAATTATTACAGTTCATCTCTATATGTCAGGGTATGTAATATATAAAATCGAAAGCTTCTTCTTTACAATTGTGTATTTTATTGCTGTCGGAAATCGATTTATCTCGATATTTGCTAGAGGTCTCTAGCTTTTATAGTCGTTCAGATAACATTGCTTATACCGGCAGAGAGATAAGTCGACTTAATTTTTTATGCTGATCAAGGAAATATATACCTTATGGAATAAGACATGTTTCGTTCTGACTGTTACATACTCTCGCAGAACCTCATTGCATCCATATCCCATTTTTTTTTTTCGGTTCAGGGTATAAATAGGTGATCTCTAATTGGGTGAAAGCAGCGAACATTTAAATGTTTCAATAAGAGCTGTTGTCAAAACAATCTGACACAAATATAGCATCACAAAAAGAACTGCCAATTACACTACTTAATCACTTATTTTATTTGCATTTATAAATGCCATTACGTTTTTAATCTTTTGCTTTTAATATGGCTATCACAATAAGGTTAACTCGAAATTTGAGCGCTTTCCAAGCATGACACAGCTCGTTTTCTGTGTTCTCATCAGGTGTTGAAAATACGGCAAACATGGCCGCCGAAGTGGCCGAAGCATGGAACATGACCGGCATCAAATTGGCGCTATAATTTGTTAATTACTTTGGCTAGCAACCCGACCAGCGTATAAGGGCTTTGCCTTCATTTGTGTTGCTATTGGTGTGATGGTGGTGCTCTTCGTGATGGTGGTGGTGGTAGTGCTGGCATTGCCAATTAGGCGACATGCTCCTCAATTTGCTGCTTATGATTTCCGCGAATGCGGCGAGCGAGTCTGAAAGATGCCGCACATTCAGACCTGGCAAACTCATTACAAAACAATAAACAAATTTCCAGACATGGGGCCTACACACACACAGACACACACACACACATACACACCGACACACACACACACACTGACAGGGGCAAAAACAAAGAGCAATGGATCGTGCCGCTTCTGCTGTCGGCGTCGGCGCTGTGTCTGGCATCGTCTCGGCATCGCTGATAAGCGAAACAATTGCGCAGAAGCCGCCAGAGCTGGAGCCTGAGCCAGAGCTGCAGCATGTGCCTGTGCCTGTTCCTGGATGTGGGCCTGGTTCTGTCCTCGCTGGAACGCCAAGTTGAACACTTTAGCGCGCCTAAATGTCGACAAAAGCCGCCAACGACGCCTTCTCCTCCTCTTCCTCCTCGATGCCTCCTCCATCGATGCCGATGTTGCCCATTGTTCAAGCTTGGGGGCCCATTGCACAACGTGATATTTTGACGTTTATCACGATTTGTGGAATAAGCCAGTGGCTCTGCCTGAAACTAAGCTGCGTGCAGTTAGCAAATTTTCAATTGAGCCACAATTTGAATATTGATATGGTTATGGATATGGATATGAGCGTGGAGCAACACAAGCTACTGTTGAAGATTCAGCTGAGATTTGCAGTAGCAGCAGGCGAAGCCAGGCCGTTCCATAATTATAATGATTAAGTAAGAACTGTGAGCTGAATGGTAATCCTTTCGAGTCACCTGCAGGAAACTCATTTCGCACATTGTCACATTACAAAATCAATATTGACATTGCAAATTGGCAAAGCGCAACTGTTGTTGCAAGGATAACACAGCGTACAGGATATTTAGCTCAGAAAAACAGAAACAGCAGCTAAGCCTCGCACAATACAAACAAAAATAAACAGGCGAAAAGACAGAGCATTAGCTGCCACTTGCGCAGGCCTCTAGCTTGCAACGGCAGCAACAGCAGTAGCAGCTACTGAATTCTGCTTTTGTGTCGCGTTGGGTTTTTTGCTATCTTGTTAGTTAAAAAACAATATGTAACAACAACGAGAACGAGAACGAGAACGAGAACTTGTCAATTTGACACTTCATAAATGCAGGCTGTGTATCTTGTATCTGACAGATGCAAGCGACTCGATACCTCGTGTGTGCCTCGAACTTGACAAACAACGAACTTGCCACAAACAGTTTGCCGTGATCCACTTTTTTTTTGTTTGTATGCTACCGCCTGCTCTGCTGACATTTGTTACATTTGACAGCTAACAACGCCGGCAACAACAAGATGCAACTGCAACGGCAGAATCAGCAGCAGCAGCAGCAATCGCAACTTATAATTGATAGTTGTGCGCCGCACAATGGCCACTTAATTATTTTTTCATAGACTGTCTCCAACGTCATCGAACGTTTCTCTCAATGAACTTCGCGGGTTGCTTTTTTCTCTCTTTTTTTTATGGCTCACAAAGAAACCGCCGTGCGAAAATACGCGCAATTGACAATTAATTGATGTGTCCGCTTTGCTGCTTCTTCTTCATGTTGGTGTTGTTGTTGTTGTTGCTGCTGCTGCTGCTGCTGCTCACACCCTTGTCAGCTGTCATTTATATACACACACACACATATATATGCTTAGTCTGTTTCATATGATTGAAGTGCTGCTGCTGCCTCAGTTGCCACAGTTTGCAGCTCCCTTCGATCTCTGATTGATCGTGGCTTGTGTGTGTGTTGTTTTTTTTTTTTTTTTGCCCACCTTATTATTTATCACTTATGTACAATTGTAGCTATTTTTTTATGCCTTTGTTGTTGTTGTTTTTTTTCGGTATTTTGTTTCGGCTTAAGTTTTATGCTCTCATGATTTTTTCATTAATTTATTGGCATTCGCAACAGGAATTGCAATTACCCCGCAGGACATTGACACCAAAGACTAAATCAGAAATTGAAATCGCAAAGGCAATCAAATATGCTGTCAGTTAGGGATATATATACTTATTTTCGTTGCAGTAGTTGCAATAAAGCGAAATTGTCATCAATGAATGGTTGATTATACACTTGAGAATAGTTTTGATTTCGGAAGGCGCTGATGGTTTTTTTTATTTGCACTAGATATTGTTACTTTTGTTAAACGAAAAAAGTTAGCTGAAAATGATCATGTTGTACGGGAGAAAACGTGATTATGTTGTACAAGTCTTAGGCAAATATTTAATTAATAGCCCATTTAAAAGAGTAAATAGCCCGACAACATATTACGAGTGCTTCTCTTTTAACCCAGAATAAACTGAATTTTCGTTTCATCATAAGTATTTATTAGTTCTAGTTATCTCCCTCGTCATCCAATCCTTTAGGTGGATGGCAACTTGCAGCTTGCTTTCAATTCGAACCTGCTGTAACAGCGCTAATTAAGCTGTCATCATCAACATTATCATTATAGTCTTTAGCGTCCCACACTTTACCTAAGCCCTTCCACAGTATTACAGTCGGTGAGAAGCACTTACAATTAATGAAATCGTTATGCGAAACATTGACATTTCCATTTTCACGTTCATAAATCAAGCGAAAATTACAGCACTTAACTAACAATACCGAAAGAGTCTACCAAAAAAAAAAAAAAAACACAAACATAAAAACAACGCCTGCCTTTTTATAATGGAACATCTCATACAACATAATTAAGGCGTAACAAAGTTCGTTCGAAAGCAGGTGAAAAGCGTGTGTGAGTGTGCCGAAAATAATATAACCAAAAAAAAAAAAATAAAAAAAAAAATGGAAGAGAAAAGCGGGGGAAAAAAATAAAACAATTCTTAACCTCGTGTACTTAAACATGTAAAAAATGGCGTGGCATGAAAATTAATATTGTAATTATGAGAGCAGAACAAAAAAAAAAAGAGAAGTGTGCATTAAAAAGGTTAAATAATAATAAATGACAATGTTGTAAGGAGCAGTCGGTCGCAGTTTGGGATCACTCTGCATGTAGACGACTGAACAAGTGGATGAGTGGACGAGGGAGAGAAGAGTGTCGAGAAATGGTAACTGGTAAATGGTAAATGGGAATTGGAATTGGTCTGGCGTTGGGCGGCATTTCACTTTTGTGTGTGTGTTTTTTGTTTGCTTGGATGCTCCAAAACCTCAATTAAAAACGCATTAACATTTCACTCGTTGCACTTTTTTCTTACCACAGTCGATGTGTGTGAGTGTGTTATACATACGCCGTAGGGGCTCTGCTCAGCGAGTGGCGCCGTCGCTGTCAAGCGCCATTAATTGGTAATTTTGAGTCTACTCATACACACACACACACACACGCATACACATGCACTAGCACACACCCATCACACATACGCACACACACACACACACTGGGCATTTAGGTACGCTGCTTGACCTAACGATGTGTGTAATGTTATTTAAACAATTTAATTAAAATGTAATTTGTTTGAGTATTACTTATGAAAAAGGGCTCGGTTTGGTTTGCTCTGTTTGGAACACAACGATCCTCACCCCTCCCTCCCACTCCACCCTAAGTGCTCCCTCTACTCCTCCCTAGCTTCGGCAACTCGAAATGGTTATTGCCTTTTGCTATGGCTGCTGTTGCTGCTGCTGCTGCTGATGATGATGTTGATGTTGATGTTGATGATGATGATAAGGCTGATGGACGTCTAATTTACTTATAATAAATGTTTGCAATTTGCTTATTTAACTTTAATTATAAGGTGCAGCCACAACAAGAACAACAACAAGAACAACAATGATAACAGTTTCTAGTTTTAAGTGAGTAATTGCATGGTTCTAAGCTGCTGCGGAATAAGTGCTAGAGGATTATTTATTCTCTGTTAGTTCTGAGCCTACTACATCTAAATTCTTGTATCTCTAGCGTATACTGTTGCTGATTGTTTTAACATATATGAACAAACTTTAATACAAAAAAATAATCCAAAATACTTGAACACATTTGTAACGCATTGATGCATATAAGGTATATATATTCTTTATCAGAATCAGTAGCCGAGCGTATACAGAATTTTTCATCTGCTTCTCTGTCTCTGTGGAAGCTATTCCCTCAGTATTAAACCATTTTGTTGAAGCTTTGCATATATTCATCTCTTTGCTACAGGTAGCACATGTGTTGAACACGCCCGGATCGGTTTACTATAGTATATAGCTCATATAGCGATGAATTCTTGTATCCCAAGTTATCCCAAACAGACCCAATATGCGAATTATTATGCTGTTCATATTTTGAGCAAAATTCATGAAGATTAAACTACAATTTCATATAGTTCCCATAGGAACGATCAGTCGACGCATGAGTTCTTGTCTTATATACTATGTGTGTTTTGGTTTTAACTATCATTCAAATGGAGTTTAATAGAGAAAAATACTTAAGTTGATATTGAGAGTAGCCTCTTTTCAATATCAAATTTACTTATTTATTTTTGGTTAAATTGGAAATTGAGAATTTTGAGGGGATCACCTACACGTCAGCAATAATGATTGATAGGAAATACTCACTGCCTGGGAAACGTGGAAATATGCGTCCGTGACGACTGAGTAGCCAGGGATACAGCGTATAGCTATCACGAATTAGATGGGGTGCAGTCACAAATGGATGATGGCCATGGGGCGGAGGATGTCCCGGATGTGGACCGCCTGGGAAAATGGCCAGTGGATGTCCGGGCACAAGATGCGGCGGTGGCGGTGGACCATGATGTGGCCCCGTTGGCACTGGCGGATGTTGAGGATGCTGTTGCTGCTGCTGCTGCTGCTGTTGTTGTTGCTGTTGCTGCTGCTGCTGATGATGATGGTGCGCCAAGGCGGCGGCCATTTGAAACTGTGCAGCGAGGAATGGCGGAGGCGCCGCTGCTGTGGGTCGCACTGGTGACGGATTGCCCGGCCCCGTGCCAGTGGGTGAGTTGCTGTCTGCGCTACATGCTGGAGCGCCAAGTAAAGCTAGATTCTGTGGTGCCGGCAGCGGTAGCGGCCGTATAAGTCCGGGCAGTGCAATGGGTGCACAAGGCGGCACTGGACCAGCGCCTGATGGCGATGGCGATGGGGAACGGCTTGCCGACGGCGGTGGACTGCGTGAACGATCATCCAGGGAGACGCGTCGTCTGCAATAGATGAAGCCACGCGGTGTACGCCGCTCGCTAATGGGTGATGTGGTTGCTGCCACTTGCACCGGACTCTCGCCACGCGATGGCGATGCAATGACGCTGACACGTTGCGTCGGAGGAGGCGGCGGCGGTGGCTTCACAGGCTGGTTAGACTCGGCGCCGACTATCGAGTCAATGCTGAATGCCAGCTTTGGCTTACTGCTGCCGGAAGGATTGGTTGAAGCTGACGTTGCTGGGGCGCTGGACGCTGTTGTGGAGCTGACGGACACCACAAAAGGATTCATCGGCGCCATCGGCAGCATGTTGAACGTTTGTCGACCGCACGTGACCATTTGGCAAACAAGTCAAGAGTCGGCTAATTGAAAATACCGCACAACAGGGACAATAGTCGATGATGGGTCCAGTCAATGGGATTGAAACACACAGTCACAGACACAAACAAAAACGCCGAAGCACTCACGGAAGCACACAAATAGTTGTAGTAGGAGTCAAGTTGAATGCATCAGCGATTGGCATCCGTTGTGGACATTGATAAACTGGAGCGCGTATTCGCTGGCGCTGCTGCTGCTGTTGCTGTTGTTGCTGAAGCGTTGCCGTCGCACTTCGCTTAACAATTGACGGACACGTCCGTCGATTGCGGTCGTCGCGTTGATGATGAGCACTGTCAACGCCATTAGCATTATGCGAGCGTCTAAAGGCGTCTAATAGCCAGCTCTGCTGCCAGTTGTCGATGTTGCTGCTGCTGATGTTGCTGTTGCTGTTGCTGTTGGGGCGTCGGAGGGGCGTCGGTTCGAGAGTATCGAGTTTTTTGAGCAACGTGATTTTGCGGTCGCGTGGCGGCTGCCGCTAAACGCGCGCGCGATTGTGTCTGTGCACAAAAATCACAAAAGCAAACTGCCAGTCGCTTCATTTTTTTTTATGTATTTTATTTTTTCGGCTGCCTGGCATTCCAACGAAGCTTCGTAGATGTTGAGTGCCAGTTGTCGTCTCGCTTGCCCCCATGGCGAGTGGCGCATGCGCCAAAGCAGCGCAGATAAATGTGCCTCTTCACAAAACCTGCTCCCCAACCACTCGTTTCTGTGTGTGAGTCCGTGTTTGTGCGTGTGTGTGTGTGACTACTCGTCCGTCTGGTCCACATTTGGCGCTCTCTCTCTCTCTCTCTCTCGCTCGCTCTCTATTTTTTTTTTTCTGACTTTTTTTTTCTCTCCGCGGGGCAGCGTTTGGCCATTTTTCGCACCAGTTTATGACAGCGAAACAAACAATTTGCGCTAAACAAAACAGCATCATTAAAGCGTTTGTGGTTTTAGTGCCTAACTTGCTGCTGGCAGAGAGCACCACTATGTGCTTGTGCTGGTGGTGGTAGTGGTGTGAGGCGCTATTGGAAAGTGGGCAGACAGTCAGCTACAGTGGGAACACAGTAGTTGTTGTCCGATGGAAAATTTAAAATTGAGTGGAAGTAAGCTTTAGAATCAAATGTATTCTTCGGTTGGGAGTGATGTTTACAAACGTTCTTAAATTAACATTAATAAATGAAATTAATAACTAAAAAATATATAAATTATTCATAAACTTCTAATATTCTCATCGTTTGCATATGCTCGATAAAATGCTTTGGCAATACAGTAAATTTCTAAATATGTAGTAGTAAAAATATAATATCAGTTTATATCTGAATATATGCAGTACAATTATTGATTATAATACAAAAGTACAACACAAAAGTAAGAACGTCTATCAAGACCAACAAGAGAATATAATTTGAATATAATTTTAAATCCGTAGTTTCAGATATTATTATGTTTCTACGTACGTTTTAAACAAACTGTTATTGTTATACTACAATAGTTATATATTTTGTCAGAAAGGTGAATTGGAGTATATCTCGATCACACAACTTAAATTGTATGTTTCTATTATTTTTTAAAATTTTATTTACATTTATTTAGTTTATTTTGAATGTCTATATATCGAAAAATTGGTGGATTTTTGTAAATTACTCGTACCACTGTTTTTACATTTCTGCGACGGCGTTAACATCATTGCTTATTTTCATAGACGCCCCGTAGTTAAAGTGGCTCCCCCCTTCGCTCCGCGCATCCCTTTTTTGTGCTTCCTTCTCCCCCTGCTCTTCTTTGGTGGACAAAGTGATGCACGAAGTGCATCGTCATCGGTCATCGAATCTTCATCATGTTGTTGCCGGCCCAAAGAGCCGGGCACATAAAAATGGGCGGGACCTCGTTGTCTGCACCTTCAATAAAGAGCAACTGCATTTGCACACATACATATTAACACACACACACACAGAAACACACACAGAAACACACACACACACAGACACACAATCAAACACACAGCTTAGCAGCCTCCTTGGCTGTGAGAGTTGTGAAAATAAACACCTCGTTAAAGCTGCAGAGGAGGCATAAAACATGCAACGCCAACATCGACATCGTCATCATTGGCATTGGCATATATAGGTAAATATATGTGTATAAAACATATATATGTGGATATGTGGATATAGGGATCAGTCGTCCAGCTCAAGTTGGTGGTTCAGGCTGCTTCTGCTTCTGCTTCTGCTCCTCTCTCTCTCCCTCTCTCGCTCTCTCTTTCTCTCTCTCTCTCTCTCTCTCTCTCTTTACCTCTCTTTCTCTCTATCTGTCTCTGTGTGTGTGCAAATTGTGGACAGACGTCGAGGCTGGCAAATAAATTGACGTGCGCTTTGTGTTGGATTTGTATGCATCTAGATAAAGTTTCCTGCCTGTCGTCGCTGCTTTCGCTCTCCAAATCTTCTGCTTTTTGCTTTGCTTCTGGATCCGCTCCTTCTCTTATTCCTCTTCTGCTAGAGCTGCATCTGTGCATCGTGCCCCTGTGTGTGTGTGTGTGTGTGTGTGAGTGTTGTGGCACCTTTGGGTGCGGTAATTGTAATTGGTTTTTGTTGCTGACCCAGCCAGCTGAATTCTTCATCTGTTTTTCTTGTTGTTGGTGTCTTCTGCAAAGTGTTTTGCTGCCTCACGTTTTGGGATAAATCATTTAATTAGTCAGACAATGAGTCTGTGCCTGCAACGCTTCTGCTTCTTCCTTTTGCTTCATCTTCAGAACGCCATTGCTGTTTGGCGCTCTCAGCAAAGGTTATCGCAGTTTCCGTTCCGTTCTGTTTCGCTCCGTTGTTGTTATTGTTGTTGTTGGTTGGGTCATGCAGATATCGCATGCATTGCCAATTGCCAATGGGAAGGAGGCGTGTTTCCTTATTGAAATATGACCAAAGCGATGCACCCAAAAACCATCATTAAACTTTGTTTATTATTTGCCAGATATTCCGGTAACTGTTTTTGGCTGGTTGACGCACCCCGAGTGCCTCGAGCACAAAAACGTTGAGAAACAAAAGAAAATCACACGTCCATTTTGCAACTAATTAAAGCCACTTTGTTTTAAACTAACAACTTTATATAGACATTGGACACATAATAAAAGCCAAAGCAAGCTGTGTGTGTGTGTGTGTGTGTGATTAGTTTATATAAATACAATATGCATATACAAAGTTCAGCTATGTAAAACTGCAGCGCACACCGAATGCGTTCCACAAACAATAATTTCCACGTTCCACACTCACAGCGCAGATAACAAGAAACGGGCAAACCTCTCCCATTGGCTGGCTTCATGAGCAAACGAGCGAGCAACAGACAGAGAGCGAGAGAGGGAGACAGCGACAGAGAGAGAGAGAGAAAAAGAGAATGTGGCATTTAAAGGGGGCGGCAGTTATTATTCTTGTTGGTTTTGTTGTTGCTGCTGCTGCTGCTGCTGCTGCTGCCTGCAACATAGTACAAATCCAATTCATTTAATAATTGCCAACGAGATGGAGCTCATTATCCCGAGTACTTTGCACGGCTTTGCCAGAGAGTGAGAGAGAATGGGTCTGTATTGTATGTGAGTGTGTTGGCGTGTGTGTGTGCGTGTTTGTGTGTGTGTGTGTGTGTGTGTGTGTGAGTGAGTGGTCATATCTGGTTGGCTGTCGCTGTCACTGTCTAGTTACAGTTACAAAAGCTACAGCAATGGATGTTGCTTATGCAGCATCCCACCCCCACCCCCCACACCCTCATAAATTGGGATTCAGAAACGAATTGATTGCGCCGCCTAAGAGTTTTGAGCTAATGTGTGCAGTAAGTGTGTGTGTGTGTGTGTGTGTGTGTGTATGTGTCTGTATTTCCCTGTATGTGTGTGAGTCGTTAGCGTTTTCATTAGACGCACAAATTAGGAGACAGCAATTGTCTCATCTCTGATTTCTGTGCTCTTCTCTGCTGTCTGTCTGTCTGGCCAGCAGGGGGCAGCAGCAAAGTGTTTGGGGGGGTGGGGAAAGTGGCATTAAATGGCGACGATGGCGGCGTCATCCGAGTGTCAATTAAAGCAGCTGCCTTTTATTGCTGTTGTTGTTGTTGTTGTAGTTGTTGTTGTTGTTATTGCTGTTGCTGTTGCTGTCGCTGTCTGTCCGCCCGTTCGACTCCTGACTGGCTCTTTAGCGCATCATAATTGGGAGTATCTGTTGATACACTCCCTGCCCCGCCCGGGTTTGTCAGCTTTGTGGCGACTCTCAATGTTGACACAACTAATTGGCATTATTTGTTTTAATAATTGAGCATTTTGGTGCGACGACGACGTGGCACTGATTTAATTAAAATTTTGTCCGTGCTGCTTTGGAGATGCGCTGCCAAAAAAAGGGTTGCCACGTTTCTCGCTCATTTCATTTTTATTTTGGGTCCATTGTTTATTTTTTGGTATGAAAGACAAAATTTTAATTGAATTTTAATAGCGCGGATTTGTGGGCCGCGTGACCTGTGCCTCAATTTGAACTTCCGCTTTACCGTCGCTAAGCTTGCGATTTAATTAAATGCAAATAAATATTTTGGATTTGCATTGCAGCCAATTGAGCGCTTTGTTTTAGATCTGTTGCAGTTGCAGTGGCCATTGCATGTTCAGTTTCGGCATCAGCATCAGCTTTAGCTTTAGCTTCAGGCTTAGCGCAGCAAATCCGAAACTTAACTTGGAATTTGTGCGCCTCAAAGCCAGTGGAAATTCGAGATCAGCGCTGGACTAACGCTGGGATCACCAGAGATCGCTATCGCTGTCGTTGTCGCGCATTTAATCCAATTATCGATGCTCGATCCGGTGCCCATTGCCAATCCTTTCGGGGCCACAAACAATTAGAAGCTGACTCAACTTTATGAGTGGGCGGTCCATGGGATTAAATGCCCGTAATATGCAGACCGAATGCAGGATGTGTGTGTGTGTGTGTGTAGTGTGTGTGTAGTGTGTGTGTAGTGTGTGTGTAGTGTGTGTGTGTGTGGGTGTGCATCCTCAGCTACCGTAGAGGAGATATGTGCCGTAGTTTGCAGTCGCTGTGGCTGCTACAAGAACAGATTATCGGCATTACCGCAATTATGGAACTTGGGCAGGTCCTGGCGTAATTTCAATGCGGTTTTCCGGACATCAGCGTGTCCAATCCTACAATCGACAGAAGCCTCTACCTGAAGTATTAGCGAGCATACCTCAGCAATTCTATGAAAAGAACAACGGGTTATCAAATGTGGCAAGAGAAAGAGAAAGCAGAATTATTGTAGTATAACAAAGTCGGTGTGTCATATCCGATCCTGATGAAATTTTCATCAATAATATGTTGTATTATTCCGTCGGAAATCGATTTGTATCGATATTCGAAATATATACGTGTCTAGTTTTTAAAGTCTTTCAGATCCGAGCATTCATATAGACGGCAGTCCGAAATGATTAAGTCGACTCGGCTTTTAATTATATTTACTTTATGAGTCTTGGAGATACTTGCCTCTACCTCTTACAATCTTCGTCCCTAGACTTCATTATATCCTTTGTATGCATATTTAATTAATTTAGGGCAAAATGGCAGTTGTACAATATTGTTTAACCGTCTCTAAATGGGTTTTTGGGAACTGAACTTTTACTTTAACATGTGTGCTTTAAAATTTCCTTTTCTCCCCTTATCTCCCCTCTGACAACTACAAAATATGCCCTGTCGCTTATGGCTCTTTAACTTGTACTTTTAACGCTGAAGATATTCACACATAACTTCACATCTTTTTTACTGGCTTCGCCATTGCTTTTTCTTTGTTCGTCTGCTGTGCACAGCTTTTTTTTTTTCCTTCTTTTTGGGATTTTTAATGCCAATTCGTTTTGCATAATGAGCTAATAAAATATTTGGCGTGCATCCCACGCTCCGAGCGAATTGCGCTAATTTGCGGCAGTTGTCGCGCCTCGAATCCGAATCTGAATTTCAGTGCCCCAAAAGTGAATGCCTACGAAGCCCACTCGCTGTCAGGTCGCAGCCAGTTGCCACACCCAAGGGCTTGTCAAAAAAAAAAACTCATTAAATAATGGGCCTCGTTTGAAAGCTGAGCGAAATTTTAATTAATCAACTTATCCAAGATCAGCGACCAACTGCCTGCCAGTCGGCCAACTCTTTGGCGTTCGAGCCGGGACCAAAACATTCCGGGAAGCGATCACAATGAGCGTTGCGACAGCTACCTGCCTTGCAACCGTGCCACTGCCACGCTAAGCCATTTAACCGCCCACAATTTAGGCAAGGACGCGAGTCGCAGTATCGTTAATTGGATTAAATGCGCTATCCGGTGGTATTTGTTGAGCCGCAGATTCTCAGATCCGCAGATCCTGTGTGATCCGCTGCTTGGCCACGCTAGTCCAGCGCTGATCTTGGATTTTCATATAGGGCTTGCAGGCGCACAAATTCCAAGCTAAATTTCGGATTTGCCGCACTAAGCACACGCTGATCAACCGATCATCTGGCGGTGGGAGGCTGTTTTCATGTAGTCTTCAGATCTGACTGCAGCTGGACTAACTTTGTCCTGATCTGCGCAACATCAGTGTTTTGATCTGGATTCTGTTACTCGATCCAAAATATTATGTCGCTCAAAAAATAATATAGGGCGCTCACTGTAAATAAATGTAAATATTTCAGTGAACTAGAAATAAAAAGCTGGAATTGGAATGTTGATCCGCGGATTAAGGCCAAATCGATTTTATTTAGAGAGGTAGAAAGTCTGCTAAACGCTTAATGTAATAAGTAAGTAAGTAATAAGTGAATTAGTATTTCCAAGGATCGATTATAGATTAGCTTAGATTGGTGTACGGAGTTCCCTATATATGTATGTATATATAAATATGCCTATCATAAATAAATAAATTGAGAGCAACTTGTAATTAATTAAACGATAGCAGACCAAACTAATCAAAAGCCTAACACATTTTACACATTATTCACCCACTTAAATTTACTATTACATAAATGGGCAAGGGTTGAGCTAGCGAGTGGGAGGGATGGAAGGCAAGGGGAGGGCTTTGTGTTTTCAACGCATAGACAAATCGCTGCTCATTAATATATTCATTCATATTCACTCATCGTTGCGGGCAAATGCATTTGACTATAGATTCGAACTCCAACTGGACTTGGACTCATAATTGTGTCTATCACAAATGCGCAGCCAAACGGTTGGAATTGCACTCTGTCAGCGTTGATAGATACAAATGGCAGCCTCTGCTGCTGTACCCGCTCCCTCGCCCTCGTCTTTGTCAACGCCCTCGCAAAACAACATAGAGTGAAAAATGTTTTCTCCTTTTCTTTTCTTATTTTCTTCGTTGTTTTTTTTTTAGGCAGCGTGAAAATTACAAGCAGCTGCTGTTTGTTGTTGTCGCTGCCGTTGCATAGTGTCTTCTTTGGTATTTTAACAAATAACTTTATACAACATATATAAATTGACAAAATTGTAAACATATATAATTTAATTAAAAAATTTAAGTTTCTGTTTATTTAGTAAACTAAAATGCAAATTTTTTCTAATTTCTAAATACATATATATTTTTCTTTTTAAAATTTTGTGCCACTGTGCGCTCGTTTGGGAAAGTGAAGGGCGACAAGCTCTTGTCTGCGGTTGGCAGCAAATTCGGCTGCAGTTGTCTCTGTGCCTGTGACACAAAAGACATTTGTCAACACCCCCCACTTAATGGTTAAGGCCACCGTTTGAGGTTTATTTTTTACGCTTTGCCCAATATTTTGACGCGTGTAGATCAATTAATTTTCAGAGAAGAAAAACTCACAAAAAATCATATTTCGTGGGATGGATATGGCCAAGTAAATTATGGATACCTATTTGCATGGCTGCAAGATGCAGCTGCAAGTGTTGACGTCTGCACTTAGTCGCTTGTAGCCTTGTGGCTCAACTCTTTGGCGCTAATTGGGTGCGAACGTGCGGCAATTAGTTGCACTCGAGTTGCGCACGAATGCTGCATTTGCAGCCCTGTACACACACCGGGAAACAGCGAGCAGAGAATCGTGAGCTCATCATAATCTCGGATAGCGCCATGCTGATCAGTGAAGAGCGATTGGGAGATTAGTCCAAACAGACAAATTTTGTGTAACGGTTAAAGCTTTCCAGGCTGATGAAAGTGTCAGTGCAGTCGGCCATTGTATCTTTATCTCTATCTCTGTGTATCTTCCCAGCTATTGTTAAGCTGCATGGCGCCAGCACAAAATCCGAGTTGCTTAAGGGAAAACACTAAAGTTTTCTTTTGATTTATTTGGGCGCCTGTTGCTTGGCACACTAACAGCTTCTCAGATACAGATACACACGTGCTGTGTTGTGTTGTGTTCTGTTGTGTTGTTATTTTGGCGGGCAATTAATTAATTCTCAGCTTCGACATTTACAAAATGTTTTCTTTAATTTGTTTTGTGTTCGACTCTGAGGTTGGTTCTGGCTGCCCGCAGTCTTGCGGTTTAATGTGGGTGTTGCCTGACACTTTTCTGGGCTTGTCCCTCATTAGTTGTGCTTAACTGGAGACGCCAGCCAGTGGCTGTCCAAAAGTTGACAGTCGACTCGAACAATTTCCTTCTGACTCTTGATATCGATGAACTTGTCGAAGTCCCTGACACTGAGCCACAGTAATCCCCATAGGAATGTAGTTTACCTGATGGAGTTAAGAAATGATTGTTCGCTTGATTCTGAAAAGGCTTAAAGTCTTTTCTATTCTGGTATGAAATTTGCAATCTTTTTTTTATACTTTCCATTATTAAATCACATTGTTGTATCTATTAAAAAGAATGGAGTTTTAAATATTATCACATTTGTTAAAATTTTAAAGTATGCTCCACATAATTCAATAATTAATAATAATCTAATTCCATGTATATTTACTATAATGTTCAGCCATACATAATGACTTTTCTAGGAATATAAAATAAATTGTGCAAAATTCAATACTTAAAATAAATTTTAAAGTCTACTTTTCTAATTACAAAGTTAAGTCTTAAAATAAATATCTTTGTTTGCAATTTTCATATTTATTTAAGGAGTTGCTTTAAGTAGGTGACATACTTTTGCCTTTGTGGTTTTCTATTGATTCATTGATTATAGCAATATGAGCTGGCATTCCAAACGAAAACTGTTTTGAGAGCTGTTGTTGCACACATTGTGAAATTCCATTCAATTATTTATTTGCGATGTCGCTCATTGACTTCTGTGTCGTTTTGCATGTTGTTTTGCTGCTCCGCCTGTGGCAGAGTGTTGACTTTGATATTTTGACCACACGCCGTGTCAGTGTCACCTTGCCTTATTATTCTTTCATTAACTTTGAGTTTGTTGCAGAGGCACCCAGATACATACCTGTACGTATACAATTGTTGTATAAGTAGCATTGCGTTCGAATTTCGTATACAACGATGCCGCGAGCTGTGGAAAGTAACTCACTGGCCACATGCAAATTATAGATCAGGTGCAGCACCAGCAATTGGATGATTGGATGTGTAATTGTTGCCATAATTGCCATGTGCGGCAAGTGGATCCGTTTTCTATATGTGCCATATACCCTGCAGTTATGAGCAACTAACCGAACCATTTGCCATTTACATCTGCCAATTTCAGCCGCAACATGCAACATCTCTGGCAGCAGCAGCAGCAGAAGCATCTCTGCAATTGTAGTTGCAAACTGAATGTGTAATAGACAAGCCAACTAATTTTCCAGCAATTTGGCCTGAGAAACCCATACGAAAACGGACCAGAGACACATTCGCATTCTGGCAAACGGTGGCAGTCGCAACCCCCCCTCGCCCCGTCGCCCCGTCACCAGCGCACCGGCAAACTCTAAACATGAACAAATTAACAAATGATAGACAGACGTCTAGAGTCTGGAGATCGTTGCCTGATTCGCCGCTGCATGCAAATGTAACGTCCTGGAGCACTGGGGGGCGATCTCTCTTTGAATGCCACCATGTCATGTTATTAGCAGCAATTTAAGCAAATAATCAGCGCAGCCCAACTCTGATGACCAAGAGGGGGCAGGCAAAGAACGGCTCAACGCGTGACTTGCAGGCAGAATTACACACACACACAAAAGAATGTGTTTAGTTGTGTGTCTGTGCAGCTTACACAAATTTAATAAGCAGGCAGCATGCGCTCTTGAGAGAAATTCTAATGCAGTTTTTTTTTTTTTTTGGGTCTGAAGCTGTAGCTGGGTAATTACCACTGGGACTGGCTGAATTTGCATTCCGTTTGAATTGCAACTGTTGTTTTGCGCCTTGCGCCTCACGATTTGAGCCAGCAATTTGGCACAGTTTGCAGTTTGCAGTTTGTAGATTGTGTCTGATTTTCACAGTTGATTTTCCAAGTTTTCCAAGTGGGCATTTTTTTTTTTTTGTTTTTTGCTGGTGTGGCTGGCAAATCGTTTGAGCGCCTGATCACTTGATCGCTTGATCGGTAGATCGGTAGTTTTATTTACAAAAAATTAGCACAGCTTTGCTTGTTTAGTTACCAGATACAGCTCCTCAACCCCAACCCCAACCACACCACACACCGCACTCTACACCGTCCACTCCCTGGTCTGATAGGGCGACCAAACGTTTTAGTTAATTTTGCAAATTGCTTTTATTAGGTTTCGTTTATTTGCATTTTGCGCTTTAATTTTACGGTTGGTTTTCATTGTTTCTGTTGCTTTAGCTTTTTGTTGCTTTGACCCTCTGCTGCCTTTGTTACGTTCCTTTTTGTTGCTTTTGCTTTTTGCTGTTGCTGTTGCTGTTGGTGTAATTTTAAACGTTTATTTTGCAGCCGTCCCTTTCGTCTTCTTGTTGTTGCCGACTCCGATTTATTGTTAAATGTTGCAATTTTCAAGTCGTAGAGAATGTAAATTTTTTTTTTCTGTGTATTGCCAGCCACAGCAAAAACAATGCCAAATTGCAACAAAACGATTTGTTTACAGCGTTTTATTTTTTCTTATTATTTGCATTTTGGCGTTTCGCTTAACGCCAGCTACGAGTTATGCAATCTGATTGGTTTTAGCTTGAATAATCACTGAAATTTCTACAGCTTTCTGGTTTCCTTTATTTGTTGTTGGGCTATTGCAACGGTTATCTTAAGCCAAATCAACTGAATCACCACTCAAATGTTTGTGAAATCCAATTGTAGTTTTTGGTAATACCAAATTTGACTGTCTCATAACTTTCATTTACTTAATTAAATATGTAAAACCACTTTTGTTATTAAGAAATACTTATGTAATTGAAAGTGTGTGTTAAGTTTTAAGCGTCTTATTAATAAACATAAGTTTTAATGGTTTCTAAGTATTTGGCATATTAAAATAATCTCAATCTAAATATTATCTTTAAATTCTTGTAATTTTCTGTTGTTGTTATGCTGCTTGCTGTGATACTTGAAACCCAGTTAACTTCTTCGTCCAATGCATTTGCTTTTGGTTAGATGCGTTAGTCAGCTTTTTATAATTTTTTTTTTTTTTTGGTGCCAGCTTATCGTTGCTGCTTCATCTCGTCATCAGGCTCATGCATTTATTTAAATTGCCGCATATCTTTGGCTTTCAATCGCCATCGCCAATCCCCGGGCTTAAGCTGTAAACTCTTAGCTCTGTAGCACACCCATTACATCAACAACGGAGCGACAAGCGAATCAAATTACAACAACAATGTGCATGTAAATCAACACATGATAACATTAATGCTGCCAAAGCCCAATCGCTGCTCCCAATCCCAATCCCAATCCCAAGCCCAGTCTCCAGTTCCAATTTCAATCCCCAGCCTGATTCTAAGTCTAACCAAAACTTGAAGCTGAAACGCGTGCGCTGAGTTAGCCGCCGACTTAATAACTGATTACAATTTATAGATAAGCGTGGTGCGAGTGATGCTCAAACCCAACCCAATTGAAGTGAACTCAACTTGCAGTCTCTTGCCAGTTAATTAAGACATTAAATTGTGGCCCGTTGCCGCTGCAATTTGGCATCTGCAATCGGAAGGCGTCAAAAGCTGGTACCAAATCGCTCACATCCGCCCCCAGACTGAGGCAGAGACAGAGAGCCAGATTTACCCAGAGTCTTATCAGCGCCCACGTGTCGCCGTTTATTGTTGGCGACTTTCCGGCCATTAGCGATACCCGTTCGGAGGCATTGTAAGCACTGGCAGCACTGGGAGTACTTCTATTGGAGTTGGTACCGCAATTACATTGTTGGGCTCGACAATTGTGTAAACTTCCTTCATCGATTTGTCGCTGCCGTTTGTCATGTTCGACTTTGACAGCGACACCTCACCATTTGAGTGACTCCCTGCATGTTGTCCACTTATCTATTTGGCCTATGTCTAAGCCCAATTGAACGGAAGTACCGCTGTCACTTTCGTTCTGGCCAAAAAAAGAGCTGCAGCTCTGTGCGTGCCTTATTATGATCGACGCCATATTCGCTGTGCTCGTACAGTAATTGTTTGTCCCGTGCTGCGATTGCCCAAAATTGTTGGCTGAATGTAAACAACATTATGAATTCCAAACGCCGCTCACAACAAATATTTTAATTATTTCCAATTGTGCTGAGCTTGGCTTGGATTCCGTGACTTCTGTCAGGCATCGCTTCTTAACTATCTGCCGCACAAATTGTGAGTGTTTCAAGTAATTGGCAAAGACGTATTTGAAATTTGGCTCAGGGTTTTTGGCTAAGTACCGCCAGCTCGTAAATAAAAACCTTTCTAATTATCAAATCAATAAGTGTCTGGTCGAGATAGCTCGACTGTACCTTGTAGGATTACTGAATATATATCCAGTATGAAAATATATGTTGATTAACAGAATCTGTATTCCTTATTCGATTTTAAGATGCTTAGGTATATTGTATATCAATTTGAATTGTGTTATCGGAAATAAATGTTTATCAATAACATTTAATAAGCGAGGTTATTCAGATATAGCTTAACGCGCACTGGATTTCTTGTATTATGAATGAGATATTATTATGAATGTATTTGAGTTTTCTGTGAATGTGTAAACCTGAACTGATTAACTTAGAGTCGATCCCGATTAATACTCATAAGGTAGCTTGCCAGAAAGAGCATTTAGCTCAGTAGCCATAAATATTTGTTTAAGTTTGTGGCATGTGACAACTATTGAAATAGTTTTGATATGAAATTCAGATCAGGTTGCAGTCGCAAATCGTTTACATTCCTTCGAATTGCACAGTAGTTGTTCACATGCCAAGCGCTTGACACACTCATAAAAATCGAAGTCAAATTCATTTGTAATTCGATATTTTGGTCGATTGGTAGCACCAAACGATTCGTAATCGGGGCAAGGCGCCGAAAGCCCAATCAAATTTCAATGCCTATAAAATTTGCAATAAAATAAATTGCCGCAATAACGGGGATGTCGCCCAACCAACCCACAGAACAACTGACTGCTACAATGTAGATATTGTACACATATATGAGGAGAACCTCTCAACCCACCTGACTGCAGAGGTGTAAAGCAATTTTCGCCTTAGCGCCGCATCAGGCGACAAAACAAAAACCAAAATATGTGCGCCAGAGACATAAAACATTTTTTATTGCTTTAAAATCGTCGCAACGACGAGTAAAAGTTACACTTTCTCAATAGAAAGCCGAAAAGCCCCGGGGCAACCGCTATGCCCGAGGGAGTGCTTAGCCAGCTCGTGTTGCCGGTGTTAATATTGTGGCAGGCCATAAACCCCACGGTTCGACAATGATTCTCCTTTTAGTTTGGCAAGATGATTTGCACTTGAGAGCCACAGCTAGATAGTTGACCGTTACAGTTACAGTTTTGGGCCCACAATTTATTGCAAAAGTGCAATAAGTCTTCAAGTGGGCTGGGGTGGTGCTGTGGAGTGGGCTGAGTTTGCTTAGTTGCTTACAATGAAACTGTCATGGTTCGCGTTTTAAAAAAACAAATGGGCCAAAAGCAAATAAAAACTGGGCCATCTACCGCAGCGAGCAACACAAACACAGTCACAGAGGTCAAGTGGCTCCACAGACTTGTGACTTGTGACTTGGACAGGGGAGAACACACCACACCGACCCTTCCACCCCCACTCCCCCCTTTATTGTCATGTGTTTGGTTCCGCCCCCCCCCCCCTTCACAAAAAAAAACAACAAAAAAAACCGCGTGCAATGTGTGTGTGGGCAATATTCTCACTTTTTACATTACATATGTACCTCAATTCGACAGGCGATTGCGACGGCCCCTTGGGCCCTCTTTAATTGGAATTGGGCCCGATCGCCGTTTTGTGGAACTGTTGTGTGCCTTGGTACCTTGGACTAGGGACGGTGGACTGGGGCCCAAGCAATTGCAAATTTACGAGCCAGGCGTCAATTAAGTATCGAATTACAACTTGTTTAATGTCAATCTGTCTGACTGCTCAGACGGTTCAGACAGACAGACAGACAGACAAACGGACAGACAGTCAGTTGGCTGGCTGTAATTTCACTTGGGAGTAAATTGGCCAACGGCTTCGGTTTGTTGATTTTGTTGTAGCTGGTGCTGCCACATGTGCTTGTTGCACTTAATGTAAATGTCGCGCTGACGATCTGGCAACGCTGTGATCCGCTCATTGTTTCTGTCAAAACTCGCACAATTATCCAACAAATTAGCTTGTCGGCCACACACTAAACATGGCCGGCGCGTCACTTTGTCTCCAATTGTAAACCCCTCCCCCCCCATTTTCCTTTATGCACACTCATCACTACACTACACCACCCCATACCCCACACCCCTTTGGGGCTACGTTGTGAGCCCATTAATATGCCAGGCCAGACGCATCGCGTGGGCCGCTGGGCAATTACCCGCGCTGACAGTTGCTTGTGTGAGTTTTGACAGCCCGTTGGCTACCATATAATATCAAAAATACAACCAAAAAAAAAATAAAAAAAAAAAACTTATTAACTGCATATATTAACATTCAATTTGAGCGGCCATTGCTGCCACAATGCCCTGCTGTCCCCACTCTGGAAGCCAGAGGCAAGCAACGCTGTGACATTTGCTGTGGATTCATGGGCATAAATCAAAAATCGAAGAAAACTCCAAAGTCGTTTATGAATTGACAATTGAGACAACGCCAACACGGCGAGGCATTTAAGTATCACACGGCCGCCTGAGGACCCAAATGCAACAACTGTTCAACTGTTCAATTGTTTGACTGTATACAACAGTGGGCCGTCCTCATCGCTGCTGTTGTCACGTTTGGGCTGTTAACGTGTTTCGAAGACACTGACTGTGCCTCAACTCAGGCGGGAGGGGTAGGGAGCGGGTCTGAACTGAGGTGAGCTGAGCTGGGTGAATGACGACGATTGACTTGACGCTGGCACTTGTACAATTTTAATTAAACGCCACTGATATTGATAATTGATATTTTTGGGATATGATGCACTGAGCGCAATTCAATTGACATACAAGATTATAGTTAAGATTTCATGTGGTAGAGAAAAGGAGGGACTGATATAGAGATAGAGATAGAGATAGAGACTGATTAATATTTTCAATAATTATATACTAATTACAAATTTTTGGATATACCATTTATTTAAAATATTGTATTCTCAATATTTATATACTATTCAATATTCTTATCCAACTAATTCAGAATTGATAATTGCCAAATGCTATGATTCTTTAGCATAACAAATTGTAGGATAAATTGTAAGTCAAGCACCCGAATACAAATCTAACTGCACCATGAAAAATCTACCTATAGCTTTTAAGCTATATTCTGACAAGCTTGGCATTTATGGAAGAAAGTTTGGAATTACAAAACAAATTTTAAATAAAAGAGATATAGTGGTAGAAAGAGGTATTCAAAATTGTGCGTATCTTTGGATACTTTTTGGTACTTGACATATGACATAAGAAATAAAACTTTAGTGAAACTTAACTTAATATTATGATAGCAGCTAGTTGCCTCACCGGGCTTATATTGAGGTACAAACCTTGCACATATTTATAATTCCCTCCCTCTAACTTTAATTATGTGAATTTGAATCCAACAAAATTACATAAGAAAATTAAGCCACTGTTGCGCTGATTGTCACTCGCTTATTTTTCTCAGTGTAACGGCCTGTATAACATCGAGTGCACCGATCTTTTGCCTCTCTACCCGCGCACATGTCAGTTTCATTGACTTTCAATTCTAGGAAACTTTTAAGCCACAATTTATGCTCGTTTAAGGCGATAAATATAACAGCGAGCCAGTGTGATTGAAGCTGATTGCATTCCATAGCACCACAGCACCACCAACATCAACACCACAACCAGCAACAACCCGCTCTGGGCGTTGTCCCGCCTGGCCATTGAGCTTGTGAGTCATTGAATGGTGGTAATTGAATGCGTGTCATTTGAATGGCGACGCTCAGCGAGTCCGTTCCAGGCAGAGTCTGCCCATAAATAAATAAACAAAATGCTCAGATGCAAACAGCGGCAATTAATAATGCGCAAAAATTTACAAAATGGCCGCCAAAAACATCATTGGCAATTGCATTTTTACGAGCTGCAACGGCTACTGAACTGGCCACTGATTCATGCATCCCGCACGTTTGCTAGTTTTGAACTTGAATTGAGTTCGATTTTGTTGCATTTATAAATGATTATTGGATTGCAATTGCCGCTAGCTGTCTAGCTATAGAATTTTGATTTATGATCGGCAATTAAAAGCACATTTCGCTTACAGCCCGCAAGCGTAAAATGGCCAAGTGCCAAGTGAGTGTGGCAAACAGAATGCAAATGTCGAGAATTGTGCGTAAGAGGCATTAAATAGATTTTTAATTGGGTGCTATAATAATGTAAATGCATTGCGTTGCCCTACACGGAAACAGCAGCAAAATCATGACTGCGTTACTTAGTCTTTGCTGACTCAGATTCATGCCAATTTTAATTTGTTTACTGTTTAGAGAAAATATTATTTTGACTCATTGCGCTTGTCTTGGCCATCATCATCACACCTTGGCCCATTTTCGAGAGCAACTTTCCACTGATTCACTTAGTCAGCTACCCACTTGCGCCACGCGAAAAAAAAAAAAAAAAAAAATATATATATATATATATATATGTATAAGCAGCATAAAGGCCACTGTGGACATAATTAAATTTAAAGCGAAAAAACCCCTTTCGAGGCAAAAGGGCAATCATAAAAACAAACTGATAGCATCTCTAAAGAGCTGCAAAGCCAAAAGCGAAAAGCGAACCATTAAAATTTCGCACGACCAAAGACAAAAGCAGCCGCTGCTGCGACAATCATATCTAAGCCCGCATCCGAATCCCAATCCAGCCGTGAAGGTGTGAGCCGAGCATGGGCTTCAATTTCATTCATGCGACTAATTAGCAACATGTCGCGCATGCCTACAGATATGACAGTTGTCCAGCTAGAAAGAGAGATGCAGATAGAGAGCGAGAGGAGAGAGAGAGAGAGGAGCAGAAGAGAACGCGCTTCTTCAGCGGAAATGCGATGACAAACGGCTTTAAAGGCTGCCTCACACCTTTTTAGAGCAGTGCATTTTTGGGCCAAAGTCTCAACAGATGGTTATCCCGGAGATGAAATATTTCGGTGATAAACGCGTCCCAGATGAGCCGCCTTTGTAAACGCTTGTCAACTTTGCTTTGATTGCGCTGTTAGCATGCGAAAATTAATTTTTATTGCTTTCAATATGCAAACGGCCCACGGGGCGTATCAGCAATGCTGTCGCTTAGTCTTCATCTGCTGTTGCTGTTGCTGCTGCTGCTGCTGCCGCTGCTGCTGCCACGCCGACAGCCCACTTCCTCGGCTTTGGTTGTAGCTAAAGCATTGGCTACTGCCATTTGTTGGTTTGTTTGTTGTTTCTCGTTGCGCATCTCTTAGATGCGACTTGTCAGATTTGGGGCTGCCAGCGCTGAAGTATGGCTTCCGTTAGGGGGCTACCGTGAAGACTTATATATATATATATATATATATATATATATATATATACTAATATACATGCAGGTCGAGCTGTTTGCTGTTGTTTATTCAAATGCAGTGGCCCGGCTCGGTCCAGCTTAATTAGCCAGCATTGCATGTGTTTTGCACTTTTGTTGCCTGGCATTGGCTGTAAATGTTATCCGCAACTTGCTGCGCTGATGAGACTGAGAATGAGGATGAAAATATCCCATTGGCTTGACCGAGAGTTCAAGATAAATGTTGTCCAAGCGCTGTTTTCGACGGCAATTAAGAGAGAGTTTACATTGCTCAGTTATTGTTGTTAGCGGTAATTAAAGTGCATTTAACAAAGTTAAACTTTTATTTCCTGTGCAAAGCATGAATAAACACTTAAATATTAGTTAATTGTTGCAAATAAAATAAGAGTAATATAATAAAAATAATTATCATTAAGTAACTACAAGAACTACAAGACAAACTAATCATTATTTAATCCATAAATAATTCATTTACTTCAACGATGCCTCTTTCCATGAAAAAAATCAAATGTTCTAGATCAAAAATGCTCTCAGCTCATAAAATGAAATTGAGGAATTGCCTTTCACATTTCATCGAACATTTCGAATTTTATGGCACTTTCAACAGACGCACAAAAAAAGTTTGAAAGATCTTCACATTGTTCCCATATAAATCACATTGCTATCATGTACCCAAAACAAAAACAAACTAAGCTACTCTGTACTCGTGAGCCAAGCCTCAAGTCGTGGCAATAAGAATTGTAATTAATTACGTCGCATAACCGCCAATGTTTCATACAAAATTAACGAAAACAAACAAATAAATAAATGCGACCTGACTTAGGGTAACAATTACAAATACTTTATGGATCTGTGTGTGGAGCAGTGGGGCAGCAATGGTATTTTTGTGGCACGATCACGAGGCGCTCGCATTTCACCGTTCGCGTTCCAAAAATAATTCAAATTAATCACAGGCAGCAGTCGTTGCTGCTTTTCCATTTTCCCACAGTGAAGCAGTGAAGAAATTCATAATCAAACAGAAATCAAATTGAACTTTTGTTAAACAAATCACAAATGCAAAGAGGCGCGCCCCGAAAGATGAGCTTAAGTCTTGGAAATAGTGTTGTTTGACCCTTCTTCTCACCGCTGACCTTTGGGACTGGCTTGGCTAATGCGCACTTTCAACTGATGTTGAGATGTTGAGATGCATGCAATTAAAATCAATTCGAGAACAAAACTAAAAAGCAAAGTAGCCGCCAATTATGCAAAATACTCAAAAACATGTCTCTTATCAGTTTGTAATTATGATTCGCTCGACCACAGCATCCCCAATCCCAAAACGGAGATAATCGGAAGCCTTTGTGCAGTGCCGACTCTACTGTATTTATGAAAAACAAAAAATAAACAATTAAAATGATGTGCTGACCTTAATTAGCTGATTAAAAAACGCGACGTGCTTAAGTTTATCAACACACTGATCATCGCCATTGAGTCATTGTGGCTCCAATTTCCAAGTGGCTGACTCAAGAAAAAAAAAAAAAAAAGATCTTAACGTAACAAGCTTGTGCAATTAGGATGGACCACCCCCGAAAAATATGTGGCTGGGCCACACACAGAGACACACTCACAGATGGCAACGGTTTGCGGTTTAAGTGCCATAGACAGACACTTGACATGCGTCAGGGCATTTGTCGCAAATGTCAACGACATGACGCCAGAGACGACCACACACACACACACCGATCTCAACTCGGAATATGGCTTATAAACACGCCTATATCGATGCTATCTGCACAGACATTCTGCACGTAACAAACTCGAAACTGTTCGAATACACTGCGGTTACTCATATTTCAGGCATTTCCAAAACTACGCGCCAAACTGCCAAAACTATTAAAAAACAGACAAAAACAAAAGCAGAAGAAAGACAGACAAAAAAAAAAGAAGAAAAAGTCGTAATTCGCTTGAAACTGTGATAAGTCGGTGGACAGCAGCAGTGGACTGGACTCAAGTGGTGTGGAGTGGAGGATCGTAGGGCAGAGATGAGGGCAAACCCTCATCAAGCAACGAGTTCATCATCTTTTTGACAGCCAAACTAATTGACGAGACGCGCATGCGCCGTGGCTATAACAAGATATATGGCCAAGATGACAACCAAATGCTTGGTACCAGTCCCAGCCCCGCTCCCAGTCCAAGTCCCAATCGTTGTCCCAGTCTCAAACTCGGACTCTGCTCGGCATCGGCATGGTGTCTACAATATTTGAGGCTTTTGTATAATTATGAGCTTAGCGCCGGGTGGCTTAATTAGCGTGCTGCAGCATTCTCTGTATTGGTTTCAACAAAAATATCAATCAAATGTGAAATTGAAACGATTGAGCAAATAATTGATTGACTGACTGACCGACTGGTTGACTGACTGACCAACTGACTGATCAACTGACTGCCAAACTGACTGAGTGGAATGGCATGCCGAACAATGCCGCTTTGATTTGCCAGCAGTGAAAAGTGTCAGAGAAATCAAATCAATTTTAATTAGGAATTCGAAACAACTCGTCTCGTCTCGTGTCGTCTCAACTCGATTCGATTCGACTTAGACTCCAAATCATGTGTGCGGTCTGCGGCAAGTGGCAGCTGATTAAAAACAAAGCCGCCGCGGGCACTCAAAAACTCAAAAACAAATCTATGCACATTACAAATACCGCAACGTGCACTGACATCAATTGAAATCAATGCAATGGAATTGTTGCTGACCCCTATGTTTCAAATCAACAAGCAACAAGCAGCTCCCACTATGCTATGTGGAGGCATTTTAATGCCTCCGATTTGGATTGGGATTTGGCTTTGGGTGTGGAATTGGGATTGGGTTTTGGTACTGCGGCACGGGCCGTCGAACGCAACTGTTGGGTTGTCGGGTTGTCTGCGCTTTGTCGGGCCAATTAGCTTTAATAAAAAATATGTCAATAAATTATGAAATTTATAGAATTTGTTTTGTTTTTGTCACCAACAAAAAAAGAAAAGACATCATTATGATAGGCATTTCATTTGCATTGATGGGCAATTTGAAGGGCGCGGTGCCCACATCAAAGGGCCGCCCTGCAAAGTAGCACAAATCGAATGACACGGTAAGTGGCACAAAGCAACCGCTCGAGGGGCATCACTCATCCAATGCCGACTTGTAAGCCAAACCTACGACTCTGGAATGGACAGGGCAAATTACATAATAGCATGTGCAAATTTGTGCTCTCTCTTCTAATAATGCCGACTCCTGGCTACTGGCTACTGTGCAGCTACTGAGCACTCCAGGATTACGATTACATGGTTCAAGTGGTGCAAGCAAAGTCAGCGACTTGCGGGTGTTCCACTTGGCACAAAGTTAAGCCGCATACGTATTTCTATACATCTACATATGTGTGTGTGTGTGTGTATGTGTGTGGAACTGACGATTGGTTTTCTGAAAACAATTAAGGATTGAAAATGCACTCGCATCCTCTTCCAATGTAATCCCCTCGCTCAATGGGCACTAAATTGGCTTAAATTAAGTCAAGTATGTGAGGCAGTTGAGTATTTGGATAAATTCTCTCCTCTCTTCCCCTCTCTCTCTCTCTCTCTCTCTCTGTCTCGCTGTCTTGTTTTTGCCTTCTTTTCAATAATTTCATAATGGTCGCAATATGAGTTGTATTATCCATTTTGTCTTGAGCAACATTATTGGAACTGAAGGGTGCCTCAATTCTTCTGCTTGTTGACATTTTGGCATCTTGTTGAATTACTTTTATTTTCTGTTTTGTTTCGTAATCCTAATGAATATTAAATTATGTGCTGGGAGGTCTCTGCTGTGCACTTAAAAAGGGTATACACACTGTGGAGTATCGAAAAGGGAACAGCCAAATATTTTCTAACAAATGCAATTATTTCCCTTCTTAGGCAATCTTTTGTGGAACTACTCTACTGTGCAACATATGCATTTTATTGTAGTTACTGGTTAGGTAAACATGCTTGAGAAGTGTGAATCTATTAAAATGTAAATACAAAAGAAACACAAATGAAATTTTATAATTGAATTCATAGCAAAATGTTGTAGTTGAGCAACTGGAGCTGGCTGAGATCAGGGTTGATAAGTTGATACGAGTTGGCATAGAATGTCCGTCCGTCCATCCATCCGTCAGTTAGTTAGCGAGACATACACATATTTTAATTATAACTTTAATAAGCCAAAAGGCAACACGCACACAAACTCGCCTCGTCACATCTCGCATCGTCCATCCGTGGAACCCTCCCTGGAAATCTTTCACATATTTGCCGATGTTTCTTTCCCCTATGCGAAGCGGCACTTCATTATTTCCCACTTTGTATTTAAATCCGTTTTGATCCTCTTGTATGTTTGTGGCTTAACTTTTTGGCTCTTTCCGCTTCAGAGCTATGTATGTATGTTGTACGATGTACGATATATGTATGGAATCATGCAGGGAATGGTTGCTTTTGTCTTTTCGTTAGGAACACCCGCGTGTTGTCTTTTTGCCTGCCGCTGACTTTTGTAACAAGATCAAAATGTTGAGATCACCAAAGATCATCGGTGATCAGCATCAGCTGCTTGCCGTTAACTTTGAGCACCTTCCCGCACTGATCATTGACTTCCTCTCATTGCGATTCCAAGTCGGAGTCCATCTTCACAACTCAAGTGCCAGCTCATTGTATTTGGTATTCGGCCCTGATCCAGTTACAGTTATACAGTTGCAATTGCAGTTGCAGTTGCAGCTACTGTCGGTTTGTTTTGGGCCATGAAGCTCATATATGTTTCATTATCTTATTGTTAGATCGGCTTAAAAATGGATGAAAGATAGCTACCGTGTGGTCGGATAGGTGGCACCGTATATTTTAGCCAATATGCAGTTGTTGGAGATTAGGCTGAAAGACGACTACCGTCAAACCTGTCATATTCCATCTGGCATTAAATGAAACTCAACTGAATTTCTCTAACTGTATAAATCTCCCATCAAACTGAGCTGATTCCACCCCTTTCTCTACACAAACAACGGCTGCTGCTGCACTTAATCAACACACAAATCCATTTAATTTAACACGAGCGCACATTTTACTCATTTCGCCATTTTTGGAAAATATTCAAGTACACTCAGTAGAACAACGGGCAACACAAAGTAGCGGCATTATTTGTCGCAATCAAATGCTGATGATGTGCGCTGATTATGTGCCTGAGAAAAATGGCATAGACTCTGACGGGTTTTGTTTTTTTTTTTTTTTTTGGGGTGATTGCCTTCATTCGGTTATGTGAGTTGGGTTGAGTGGTTGGAAAACGTGCCAGACGGCGAGTGCCAGGCGACAGTGGCACAGCATGAAAGCGAATATTATTTAAATGGCGTATAATAATGGCAGTCGCAGGACGCAACGCAGGATGCCATGGCAGCCTCATAATGATGCGCCTCATAAAGTGTGCAAACTGTTGTCATTGTTGTTAGCCAGAAGCAGAAGGGGTTGGGTTGCCAGCACTTTGCCAAGCAAAGCAGCAAGCAGCAGGCAGCTGTGCCGGAGCAGCAGTAGCAGCAGCAGCAGCAGGAGCAGGAGCAGGAGCCGCAGCTTATTATAAAACCCATCTAAAGTGACATTGCAATCAGGCAGCGCTTATGGCAATTCATTTGTTTAACGACGCTGTGCGATGCTGATGCCAACAAAATGGCGGCGCATCTACGGCGTTCTAGTGCTCGTCCTATTCCTGTTTCTGCGCCTGGGGCGGTTGCTTGGCGCGCTAATTTCGCTTTTATTAGGTTCGCCAATTTGTAGAGCAGGAAAGAGAGGCAGAGAGAGAGAGAGAGAGAGAAAGGGAGAGAAAAAGAGGGTGGGGAAAATGCGCAAGAGAACGACATAAAAATAGATTACACATTTATGCAGCGCATTTCTTGCTTTTCAGTTTCCATTTGACATTTGGCCAACTGTCAAAGGGAAAATTGTGCACGAAATGAGGCGCAATTTACGGAGCTCGTTGTGTGTAAATTGAGTCATCTGCAATGCGCCCCGCTATCACAGTTCTCATCCTTATCCACATGCTCAACCCCCTGTTTGCCATTTTTGTTTTCTATCCCAGTCCCAATCTCATTCCAATTCCCATTCCCTTTCCCAAATCCCATTATCATTGTTGTGCTCGTTTTTTATTTGTATGAATGTGCGACATTTTCAAGTTACATGCACAAATTTCTATCGTTTGTCTTCATCCCCGACGCGCCCCTTGTCAAATCGCTCAACCATATCCATATATCCCTAAATCTATTCCTATTCAACGAAATTGTTGCTGTTTCAAAATTTACATTTACAATTTTGTGAATTTTTACAAATTTACACATTTGCTGGCATTTTTTATTGGGTGTCATCATTAGTTTTGATACGCATCATGTGCAAGCCAGAGGGGAGGGTGCGGACTGTTGGGCATGGGGTGTAAGGTGCGACTGACAAGTGTGGGCGTATCATTTATAAAGTGTTTTCCTCATTGGTTGGGAGAGTTGTAGACAAATTACATCAGTCGGTGACTGTCAGAAAGTCGAAATATCGAAATGACGAGAAACTCACTTGGAGTTGAGATGAGAATACAACCGTCAAATTGCAGGGATGAGTTAAATCGATTCATTTTTCAGTGGATATAAAAATACAAGGTATATGCATAGAAAATATATTTCAACTTAGAAAAATAGATGACTCATGAAACAAGTAAGAATGCTCTGGTCGGGAAAATATGTGTTTGTTACCAAAATCTGCGTTTGTTAACCGATCTTATTGTCTGGGTATATTATTTACCAATTGTAAGAATGGATTATAACAATTGCGATTTTTAATTGCGATCGATAACCGATTTGTATCGATACTATCGTGATGGGGTAACTTATCATTAAATGGAGTCGGTGCGTATATCTAATTAAGTATGTAAAGGAGCATTTTCAAATAAGGAATGTAAGAATGTCAAACTCTAAATAATGCAATATCTTAGTCTATTTCCACATATATAGGCCAAGTTATAAGTTAGGTAGCAACCAGAGCCATTATTATAACTATATTTTGTCAGCAGATCTACAATCACAAGCACATTCTGAAAAAGTATATCAATCGTTGTCTTATCATATCTCCCGATCAAATTTTACTTTTCTGTATTATGCCGCCGGTTCATAAATTCCATTGGAAGATAAGGGCTGTTCAAAACGGATCCCGGCAAACGATAATGATACACGAACAAAAGTGCCTGTCAGCCAAAATAATAAATGTGTCAAAAAAGGGGAGTAAGCAGAGCATGGAAAACTACTCGTAACGAGTACGAATGACTACTAAAAAATAGCGGTGAAAAAGCTATAAAAATTACGTTGATTTTATTTTCAGCAACTAAGATGTGTCCTGTTTATATTCGTTTATTTTTCTTGCCATCCAAAAGGACAGTAATAGGGTTAGGGTTAGGTATTGAGTTTGGGATAGGGATAAGGATAGTCCTTTCCCGTTACGCAAAGTGTCATAAAAATGCCAGATATTTCTTGTATAGTGTAGAATGTTTTGCACACGTACTAAAAGGAAACGAGGTGCGGTGAAAAGTGAAAAGTGGGAGCCAGCTAGACATTTTTATGACATTTCTCTACTGTTTCTTGACTACTGTTTTCTTGACATATTTTTGGTTGGCGTTGGTTTCCCCGCTGCGACTCGTTGCTGACTATTTTTCCGACAATTTAAAGCAATGTTTGCCGCTGCTGACAGCTTATAGCATTTCCCATTTTCCATTTTCCATTGTCGTTGTTATCGTTGTCATGTCGTCTCGAAGATTTTTATGATTGTCAAGGATTAGATATAAATGTTTTATGTCGCTGGCCCCTTAACGCTCGCTTGTTGACCAAAAATTGTGTTTTAATATGATTTTATGGCCTCTTCAGTTATTATACTGAACGTCTTTTGGGGTTAGCTCTTGATTGGTCTCGTTTTACGCGGCGTGCACGAAATACGAAAAAAAAAACACAAATACTGATCCTTAGCCAGTTACCCCTCGGCGTTCGCGTTTACCTTGTAATGGGTTTTTCTGGGAACTCTGCGAGCACATGCCCAGCGCTGTCGAGTTGTTTGATCTACTCCTTCCACACGTGCGCCCCCGCGTCTGATCCTCTCATGCCTATCATCATTCGAATTGGAAGCGCTGTCAGTTTCGAGTTTTTCTCGGCTGCTACTATTTGGCCCCACCCCTGGCACGGTTTTCAAGCGTGAAAATGCAACCACAATATCATCCATCATAATTTTGAGAGCCGCGTGGATTTACAAGCGTTCAAATTATGAGAGGATCTATTGGGGAAAATTAAAAATAGAAAACGTACTTTTTATGAGAACTGTGAAATTGATAGATCTAAAGTCGAATTCCTGGAATCTGGATATGTAAGTGTGTAGCTTCTTTATGTTTTTTTTTTTAATTCCAATCAAGGCACTGTAAATTAATTACATTTAAATGCCAGTTCCAAAATACCACCAGCACACACAAGCAAGTGGTAAGCGTATAATATTGAGACTTCTATATAATTGTGCCATTTTCAGCGTAAAAAGACAAAACATCAAAACCAAAAAAAAAAAATAGAAAAAAGAAAATAGAAAATACGCAGCAGAAATCAGAGAATTACACACAAACACAATTCAAATGAATTTAGTGGCACTCCTGAGGGCACTCGAATCATTTTGAAGCGTTCTTCTAATCGCCAACTCATCATCATTAAAGTCAATTTTTTGTTTCTCCCATTTTCATGTTGCTTCTCAAACAATTTCTTGCCACTAAATTAAACAAAGGGAAATTTGCCACGTTTTCCATTGTTTTCCAGTCCAGCAGCCAAGCAAAAGTGAAACTGTTGTTGCTTTTATTTAATTTTTTTCAGCATCATTTCAGCCGAAAAATTGTTAACGTGCATAGATCCATACTATCAGGCCAGAGCAGGATAGACACATAGCCTAACTGGGTTATAAGAGCGAGAGGGTCGAAATTGCATCATGCTGTGCGCCTTGTTTTCTGTGGAATTGTTTGCAGCTCGAAAATTGTTGATTTTGACACCTTTCGGCCGGGTTCGCATTGTGCTCTCGGGGGCTGGCTGGCATCGTTTTTATTTCCATCTAATAAATACGCTTTTTTTTGTTTTTGTTTTTGTTGTTTGTTATCTCTCTCGCCCTTGTCTTGCATTTTTTATGGTTTTCATTTGCAGTCACAGGAGCGCCTATGCGAACTTTGTGCGTGAACTGATACCCTGTAAATGTGAGGTGAGCGAGCTCTACACTATTTGAGACTTCTTAGCATTTTACATTTTAATTTATTATTTGAAATTTGTTCAATCCTTTCATGGTCTATGCTACAATTTATTATTTATGGTTAGTATTTAGCATAGCCATTGTTACCTATTATGATGAGATATTATACATTTTTTTTTTATTAAATGTGGAATAAAAACCGTGCACAATTTATAAAAATTAATAAAAAAAAAAACAAAATGTTAATGCAATTTAAAATTATAACAAAAAATGTAACAAAGAACAAAGCCTTTCAATAAAATTGAAGAGTTCGGGAAGAGACCGCTCTGCAGAGTATTATAGAGCCGAGTACTGTCGTACTTGTGTACAATTGGGTCCTCAGCGGGTGTTAATGCTCGGGGCAGGCAGCTGGTTAGTCGGTCATCTATTTAGATGATGCTGCTGCTGCTGATGCTGCTAGTCATGCAGATATCTTTATTTGCTCATTAACAACACAATTGTTGCGCTCTTGTTGCACAGATCCTGCGGTGAGAGCAGCAGGCACTCCTTGTCCTTGTTCTGGTCATGTTCCAGTTGTTATTCTCCTCTAGTGCTTGCCTGTGATATCCCGCAGGGGGCGTGTGAATCTAAACACTTGCTAGCTCATACATTTGGCTAATTGAAAATGTGGCCAATGAGCAAATGTTAAAGAATTTTATTTTTGCAGTCACTTAAATATGTTCGCACGTTTTGTCAAGAGCTTTTCATAATTTGATTTTTGATCACGAACCCCATTAGGCAGCAGATTTATGCCTTAATGTCCCCAACGGTTGGAGTCTACAGTGTGTATTCAGACAGTTGACTTGATTGGCTAGTCATTAAATTGATTTTAATCTAAGAAGAGCACACAAAAAAAAAACCATATTACATGTTTATTAATTTCGAAATTCATAAATTTGTGTGACTTGCCCCTGGACTGATAACCCCGTCAAACAATCAGCTCAACTTAAGTCAAACTATTACCAGAAAACACTAAAAAGTGTGAAAACTATTTGTGTGAATTATTTACTGATCACTAATTGTTATTTGCGTCTCGACACCAAAATAAATTTACGCTCTGACAATATGTGTTGCTGGTCCAATTTAAATTCGGATTTCAATCGCACATTAATTATGCAAAGTTTGTCTTGTGCCAAAAAAGAAAAAAAAAGAAAAATTATACAAATGTGAATAAAATAAACTTGAAAATGTTATTCGAAATTAACATTTAAATTGTATTCGTAATGCTCTATATATAAAACTGTCGCAGAAAATGTTCGGTTGGTTTGATTTATTAATACCAGACCAATTTTGAAGTGCATTTGTGGTGCGGAATTTATAATTTGATTGATTCTCTTTGAACTTCATGCATGACAACCTAAGCTAGCCGCCTGGAAAGTGGTTCAAGATAGTACAAAGTTAATACTGAAATCAGCATTCAAAGTGTAACCTCAGCGACAGGGAATTGATAAGCTCAATGGACAATGGGGTTATGTATACATATTTAATGTATGCAAGTAGCTTAACAAAACTAAAAAATAAAAGACGCAAATAAAGAAATATGGAACCAGTGCTATGTTCCACACTCTATTATACTATCTATGCTTAGTATGATTAACGAACCAACTAAATTGGCGTAGCACATTTTCTATTTAAAGCATTTGGACACATTTTGCTTGTTTCCAAACAAAATTAAGAACATGAAAATCTAACCACAAAAACTATGAATGGCAGTTTAAGCCAAATTACACAGAGACAGCCACAATGCCAACAAAAAGAGCAGCAGAAGCAACAACAATAACAACTACAACCACCACCAGCAATAACAGCAGCAGCAGCGGCAGCAGAGAAGCCAACGGAAGCCATATGCAGAAAAACACAAACACACAATACAAATACAAATACAAAATACAAAATACAAATACAAATACAGAGAAGCGTAGAACAACGTAGCGAATTAAATTGTGTACGCCTCTCTTCATGTACAGCTGACCCGGTCAGATAATGAGACAGCATGGCGTGGCCAGATAAAATCCACAAGAAGGCAAGAGTGCAATGGCAAACAAACAAGCC
Organism: Drosophila setosimentum; assembly: GCA_035043505.1. Lineage (NCBI taxonomy): Eukaryota > Metazoa > Arthropoda > Insecta > Diptera > Drosophilidae > Drosophila > Drosophila setosimentum. The sequence goes on along the minus strand of JAWNMY010000022.1, from coordinate 869,096 downwards.
ACTGCCATTGGTCGGCGCGCATGTATTTGCCGTTCTTCTCATGCGCTCTCTATCGCACAACGAAGCGAACAGCAACCACAAAGACAACTACAAGAACAACCGTGACGAAGACCGGTTTGACGTGTTTGTTGGGTAAGCGAGAGACAGACAGAGCGACAACGCGTAAGAGCGTCAGCGAGAGAGGGAGAGCGCGAGACAGAGAGAGCGAGTCGTGCGTCGCGTATAATTCCCACTGTGTACACTTGGTGTCGCAGTGCCGCTTCTCTCGATTATTCAGACTGTGAACGTCGTCGAGTGAACACGTTACGAGCGCGTCGATCGGAAAAACTCAAAAGCAAAACATTTTTGACTCTCCCTCCCCGCTTCCCGCTAGAAAGTTGTTTACGTGCCCCGTCGTCAAAGGGTTAAACGGAAAACAAACAAAAAGCCAAGTGCAAGTGTTGAGTGTTGTGCAGCGCTCTAATGTTGCGCCAAGTGTAAACAACCAGCAGCAGTTACTATTAAGGGATTACCTGATTAACACTGACCAATAAAAGAAGCAGAAAATAAGAAAAAAAAGAAGCAAAATAACAAAAAAGGAAAGGCCGCCAAGATAGCCGAACTAAACGCCGCCTCGCCGCCCGCACAATCAACGCGCGTATTTATGACTAAAATGATTCCGCCGGTACCCACCTCAGCCGTCATGTTGCCCACGCCCAAGCAGAAGATCGGCTTCAGCATCGACTCGATTGTTGGCAACGATGCCACAACGACGACGACGGCGACGGTGACGGTGACTGCCTCTGGAGGCAATCTCGATCAGCAGCCGGGCAGCCCACAGCCGGAACGCAATGGACCCGGTTCACCACCACAGACACCGCCAGCTGCGATTACGTTGTTGTCGACGACGCCAACGCCACCGCATCATTTGATGGCGCCACCATCACATCATGCCACTCACGGTATGCCGCCGCACATGGCACCGCATCCACATCCACATCAACATCCGCATCCGCATCTATCGCCAGCCCAGCAGCATGCACTGCATCAGCATCTGCTGCTGCAGCAACAGCAACAGCAACAGCATCATCAGCAGGGCACACCAAAGTCACATCATGATATCCAGGAGCTGTTGCAGCGACTACATCACAATGCCGCCGTCGCCAACAGTCTCAGTCCGCTGCAGACCCGCCTTTCCCCGCTTGGCGGCGAACCTGTTGCTGTTTCCCTGAAGCGCGAACGTTCCCCCGCCCCACCCGGCTCGGAGCACACAGAGAATCCGGCTCAGCGCATTCAACCGCCACATACGCCACCCAAATCCGTCTCACCGCAATCTTCGCAGCCCTCCTCGTCACCCACTTTGCTGATCAGCAGTCCGCACAATACACCACCCCAGCAACAGCAACAGCAGCAGCAACAGACACCCAGCTACCCAAAGCCTCCTGGAATGCATCCTGGTGCTGGTCCAGCTAATGGTCACAGTCCTCTGATGATGCCGGGCATGCCACCCGCCGGACTGGTACGTCCCTTTCCCATGGGTCCAGGTGGTCCACCACAGCACCAAGGACAACCAGGTATGCCGGACATCAAGGCGCTGCCACCGTACATCAATACGCCACCAGAGCTGCCACCGCAGCACAATCCGCATCTGATTGCCGCCGCCCAATTTCAAATGGCTGCCGCTCTCCAGGCCGGTCATGTACTGGGACCAGCAGCGGCAGCCGCTGCAGCGGCTGGTCTGCCCCCACATGCGGCCGCCTCCTTCATGGGCAGCCCGGGCATGCCACGCGACAGTTATCCGCTCTATCCATGGCTGCTCAGTCGCCACGGACGCATCTTTCCGCACCGCTTTCCAGGAAGTAAGTACAGAGTAGCTAACAGCGAGTTGCCAAACAGTTGACTAACCACATTGGATTTTTTTATTTCACTTCTTTGCAGACTTCCTTTTGCAACCGTTCCGCAAGCCGAAGCGCATTCGCACCGCATTCTCGCCGTCGCAGCTGTTGAAGCTGGAGCACGCCTTCGAGAGCAATCAATATGTGGTTGGTGCGGAGCGGAAGGCGCTCGCCCAGTCGCTCAACCTGTCGGAGACGCAGGTGAAGGTCTGGTTCCAGAATCGGCGCACCAAGCACAAACGCATGCAGCAGGAAGACGAAAAGGGGGGCGGTTCCGGCTCTGAGCGCCACATGCACAACGGCAGCGGTGATGAGGATGATGATGAGCTCATCGATATGGAAATGGATGAGTGTGCCAGCGATGATGAGCATGACCTCGATGCGAGTCATTAATTTGGACTGCCTTCTCGCCTGCCTGCCTCGCAATCTCTGCGCATCTCCATCCGTGAGTTCCTTACTAAAAAGAAGCGCCAAAATTGCCGAGCATTGTGTATGTGTATGCGTGTGTCTCTGTATGTGTGTATTTGTCTGTGTGTGTGTGTGCGTGTGTGTATGTGTGTGAACTCTTATAATTAGTTATTTGTGATATATTCTTAAAAATGAAAAGCGCTAGGCTTAGTGTATATAGCAAACTGATCTAAAAGCATCTCACAACTTTAAAAATAAAAAAAACAATCAGAAATCACTCCCTACAAAAGTATTAAGTATGAAGACGAAAGGGTGCCCACCAGCCACGCCCCCTTAACTGTGCCAAATCCAAAGGCGTGGGGCGCTCTTCGAAACGAGTTGAGTTGAGCTCAAAATTAGAAAAAAAAAAGCAACAACAGGAAAATAACTAACTAAGTAATAGAGAAATCATCTTCAAAGAAAGCTAAGTGAAAGAGAGAGAGAGAGAGAGAGAGAGAGAGAGATAGAGAGAGAAAGAGAGAAGCAACAATTGTACAAATTTAATTGTTTAAGCGTGTAAATATTATAAAAAGAAGAGGAAAACGTGCGCCACAAACATTAATTTTAATTAGCGAATTTCTTGCACATTTTAACTCGTACTTTTTATGTAATTCCTGTACATCAATTTAGCATTTATTTAAACTTCTCTAGTTATGTTAATGATTGTATTTATATTTAGTCCTAAACACACAAATCCGGCATTCGTTTTTCAGCAGCTTTTTACTTAGAATATCGAAAACTTTTAGTTGCTTTAGTTATTAGGTTTAGTTGATAAGAAACAAAATGCTTAAAAAAATATTCATATATAAAATATAAAATATTCTTATGCAAGAACAAAAATATAACTTTAAAATGTTGTTTTAATTGGTTAAGCAAAAGTCAAATGGGTTCTCAGCTGTAGTAAATTGTAGCTCATATTTTTCTATATTTATTTATTATTTAATTTATTACTCTTTAAATTATCGTAAAGGCTCACCTTTGAAACAATTATATATTAATAAAGTATTCTTAAAGACCGTGCGACATCATAAATTCATTTACTAATAGCTAATGGCAACCTTCATAAATTATAGATTTCTATTTTACATTTTGCAATTTATAGATTCAGTTCCACATCCAATTTTTACTCTTCCGGTTAGAATCTCGACGGCGAACCGACGGCAAAAAGTTAATGTCAAAAGAGAGTAAACATTTAAGGTTTGTATGGCGTTTTTTTATATTTAGTTTCTTCAACAAACCCACATTAACATAATTTCAAACAAGATAACTACAGTGCTAAGCCGTTCAATGCAAAAGTGAGGGGCAAAAAAACTGAAATTGCCACTTAAAGAAATTTGTAGAAAGAGTTTCCTTAAGCTTTCGCAGCCAAATCAGCTTTTACTTAGAAAGTCGATTGTCGAATTAACAACAATAAGCACTATATATAGTATATACTTTACAATATACCCACTTAGCTGCAGATATAGCAATCTTTAGAGTGTTGACTCTAGACTCATCCATTTTAACGACGAGAGCGGTAAATTATGCACTACTAATTTATTAACGTGTGACATTAACAATTCTTTGTTATTGTTGTAGTTTTTGTTTTTGTGATGGCAGGGAGAGTTGGGATGAAGGAGGCGTCCATAAAATGCATTTAGCGATTTTTTTTTATAGACTTCATAAGCATTTTAATTGCACAATTTAAAATGCAAATCGTGTTTTATTGTAGAAATTAATTGAGCGCAGCTCGACTAACATCGGCAAAGACGATTACTTTGGTGTGGGGTGTGGGGTTTGGGGGTGGTACAGGTGGTGCAGCCGCTCACACTGAGAGGTGTGAGGGATACCCATAACTGGTTCTGTGCCAAATGACATCGCAGCAATTTGGCTTGAGGTGTGCTAATGATATTTAAATCAAAATTTATGTTTATTGCTGCACAACTTATGCGAATAAACCGAATAGCGTTATTATTACGACAGATCTTGGCAATCTCGCGAATTACAAAGCAGCAGCGAATCTTATGAATATGCAATGCTAAAGTACATGGGGTAAGCTGCAAGAGACGGCCAATTGATATGGCTAATTAACAGTCATATCGAGTCTAATTACTAGCTGTTAACAACACTAAATTGTAGCTGGCTGTCAAAGGCACTGATTTGGGGGCGTCTGGTCTATGATTTGGTTGAATAACTGAATAGCTGAGTAATTCACTGTTCAGATCCGACAAAAGTCATGCATAAATCAGTGTCCGAACCTCTACAATCCGAGCCCTTACAGCAAATTACATGGCTAACGCACACATACGCACACACACACACACACACACACACACAGATAATGATATAAATCGCATTTACGTATAAAACAAACAACAAATTAAGTGCTTGGCCGAGTTAAATACGTAGAGGTAAAAGGCGTGTGTTTATTTAGTAGCACGCACATTTGATCCCGAGATACATAGTTGTGCTGCCTGGGTCCACTCCACTGATATTCTATGACTGTTGTCTATCAAAAGTTGATTATAATTAATAATAAATTACGACGCCCACTTGATTGGGAGCCTTCTTGGCGTGCATTTTGTTTTTGTGGGCTTATCTTCGACCCTGTTTTTGGTTCTTTTTTTTTTTTTCTTTATGATATCATTTCAAATGTTTCTGTAGAACAACGCACATTAGAGGAGAGCACGCAGAGTGAGCGAGTGAATGAGGGGGAATGGGGGAATCTTTGGTAATTCTCAGAAATTAACTCACAATTTTTATATACAACTTGTTTTGCCCCGTGGCTTATTTTGAATGCCACAAAAGGTTTGTGCGCTTGTGGCGCGCCCCAATAACAACAACAAAACATTCACTTTATGCTTTTGTGGGCACAACGATTCGTCGTTGTTGTTGTTGTTGCTATGACCAAGTTATTTATCCAATAAACTTATTAAGTAATCCAATTTGGTTAAATTAGCTGCGTCTTTTTTTGGTTGTTGGATTTTTTTCCCCATATTTCTCTCTGCCAGCTGTCCATAGTTGGTGTAGTTGAGAGTGATGTTGTTTTTGTTGTTGTTGTAGCGAGACAACGCTTTATTTTTGCTTGTTTGATTTTAATTGAGTTTTGTTTTGGGGTTCACTTAATATCTCAGCATCTATAAAGGTGTTTGCCGTTGTTCGTTCACATGTTCGTTTAATTGCCAGGTAATTTTGTTGAATTTGATGAGCTTTCTTAAATTACTAGTGATGCTTACTTATTATATTAATTAGCCGATTTTCGTTTTCGAGTTGTTCGGATATTGATCGATTGATCGCATCATGCAAATTGTCAAAAGGCGGCTCGATAAACTGGCTGAATGCCCGTTCCATTGCATTGCCAATAAAGCCAAATTGATGCTGTTGATTTTCATGGCCCGCTAATGATCATTACTGTACACACATACGTGCCACAACGAGTGTGTGTCCGTCTGTCTTTCGTCTCATTTCGTTTTTTTTTTATTTTTTTCATTTTAATTTCTGCTGTGCTTTTCGCTGCGTTGTGTGTTGTTTTTAATGTGTGTTTCCAGGAAGATTAATACGGCGAAATTAAGGAAAATAAATAAATGTCAACGCAGTACAAGATCGTTATCTCATTTAACAATAATTACCCTGATATGGGATATGCTAACTAATCTGTTATGCCCCCATCTTCAGCCCAGTGCCTGTGCCAGTCTCAGCCAAGGACTGTGATTGTGGCTCGGTTGTTCGATCGACAACAGGTTTCGCCTGCTGGCAATTGGTCAATGTTAGTGCTTTGTGTTGTCGTCTGCAAGGCTGTTGTCAACGTCGCGTTGCATGTCATCGGAATCGGAGGTGTCGCTGTGCCGTGTGTTGTGTTAAATTAAGTAATTAATTTAAAGTCCATGTTGGGTCATTTGTCTAAACGAAAGACTTAGGCAACGAACTTGATGGCCAAACAAATAGCGGCCATTTTTGCCTAGATAACTGCCATGCTTGTTAACTTTTCAATTCACTTCCGCCAGTTGGCCAGAGATATTGATCATATTCTTTCAATTGCTTGTAATTTTTTCTTCATTTTGGGCCACCTTTTTCAACTTCCTGCGGTTAGCGAGAGAAAGATTGGCATCATTTGAAAACTCTCGACATTTGTTTGTCATAATAATAATTCCTAAGCGTTTTAATTGAATGATCATAAGGTGGGCGTTGGTTCCAGTTCCCTCAACTCAAACACAAACACAACTCTATGTTCCATTCAAAATTGCTGTGTCATTGCTCAGCGCTTGAGAGTTGGCTTTAATTACATTGTGAACTCAAAGAGTCGAAGCATTTGTATTTGTGCATTGTGCCCGTCCAGACTTTACATAAACATTCAGCTAAGCGTTCAAGTGCTTAATTAAGATCAAAATTTGTTAGCATTTATTTATTTAACAATTTTCTGCGGCCAGGCCCAATATTTTGATGTTTTCTAATTGCCTCAATTATGTTGTTTTCTATGTTGCTGCTCAACTTGTTTGCTCTCCGTGGCGCCAGTTGCCCGAGCGCCAACTCATGCATATGCAAAGTACTCGTATCTCCAGATTACAGCGCTCAAATGTCCACTGTTCGTCGTCCAGTTTATAGTGTCCATTGCTTTAATTTGGTATATCAAAGAGAGACATTATGCTGCCTGTCCGGTGTGGAGAGCAGCTCGTAAAAGCGTCAAATTTCTCAAATCTCTTGAGGCCATGGGGTGTCTGGCGTGCTTCTAATTGTTGATATGCATCTCAATTTTGTTGGCGTCTCTTAATATTATTTGGTGAGTTTTATGTTTTATGTTTTATTTCAAATTAGTCACATAAATATGCCAACTTTATGTGGCGGCCTGATGCCAGTGGGCGCCCACGCGGCGTTTGATTGTTTATTTTGGGCCAACAGTAAAATGCTTGTTCGCCACATGATCTGGTCAAGTCTCACGTGTAGTTCACATTATTCAAATGGTGATGGAGAAAAACCATACGTAAACTAAATTAAGTTGAATAAAAAATCAATTACCGATTGTCGCTGCTAAATTATGCATTCCATTATTCAATTATAATAAATGCCATTTTCCCCCTTTGCTATTGTTCGCCAAATGCTTAGACTGCATGTGGTCATTACAATGCATCACTTGCTGGTGTACATAATGGATAGTGTAGCTAGCAGCCCACATTAATTATGGTATTGCCAACTGTAACACTCAATAAGTTTGTGGTTGCCAATTAGCCTTTCCGCTTAGCCCAGAGTCGAAGCGTTCTTCGTATAATTTAAAACCAGTTATAATGCATGAAAAATATATTCGTTTAATTTATAAATGTGCATCTGCGAATATCTACAAATTATAGAGCGGGTGGACCGCAGCTACAATCGAATACTCTGTTCGACTCGGTGCCGGTTCTCACAACCGCAATTTAATCTAAACCCGGGCTATATTATCTTTATTCCATGAGCCACGTGAATTTAGTCCAAGTAAATAGATATGAGAGGTATTGGAATTTAAGGTAAACTTGAAATATCTCTCATTTGCTCGAACCTATTCCAAGAATTTATAAATTAAACAAGTAAAAACGAGAAATTAATTAAACAAAAAAAATAAATAAGAAATCCAAATATATTTTTTACAGACTCACAAATGTTTTATTATGTACGTGTTTGAATGCTATCATTTGTTGTTCTTAATGTCGATCTCAATCAGACATTATATACAGAACAAGTTCTGTTTAATGTCTAAGCAAGTTTGTTCCCCAAGTCATTTGTTAACACTGCTCATTCCATAGCACATATTACGGCTTCATGGAGCTATATTAAAAATGTCTTATTTTCAAAATAGCCAATTCGTCACACAGCTGGCTACTACATAATAAATGCGCACCCACACGCATCCCGAGTCGCACTCATTGATTCACACTCTGTTGGGGACTGCTTGGCTCGCTAATGCCCCGAAATTAATGAATGCAATCAGCGCCTAACATTTGTCACAGCAATTTTCCATAATTTTTCAGCAGCAGTACCAGTTGGTTGAGAGTAAGAGAGAGATTCAGAGAAATTATTGAGAAATTATGCAGTGAACGGCTGGCAATCAAACAATTAAATATAAATTTGTGGTATTCACGCCCCAATGCGTGAGTGGCAGCAACCAGCATTGATGATGACATTCCTGTAATGCACTCCAACCACATTTCTTACATACACACATAACTTACGAGCATTGAAACCACAGACATGAAATTCACAGGAAAATATTGTCAACATAATGCTCATAGATTATCAAGAGCCTCTGTGGAAGCAGCAGCAACAACAACAAGTCCGCTCCAATACAATTTTGACAGCGTATTTCGTAATAAAATGTAAAATTCATTGAAATTGAGCACCACGGCAAGTGCATTTCAATTAGCACCGTGGAAGCCATATTTAGACTTTTAATTAATCACGCAGCCACAGAAGATGTACAGTTGTTGTTGTTAGTGTTGCGCCTTACGCTTTATTTTGACATTTTCCACGGATATTAGATTAACATCATTTTAAAATCAAATTAAAACATTAGCAGGGCCCACCCCTAACAACAACCGAAACGGCCAAAAAAAACCAAAAAAAAAAAAACAGTCAGCAGTTGGGCTTGGCCCAGTCAAATACGATTGCCCCTTCTTTTATTTTGAGTTTGGGTTCTTTCTGTGCTCGTTACGGCAACTGCTGTTTTGTTTGGCGTAATTTAGATAACAGCTACAATGGGACAGGCATTGGGCCTATTGACAAGTGGCATTTTCCGGGAAACGGCAAACCTCACTTCATCATCATCGCACTCATTTCAACGGGGCCCACGCACAACGATAAACGCTCAACGGTTGACCAGCCACCAACCACCAGCCAACAGGCGCAACTGTGCAACGTTCAACTGGTCAGCCACAGGGCCAAAGTGTCAGGCGTTTGCACACACGCAGTGCGAGATCCTTCTGCCTCTACCTGTCCCTAAAACAGTTGTCAAGAAGCAGCACTAACACCAACAACAAGCCATGTCGTGATGTCAATGATGATAATGCCTGGCGATCTGACTCCGACTTCGACTCGGACTCTGACTCTGACCTGCTGTGCGTAGGTGTAGCTGTGCGTGTTTTTGTGCATGTGTGTAGTGTTTGCTCTCTCTATATCTGTGTTTGCTCTTTTTAATTGGAAATTAAACAAATGGTTTGAGGTTGAGGTTTATTATTCCTCTTATGGTTTTGCGTGATTTACCCCAGGGCACTTGAGCACCAATTGTTGTGGTGGTTGTGTATATTGTTTGCTAGCTCGATTGTTCTGTTACTTGTTTTTGTTTTTTTGTTTTGTTTTTTATGACCAGAAACCGTTAGAGAGTCAGTCAGGCCAATTCGTTGTTTGTGGGAACAATGAAAATTCGCTACAAAAATCCATCTAATTACCAGGAAATTTGTGAACTAATGAAGTGAAATGATAAGAAATATAAAATTTATGTCTCGTAGTTAAATATTAATCAAGATTGAGTTCTGGAAATCTATATAAAAATTGATATTGTCAACTTTCTCGTATTAAATCTTAAAAATCTCTTTCGTGTGCAGTTTGTTGCCTAAGTCTTTTGTTTCATCTAGAACACAATCTGGCAAAACCCAATGAAAACCCCGCTTAAAACTCATTTTGTAAACATCACAAGCGAAAATGCAACATTTAGTTAAGCTTCCGTTGAATTTGGCAAAGACAAAAACTCCAGGCTGATGGATTGCCGCAGCCAAGCCTTAACGAAGCTTTGCCTGCCATCGAAATTTAAACAATAAGTCAGGCAAATGACACATCGCAAAGCGATACCCTTTAGTCGAAATTTTTAAGAAAATCTAATCATCTGTTGTTACGCCCACTGTGGCAATCCAGCGAGCAAGCGATCTGTGTATGGCTCAGGGCCAGTTCGAATTCCGGGACCAGGAACTAAGCAACAAGCAAGCAGCAAACGTATTAATTAAATGTGCGCAACGCCTCCCAGTTTCTGTATATTTTTCAATAGTTGTTGCCATATCTGGTTCTGTAGCTATAGTTGTATCTGCGCATTGTGTCAGAGCTGAAGGAAACCCTTTAGGGGCATCCCGCTGACAGAACTCTGTTCCGAAGTTCGCTGTAAAAGTATGATTATTGCCATTATGTGCTTATTAAATATGAATTTTGAGCAGGCCACAACGAAAAGAGGCCTAAAATTTAAGACATGCCGTTGCTGCTACTACCAGTTTGACTTGTGGCTTGGGCTTGTGACAAAAGGCATAAGTCAATGCCTGGGCATGCAAATAAATACGTGGGCGTGCCGGCAACCCTTTTGGCCTTGCCAGGCGATCCTGCCCAGCACCTAACTCGACTACAAACAATGACAAGCTGAAAACACACAGCAATTGCAGTCGAGGATTAGGTGCAATCCCGTTCATTGAAAGAAATCACTGGACTCACAGACACAAGACCACGACAACGACAACAACAACGAGCACGACCAAGTCCAAGTACAAGTCCGACAGCCTAACAGGATTGCCAAAGTTAAGCCACAAGTGCATGTTGTGGGCTTAGCGAGAGTCGGTCTGCATTAATCCTGTTAGAGAGAGGGAGATTCAAAAAATGCAACCGGATTCAGCTTAGGCCAACACACTGCGAAAATCCCACTGACTCTCTCGGCTCGAACTCTAACTCTATAGTCCATACGTCTGCGGTCGGGCAGGTAAGCAGCCTACTTACGAGCTCGTATCGGGGCAATTTCCCAAATAAATAAACACGAATTGATTGCCAAAAATGAGAGCCAATTATGGCTGCGACTGACATTTGAAACGCTTGTCAACGTACAAATTTAAACTAAATATTTGTGTTGTTTATGTTTATGTTTATGTTTCGGCTGAGCAAAGAAATACGGATAGAGACGAGTCGTTTCTTAAGAGTTTGGGTCTCATTTGACGGAGAAGTGGCAGGTGGCCGCTTTCTTAGCTCATTTTTCCTCGTTTTCCACAGTTGTTTATCGCTGTATTCATCGAAGATTGAACGAGCGTTTGCCCACATTGTTGTTGGCCCGCTTTTATAGCCAATTTACCAACTGAATAAAAGTAACGAAACAAAATCTCTTGGCCCAGAGATCTGACATTAATCTCAAATATATTACCACAGTAATTTGATATTTTCTCTCGCCGCGCGCGCCAACTACACAAAAACTTCAATGCAATAAAATTAATTTAAATTCTCGGCTTGGCCAACACACACACAGTCACAAAATGACTAAGCGCCTTCGCGTTACGACATCAACTCTCAAGCTGGAACCTCGCTCATAAAGCAGCCAGCAACAAATATCTGTCGTTTATTTAAATTTAGCTATCAAAAATGTTTACGATCCACATAACTGACTAAATCACCATAAACACCCTGTTCAGTGTTTGGAGTCCGCTGCAATCGTCTCTCTGCCACATGCGGCGCTTGGCTAGACCAAACTACACACCAGACTCTCAACCAGCATCATCATCATCATCATCACCAGCAGCAACATCATGATGAGTGTGCGCCACAATGGCGCATTTGCTTACCCTAGGTGGTAAGTTGTGGCAACAAGTGCCTCGCCACAGATGATCTCTCTGCCTCTCTCGCTCTCTTTCTGTACCTGTCCCATTCGCTGATGGACTCCTCGGTCTAATCTCTGCAAGTCTGGCCTCGGACAATCTTTGGCACTTTAGCGTGTTGAATGCGCTCATTTATGTGAAATATGATACGGGCCATAATATGCAAAAACATTTTAATCAATTAATTATCTGCACAGCTCTTCAGGCTAACACACGACAACAGAATCCCCACCGATGAGCCAAAGCGGGTGCTGGACAGAAGGCGTTGGAGTTGCTGCCGTTGTTGTTATTGTGGCTCTTAATGCTGTTCGTGTTGGTTGCAGTGTGTAAATAATTTTAAAAGTTGCTCATGTGAAATGTGGCACTTAAATAACACAGCGGGTGGCTGGTTGATATGTGATTACTGCCAGACCCAAAGCAATGGACAGGTGATAGAACCCAACAGTTAGCCAACTTAACAAGCTGTTTAAAAATGAAGCCATTACATGATCCAATCACTTTTGACATACACCATAATCTGTGTATGCCCCATAGAGTAAATACTCTCTTTCACTTATGTAGATGTTTAATTTAATCATCATTTATAAGTGATTGAAAATATGTAAAAATGTGTAAGACTATCATTGATCCAACCACTCATAGTACAGATAGTTTTTAATCTTTCTGAGATTAATTAAATCAGTGCTTTGATAGCTTTATATCAATAATTGTTTCCCATATTATTGTATTCCGAAATAATACATTTTTTTACATGTTTAACAGCACTTTATTATATTGGCGATATTATGACACGCGCTTAAGATATATTAATTAATATGCAATATTCCTAGAGAAGCAGGTGAGCGCAAGAGGGGCGATCTTTAGCAAAAATTCCAGAGATACCTTGGCTTTAAGAACCTTCTCTATAAACCGCCACATATCGTGTTTTATTGATTTTAAATCGTTGGTCAAACTCATTTGGAACAACATTTCCTTACCTTCTGACCTTTTTCAGTTCGCCTTCAGCTGCGCGGGCTGAATCTTTGCTGTTCTCATTCTGTGTGATGTCTCATAAATATGTTCTTTTGTGTGCCCCTTTTATGTGCTGTTAATTTATTAATGAACCGCTTCGAACAGCAACAAACCAAACAGACAAATCTCATTTGCAAATACGCGAAGACCCAAACCCATACGATTCACAGGGATTTTGTGTTTTTTGGTGTCTCGCGCCAGTGCCTAATTAAGTTTTAACAAAATTTTATAATTTTCGCTGCGCATAATTTAACTTGAGAGCTCAGGCAACTCAAGGCGAGAGTGAGAGAGAGAGAGAGAGAGAGACAGAGACCGAAATAGAGAGGAGGCAGAGAAGGGATATTTGATTGCTTTCATAAAATGTATTATTTATTTACTTTTAATTGGCATCATTTGATGGCTTTAATGATGCGCAAATATCGGCAGAAGCAATTTTTATTCACGCTAATAATATAAATTTCTTATTAAAGCGAAACGAGGGGGATTCCGGAGAGCATGGGGCTATGGGGAATCCAGCAGGTAGAAACATGCAATGAAACGGGTTTTAAGCAGACTGCAGGGTTAACTAATGATATCACACCCAAAATACCCAAGCTGTTTGCGAGTGTGTGCCAGTGTGTGTGTGTCTGTGTGTGTGTGTCTAAGGAAAGTGAAACCGATTTGGATGCTGTGCGCTTCTCACCTGATGCGCCAGGCAATACGCAACAGGCGATCGAACCCCGGGCATACTCCGACCAGGCATCTCCAGCTCTATTCCTTTCTCTCCCGCTCTCTCTCTCTTTCTCTGACACTCTCTCTCTCTCTCTCTCAGAGTAAATGCCACCTGCTGTGAGCTGATAGCTCAATCGTTGAATTTGCTGCTAGCTGGTCGCAATCTCATCTGAAATCACTTAGATCCCAATAAATAAACTTGCATACGTGGCATACTCACACCTGCCTCGCAAACGAACCCCCCCCTCCCCCCCCCTCTTCCATCCTCCTAAAATCATCATCCTTTAAATCGCTTGTAACATTAATTACGAGTTACTTAAATTCTAATATGCTGCGATTACAAATTAAGTTACTGGCTTGAGCATTCATGCGAATTGTCATGCTGAGTTCGCTGGCCATATATGCAAGTGGCAAGTGGCAAGTGGCATCTGAGACCAGTTAATCCCAGCATGCAGCGTCTAGCATGGCTAGCAAAATATGCAAATTCATCAGTTATGAGCCATATCATAGAGTGAGTGAGTAAATGAGAGGGAATGAGAAAGACGCCTCCACAGTCATTCAACAACAACCACACAGCATCCACATTGACCATTAACTGGCATTACAATAAATATGAAATTAATATTAATTTCAATTAATGTCAAACATTAATGTCCACAAAAGCGTCGGGCATCATTTGTTGCTGTCATTCAGCCGTGTGTTGTTTATTTGTTGTTGTTGTTGTAAATGTCTCTCAATTCAGGTATTATTATTGTTGATTTTGTTGTTGTTTCTGTTGCTGTTGATGTTGATCGGCTGTTGGCGACCTGGCGGCTTTTGCATGCGATTTTATTAGTGTGATAGTGTCACAGAGTCCGCATGATTTATGAGGAGCCCCAAAATCAATGCCTGACTCACTCACACACACACATACAAAAAAAAAACACATGCGGGCTCAACGCACACATTTCTTAATTTCTTTTTAAACAATTCTCAATATATGCATGTGTCTGAGATTGGTTGGCGCTGATAAATGCCACTCATTAGGCATCCTAACGGTTGCCCTTAAGACAAAGCCAAAGTTCACAGCCCGTTTGGAATATGCAAAGCTCGCGTACCAGCCGAAAGTTATTGTCATCACCGCAACTTTCCCACATTGCTTGGTTTGGTTTGTCTTTTTTTGTATTTTGACATTTTGGCTTATTCATTGTGTGTTGGCCCAGCTTTTGACTTGTTGCAAATTAGCAAGAGCACATCCATTGAAGATCGATTGCTTAATTAAGCTGCGATTTGACAATGTCGAGTGTCGCGCATAAGCACGCATGCTATCTTTCAGATACAAGAGAGCAACATGCATACATACTCTATCTCTCTCTATCTGTTTCTCCCCCCAACCCCTCTATTGGCCACACCACGCCTTTAACGTCCGTATGCAAATGAGGCGTTGGCGTTATCGATCGCAACATGTGTATAAATTTTAGCTCGATGTGTATTTTGTTTTTATTACTGTCGATAAGTCGTTATAAATTGGGTTAGAGGTGCGTTGCGATCACACAGCGTTGGCGCTGTTTTGTGCTCTCCCCCTCCCCTTCCACCACCCCTCCCCCAATCCATCTTCCACTTCTCTGGTCTTCCAATTTACATTTCGCATAGCTAATGCGCCTTAAAGCTTTAAATGATTGTCAAGAGATTTGCATAATTGCCGCCTGAACCTGGACCAAGAAATAGATGACGCTCAGATCGCTTATACTTGTTTATACATTTTGGTAACATGCGTCAACATAATTTTAACGCCAAGTGACTTAACATAATTGATCTTATCATTGTCGCTCCCCTATCCAACTGCAACAGACTGGTCAATATATTTATGTTGGCCTTGGCTCTCAGCAGAGGCACAGGCACAGGCAGAGACAGAGACAGAGTAAGAGTTGTTGCTCTTGCTGTGCCGAGTAGGCTACAGGCCTTAAATCAGTTGACTACCATTAGGATAAGGCTGCACTCACTACCTCTATCTGGCCATCAATTGCCCGGGTTAGAAGGAAGTCATAAACCAATTTGGTGCGCTGGCTAACTGACTAACTGGCTAACAAAATCGGAGCTGGCCGGGAGCCGGCGCTCAGCTCAGCTCGCGCCTGTTTAATATGTCGTACATGTGGCTATATTTAAACAGAATCTCGTGCGTACGTGATGCAGAGGGGTTCCACATAAACACAAAAAAAAAAAACAATGAAAGAAAAACTCAAAAACGAGTTCACTATTGTTAGAAGTGGAAATAGTTGCAGGTTAGCGCAGTGTCGTCGCTTCAAAAGATCCTAAAGAGGGGACCTAAAAGAAACTAGAATATCCTGAGCATGTCTACAACGCATCATTCGCAATATTAAGGAAGGATGGAGTTCCTATTATTAAGCCAGTAAAATAAATCTTACATACAACTTTCAAATGCCTTCAAGGATAACTTTACAAATTGTATTGAACATGCCTTAAAGTTGTGTATTCCAAGCAATCGATTGTCAATCGAATTTATTAAGATAAACAGTCCCATAAAGCTTGTAACTTTGAGTTGCTTTCAAAGATTGCTTTATATATTATGTCGATAAGTACCTCAAAGTATTAGCACTATATAACTCTATTGTCAAACGAATTTCAAACACCAAAGCCTATTGGGATACTAGAGATAACTTATAGTCTTTTCTAATACTGATATATTAAATGACCTTTATACTCAGAGATACAAAACTATTCTAACTTTCAAAGTGAAACCCCGTTTCGTTGTGTCATGCCACGCCACTGTTTGTGGCTTTAGTGTATATTCCATTGAAATGATTTTCTTCAGCGCTCGTAATTGACTTCATTCACACTTTGCCCATTTTACAAAGAAAGATCGATTAAAATCAACTGTCTTTACGAAACAAACATAAACTAAATTCGTTAATGAACTTGTTCCAAATTGTTAGGGGTTATTTGACACTTAGTACTTTCATTCATGAAATGAAGCCCCAACCACTGTTGCAGTATTCCAGCCCCTGATTGTTATTGATAGGCAGCATCCTGTTTCCGAGACAGAGAGTGCACGTATCTAGAATATTAATGGGTCTGGCAAACGCAGATACAAAACTAAAACTGGCAATTAGCCAAGCGGAAATGCCATCAAGTCAGCAGTCAGTCAGCAGAGCTCCTAACTCTATCGCTAGTGCCATAGAGTGCCAATTGGATATTTACTAGTTAAGGCAGCCTTAAGGGCGCCCACATCTTCTATACAGTTCTGTCAATCTAAAAGCTGACAAAAAATATGTAAGAGAAGAAAAAGAGAAGGAAAAAAAAAAAACTGAAAGCGCGAATTAGTGTTGATTAAATTATGTTAATTTTAGATGTTGTTATTTTTAACTCGAAACTGTCACATTTCATTTGTAAGACACTAAAAACGTTTTGTTCGCTGCCAATGCCACAAAGTCGCATTTTACGCCAGACATCTGATCACATATGGCAATATACTATGTATGCCATTGTATATGTATGGATATACAATCGATATGTGTATGTGTGTGTGTCTGTGTTTGTGTGTGTTTGTCTTGTTGTTTTTTATGATTTTTGCTAGGCCCGCATCGTGTTGCAAACAGCTTGTCGAACTGTCCACACAAAAGCGCGACAACAACAATAATGCAGAGACTTGAGGTCTTGTGAGAGAACAAAAAAATGTTGTACGCAAGTCCATTTAAAATGCATTTACATTAACATTATGATGAGGAAGAGGACGCGGACGAAGTTTGTGTGGCCCAAACACAGGCTCTGGCTCTGGCTCTGGCTCAGGCTCAGGCTCGGGCTGAGGCTCCGTCCCTGGCTTTGGATGAGGTCCCGGACCCGATTGCATGGCTTGGCCTGCACATAACAATTACAATTGTATGTCTGGAACTTGCCCAAAGATCCCGACAAGCCCCGCCACCCGTTCCGCCCTGCCCGTCCCGGCCTCATCGCATACTGTCAACGCGCCAATGCCGATCGATCGCAGCGATAGCTTTGAAGTCGTATTTGGTGTGTTTTTAGTGCAAGATTTGGCGCTTTTGTCAAACAGCCGCAAGGGTGCGCAAAAAAAGTTAAGCGCAAGCGAAAGAACAAAAACAAGAGCAGAGCCCAGCGATACTTTGTAGAAATGATTGTTAACAACAGAATCGACAGCAGTGCAGCATCGCACTCGCAGGGGGACGGAACGAATTGGGTTGGGGTATTGTGAGTTGGGCCACATAGTGAAAATATTTACGAGCCAATCAAGCATTTAAGTATCACATTACAACGTGTTCAATGTTCGATGAGTTGTCAAGTCATGTTTGCCTGGAGCCCTGTTCCATGGTCTTGCTATCTGAAATGTAGTTTTGTAGCTTTTAAATGCATTTTGTTTGTTTGACTGGCCCAATAAAACATACACGCACTCACCACACACACACACACACACACACACACACACACACACACACGCACACTCTCAACACAACTCAGCGATCCGAGAGAGATTCGTATTTAGATTGGTTTACATGCGCATAACATGACTTGCGACACGCTTTTTCGGTGCCGAGGTCCATGCCCAGGTCATCCCAGCCAAAGAGCCACAACAGCACTTCAATCTGTTGTTTAGTAACGGGCGTGGAATTTAATAAGCGTGTTTAACAAATTTCCCAAACGTCACTTACACACACACACACACACACGCACACATACGTGCACATACGACATTGAACTTGAAATATCAACGGATCCAGTCTTCGAGTTGCTCTTGTAGTTGTTGCTTTTTGTTGTTTGGACCTGCTTAATTTGCAAACAACGCGATGCCGCTCCATATATGTGAGTGTCATCTAATTTAGCACCTTGTTAGCTGTCAATACTTATGTGAGCTACATTTGTGCTCACTTCAAAGCTAACCGCTCGAGTAGCAAGTGTCGTACTTTGGCTCCGTTTGTTCAACCCGTGACGCTGTCGCCGAATGCCACACAACTCATACGCCGCGTAATCCACCACTCAAAGCGGCCTACGCCAACTTTATTCCGGAACCCAAACACAACTTGATAACTTTATTGTTGCACGTACTTATAGAGCTTAATGTCTAAATTAATCAGCGGTTTGGTAGGGGTAGAGGGTATTATACATTTTCCGTAAAGTTCTTCTGCATTGAAGGAGATATAAAATATAATTTTATGTAAAAGGTCTTCATAATAAATAATTTCAAACTCTATCGATTGACGCACTAACAACTTATTTGCAACGATTTTCCAATTTAATATTGCTTATTTTTTTAATGTAGGCTATTAAAAGTCAACACACAAAATGAAAATGAAAAAATAATTAAAGAATAATCGGATATTTCCGTACTACTATCCGAAACTACACATTGAATCATTTCTTATGTAGTGCCTTAAAAATGCTTGAGTCGTGCCTGCTCGTGTCACGAATGCAAAAGTGGACACGAGCTCAACTCTAACTCACATATGTGACATCTTCTTAAGAGTCCTTCTGGCATAGGTTTGCTGGCTTATCTATAACAAATTTTGCCAATTGGTTTGGCCTCAATGCCACTTATCGAACTGTTGGAAACAAAAGCACACCAACACCTTCATGAAATTGCCCAATTAAATTAACAATAAACGAAGCTATCGTGCGCTCTGCTTTCCACTCATATGTGAATTTGTGAATGTGGACCGCCTGCTGCAGCCAGCTGAAACAAATGGAGGCCATTCCTATAGAGCAGCTGGCCACAAATTCGCAGCCCACGCCGAAGAGGAAACCGGGCAAGATTTGAGGCAACGACGACGACGACGGAGACGACGATGCGAGCTGACGATAAGGCGCGAATTGAGTTTCGAGGGCGTCGCACGCTCTACGACCAACTATAAAGCCATCATATAAAAGCCAACAACGCCTGCAGCTCGCCTGTGACTGTCTTTCTGTGTGTGTGCGTGTGTGTGTGTGTGTGTGTGTGTGTGTGTGTGTGTGTGTGACTTAGTCAAAACAATAAACATGGAAGGTGGAACCTATTGCGAACGTAAATTAAGTCATTAAAAAATGCTAAGTTACCGGGCAAACTCAGTGAATGGCAGCGTGTGTAGCGGAGGGGTGGAAGAGGGCGCAATGCTGCTGTGCTTGCATTGTGGCAGCAACAAGGCGGATATTTTGTCGCCCAAGTGTGTGTGTGTGTGTGTGTGTGTGAGTGAGAGCCTATGCAGCACTCTCAATGAGGTTAAGTAAGTCATTAAATTTGTCGCTAGACACGACCATGTTGGCCACAATGGCGACAATGAGCGTAGCGAATCCACCGCTGCTGCTTTTGCTGCTTACTGATGGTGCAGATGGGGCAACACGATAATAAAATAATGCAGACGTTCAGGCAACAAGCGAAACCCAACAACGAACAACCAGCAAGAACAGACAACAGTAGTAAAAAAAAAACATTTTCAAGAGTGTCTCTTGTTCGGAGAGGAAGTGACGATTGACGATTGAGGATGGTGATATTTGTTTGCTACACCCACAAACATTAAGTATCGCCTATAATTTGTCAGTTAGTTTGCGATTTTATGGTCAAAAGACATAAAATCGAACGCTGCGTGGTGGCCTTACCATAATTAGGCAACCACTTGGCCGAAACGCATAAAATGTGCTAATTGAATAAGCAAAGCAATAGATCGTCAATCAATATATGATATTTATGAATCATTAATGTGTGCTGTTATCCAATGTATCCAGTCTGGAATATTTATGCACCTGCCAGCAGCTGATGTGAAATGTATCTAAAATTAAGTATAAGATGATAAATAAATTAATATGTTATGTTTATTGTTATTTTCATATGGATTTGTTTCATGTGTTAATTATATGAAAACGTTCCCATAGATTTGTTAGATTTGCTGGCATTAATCGATATTCAAATTAATTATGTAAAACTTCCACTTAATTGCAAATGGTTTATCTTAACAAAAAAATCAAAAATTCGAATTTGAACTTGAGCAAAATTTAACAAATGTTCAATTTAACAAAATTAGTTAAACTCTCCGCTCGACTAGCGATAAAGATTTGAATTTTTAAATAGCCAGATCTAGAGGAAAAAATTAAAAAATTAAAAATCAACAACAACAACAACAAACAAACAAACAAACACTGAGTGTTGTATATGGCAGTCGGTGTATTGTATATTGTATTGTATCTGAGTTCCAATATCTGAAACCCATAATTTCTAAACGACTACACACGCAGACGCAGCGATTTATCTTAAGTGACTTATCTAAGCAAAGCGCTCAACGCTTGATTACGCCCCGTTCGTCACCATATGGGCCCGGGAGACACTGCTCTTGGAGCGTCTGAGTCGGGATTTGGGTCTCAGAGTCAGAGACAGAGAGAAACGCCCGCGCAGACGCTTGAGTATCGGATTCGGTTTTTATGTACGACATGGCGATTGTTTATGAAACATTTGCCTTAATAAAGTAATCATAGCATGTTTTACGAGCACTCGCAATGTTGTCTCCCTCACCTCCACCTCCACCCCCAACCACAACTTACATACTCCTCGTTTCCCATATCCACATAGTCTGGCGTCCCAATTCCAGACATCATTGATTCAGTCTCAGCTCACTTTCTATGCGAAACGAGTTGGGCATCGGAATCGTGTATTTGGATTCTTGGCCAAGTGCGAAGCACATTAATGTCCCGCTGTTTCGAAATATATTTCTGCGCGATTAATGAGCTTTAATTTGCATTTAGCAGTTTTCAGCTTGCCCCTGTCATATAAGAGAGAGACAGAGAGAGAGAGACAGAGAGAGAGAGAGAGAGAGAGAGAGAGAGAGAGAGGCAGAGATATATATGTATAGAGAGAGACTGAGGAGACTTTATAGAAAGGCTAGGCCGCTGTCAGAGAACTTGTATGATTATGGCGAAGCGTGCACAATTTGACATTTATTTATATTTGAATGCCGTTTAGCATTGCCCAGCTCCATAAGTCCATAGTTTATGGCTCTGCGTGGGTCGTAGCGCAAAACAATAACAACAACAACAACAGCAGCTACAAAACTTAATCATATTTAATATTTAATTATTTCAGTCGAGCGCACAATGGAAACTTCCGCCAAAAAGCAAACGAACAATCAAAAATAAATATATATATATATATATATATATATATATATATAATATAGTAATTTATGCGCCCAGCAAAACATGACAAAACGTGGCTTATGAAATTCTTTGATCTGTTTGACATGCAAATGTTGTGTTTTATGGCCAATTTGGCATTAATTACAATAATTCATCTATCTGCATAGATTTGGTCAGTTCGAAAATCCACATACTTGTGTATGTATAAGACAGGCCGTCCTCTGTTCAATTTGAAAGTTCAAGCTAATGCAAATGAGCAGTAGACACCATTCACCTGACGTATTGTGTTACAATAAAAAAAAATTCGACCTAGCCACCTAATCAAAAGCCACTCGAAACCCAAAAACGGTAGTTACAAAACAATTTAACAAATAGCCCAACCGATATCCAAATCAATTCCAGCAGCGAATAAGAAAAAACAATCACTGTAGCTCAAGAAATAGAAATGTATCTAATACTCGAATCGGTCGAGCGTTCGCTCAATTTATGCACAATTTACACCTCGGCCAAAAGCGCCCAAAAGCATCGTCAGTGGCAGCCAGGCGAAGACAATTGCGTGTTTCCCCAAGTTAAATAACAAATTCGCACATCAAATGCCACAAGGCCCCAAGCACCTGGGACTGAGTTGGACTGCTGAATTGGACTGCTCTATCAAGCGGGTCTCCCCGGCACAAAAAAGGTAAAAATTGAACCCAATTTCTGGGCATCAGACGGCGGCTTATTGTCACCTCGAGCGCTGTGGACCCGTGGGCCTGTGAAGGTGCTAAATAAAGTTGGTCTCTGTTGCGTCTCCACATCTGCCTCTGCCAGTGCGTCTCTATGTCGTGGGCCAATCTAAATATCTTAATCTGGTGACTGGCTGCTGTAGCTGTAACTGAAACTGAAACTGAGACTGAGACTGAGCCTCAAAATGGGCCTGAAACGTTCAACTGGATTTGGGTGTTTGTTAGTGCGTAAGCTTTTTGATAGAATTGAACGATTAGAAGTCCATAAAGCGACAAAAACATGACAACTTACGAGGCGGCGGCTTCGCGTTTAAGGCGTTGCCAATAACCGGAGTTGTTGTACCTTTTGCACATGGCTGGATGCAATGGATTAATGATGCCAACTGATTCCGATTCAGAGTCCAAAGAGCCAAACCACTCGCCAATATCAACTGTGGCAGTCGCTCAGCTGCTGCCGTTGCCGTTGCCACTTTGCCCTTGCCTCTTGGCCAGAAACACCAGCTCAGCCAGCTCGTTAGTCGTTTTTGGTCAAACGAGATTGCTGCGACAAAAAACTGTGTATATGTTGTGTATCAGCAGCAGCAGCAGCCACAGCCGCAGCAGCCACAAATAATCGCCACGATCATCATCATCATCATCATCATCATCATCATCATCATCATCGTCATCATTGTGATCATCATCATTGGAGTTGTTGCCGCATTGCTTGGCGGATTAAGGCAGCAACTGTTGCCCGGCCAGACCCAGCGACGTCTGTAGAGTGTCACCAGAATACCCCTCTTTCTTGCCGTTCCGCTCCCAAAGGTGCATTGTACTCAGATCACTGCTTTGTGCACCGCAACGCGGCCCATTTAAAATGTGCACAAATAGTTGCGCATGCTCGCAGTTAATCTGAGGTTCAGGCTATCTCTCTGTGGATGAGAGTCTGCGTCACACTGTCTGGCTGGTTGGTTGGTTGGCTGGCTGTTTGGTCGGTTGGTTAGCTGCTTGTTTCCATCGGTTCGTTTCTTGCCTTGTTAGCCGACCATTTGGCTGGCATTTCCCGCACTCGCACTCGCACTCACAGTCGTAGTCTGAATCGGAGTCCGAGTCACAGTCGCCTTGACAGTGGCAGCTTTCGTCGGCCCGGCACTTTGGAGTGATGGAAAGTGACGCGTTCATGTTTTGTGTCATTCCACTGCCATTTGATGTATTGTGACAAACATTCTTGGTCATCGGACGCTACTGACCATAGCCACACTCTCTGTCAGCAACACTACCCTGCACAGATACCGAAAACAGATACAGATATATTTACACATTTACAGATAAACTGGACACTTTCTGTTAAGTGGCTGGTTTCACAGAGTTTATGAGCATGTACAAAGTTGGTAAATGAAATTAGTTGGTGATTAGTTACAATTGTAAGAGGAGTTCAGTAATTGCCATTAACTTATGTGCTCCAGTACTCTTCAAGCAGCAGACGTATAAGTTTAATATCGTTGGGTTCACTTAAAGCACAAATCTTCTATAAATATATATATATATATACATATATATTTATATTTTTTTTTTAATACGCATAAATCTATTTTTTTTATTGGCGATGGAAACTTTGGGACCAACCTCAAATAGTTTTCTTTTGGGACAGAATTTTTAAATGATGTCTAAACATCCATCAAGATGCCAAGACCATGCCAAAAATGTATTACTCGGAATAATTTATACAAAGTTATTGCAGTGGAAAATTTAGATCCAATATGTCCAATATCATTTTTTATGAGTTTCGAGCAAGTATTTAAATTAAGTCTTAGTATAAAGTGCAATCCATAATAAACAAAACAGGAGAAAGTTGCTGCTTTAAACTTTAAGTTAAAATGATCGCCAACATATGGCTCATTTTTTTCCTTTTTGTCACTATCTTCTGCTCTCCCTGTTCAGTTTGATTTTTGTCTTAAAATAATTCACGCCCACTTTCAGATTTATTTAATTGTTAGTGGCCCAATTACAATTGTAAAAAGTGTATGGCATCAAAATAAACCAATGGCAAAAGTACAAATTAAATAATTTACATAAATAACATGCGAATTGAGTTTCCAATTAATTTATTTCATGACAGCCAATGCAGAAACCAATCTCAATTTTGCTTACGCAGGACGATAGGCATTCGCAGGACCCAGTTAAATGGACCAGTTACCATTTGACAAAACCCACAAACGTTGACCAATAACAATACCAGTAAGGACACACAACAACTAGCTATAAATGAACAAAAACCAATTTACAATTTTATTATATTTTCGCAAAGGATGTACACATACACAAACAAACACACACACACACACACACACACATATACAAATAAAAATTGTGCCGAAATGGGACAAACAACAAAATGGGCGAAATCGGCGTGAAGAGAGAAATCCAATAAAAATCGAAATTGTCGCATGCGAAACGGCGCGAAATTGAATGGGAATCAATTTGCTTGCGAATCATTGAACAAATTGAAAAGGACATAAGCACAAAACATGTATACAGCACACAATGAATGTTCGAGTATCGGATAAAGCACTCACACACTCTTAGAGAGAGTGTGTGAGAGAGAGAGAGAGAGAGAGAGAGAATACAGAGTGAAAGACAGAGAGAGAGAAAGCGAAGGGTGCCCAAAATGCTGAAATTGCTTGCAAAATAAATAAACAACAACAAAAGGTTATATCAATGGATGGGCCCAGAGTCAGTCAGCGGCACAGAGGCTGGGACCAAGTCCTGACAGTCCCGGAATTGAGCCAAAAGTGTTATTGATCCTCGGGCTGGGTTGGGGCAAAGCTGCTGAAATGCAAACAAGCATCAACTGCCGGGGGTTGAGTACCCTCGTCCGTCCACGCTGTGTCAATATCTGTGTCTCCATTGCAATTATGTTTGCGCAGCCATCTTGATTGGCAATGTTATAAAATAAATACACTACGGGCTCGGCCTGAGCGGGGAAGGCGTGCCGGATGTGCGTGCTGTGCGCCAGCGGCGGGGAGAGTAAAAAGCAGAGAGCGAGAGAGAGAGAGAAAGAGATGCTGGGCTGGAGGAGCGTAAAGTAGTAAATGGCTGGGTGGATTAGTGCGCATTGCCAGCAGCAATTGCTGTGGGATTTAGCGACATGGATGACGGTAAATGTAACTGGATGATGATGGTGGCTGCTGCTGTTGCTGCTGGTGGCTTATTGGTTTTGGCTGCTGCGCCGGCGGAAGGATAACGTCAACGACTGACTGTTTGCTAAATTGAGCAGTGTAAAGTGCGACAACAACAAGAATAGCAACATCAGCCGGCTATGAAATTGAGAAAGTTTTTGGGATTTTGGGGTCAGATATAGAGTCGGGGGACAAGGGACAAGAGACAGGAGACGGGAGACGGAATCAGCCAACCAAGCGACGATGACAATGGCAATAATAATTTCGCAAAATCGTTTGTCATTTACGCATGGCAAACGGTTTTGAAAGTAAACAGCCGGGTCGCCATGGACCCCATGCTCAAAGGGCAGGGGGTTTCTGCAACAAATTGTGTGCCACAGGGTGGGCAGAGAGCCCCAGAGATATTTATGGCATATAGATATTGTTCATTTTGCTGTTGGCAGGCAATTTTGTGACTAATGTTTGTTTAGCTGTCGATGTGCATTTGCGATTCGAAATAACGTTGGAACAGGGATGCTGTATTAAGTAGGTTGTTGGCTTGATATTGAAGCAATGATACACCACACATAATCGAAGGCAGTGGTATAAATATAGCGTTAAACTGCACACACAATTATCACGCCGAAATATATATCAATAGCTCGAAAATATATATTCTTATAATAGATATTCCCGTTTGGTTTACCACACCCCAATGAAATCCAGACACCTTTTTTTGTAAATCCGTTGCAACTGTATTATAATTATGAGGATTTATGTGAAACTCAAACAAATGCAAAGAAATGAAATAGGCGCAAAGACAGCGCCCACGCCCCGAATTCGAAAGCGTTTAGCTAAAAGCTGTATATAAATAATATTGAATTGATTTATGTGGCAAATCTGTACAATAGATTTCAAGACTTATGTATGGAAACTAAACAAAAGGCCTTCAGAATTAATTTGCTGTCATTAAGAGTGCATTGTGAGCCGCAACAATAGGAATCGAGTGTTTTAGATCATGTTTCAGGTCGTAAAGAACCAGCAATAGAGACAGAGAGACAGAGAGACAGAAAGGCAGAAAGAGAGAGATAGATGTGGGACCAATTCGAAAAACAAGCCATTAACCAACAGAAATTTAATCGAAAATTTCTCAGAGCGTTACACAAAAACCAAAACTAGCGAGAGCAAAAAAATAAAACAAAAAGAAAACAAATACAACCAATAAAACTGCGTTTTATAACAATTTCAGTTTATTTCAGCTTATATCGCGCATCATTAACAAAATTGGTTCCGCCAAGTTGACAACTTTAAAACGCGTTCCAAGCCCCAAAAACTCGTCCTATTCTCAAAACTGTAATAAAAATGTGTGTTTTTTTTTTGTACGTCTTTCGCTATTTTAACTTTCTTGTTGTTGTTGGCCATTGTTGAGCATTATTTCTTTATTGGAAATATTTAATGTGTTTCCCAAAGTGTGTCTCTGTATGTATGTAAATGAGACTGCGACAAATAATCGTAAACGGACTGCACGACGGCTCCGAACGGATCGAATCTGGGCAAATTTGTATGGCAACGAGGCGTATGCTTAATGTGCCATTAAAATCAATGAGAATGCAGCTCAGCTGATGGTGGCATTTGAATACTTTACGAGCTGGCACCCATGCCCATTCCAATGCCACTCCCGAGCAATTAGTTTATCACTTCATTCGCTGTGTGGTCCACGCTCAAGTGCTCCTCGAATTCCCAACAAAATGACTTGGAAAACAAGTAGCACGGCAAAAGGAAAAATCCGTACAACTGAAGCGAATGCTGCCCACGCTCCTTATGTAATTATGCGTCCTTTGCCATGGCAATCATCCCAAATACAGCAAGAAGCAAGAAAAAAAAACAGGCTCTCATTGTTCAAGTGGTGCGCACGCCATGTGTGTGTGTTTGAGTGTCCTTTTGCGCAACCGTGAGGGATATTTAAATTTTATGCCAAATTAAAAATACAATTTTATGGCTCATAAACAACACAATATGTCGACATCGACGGCGGCTGCTTTGTGTGGCCAAGTAGAGCGAAGCGTATGTAATCAGCAAACGGGTTGGGTTTCATTCAAAAATGTGCTCATTACTCTTGGAATGAGTTAAAAGATGACGTTGAAAATGAAAACTATTTAAAACCATTCCATCAGCGCTAATAATAAACAAATATTCACAATATCTATGTACATTTATAAATGTGTGGGTAGCATGTTTATAAAGTATATAAGATATTATTATATTGGGAGCTTTGAACACTGCGCAGTCTCGCTAGCTAAGAACTGAGTGGAGAGCAGAACAGCATCCACATCGACCATCTCAGCTTCCAGCTCTGCTTAGATAATTTGGGGCGTTTCCGCATTTTCCAGCGCATGCGATACGCAGCCGAAAAGTAAAATCTATCCCCAATTGAAAAGGGGGGGGGGGGGGGGGCTAGAGAGTTAAGATAATTGTGTCGCAGAGACCTGCTGAAATTACAAGCATATAAGGAACTGAATGTGGTCCATTAATTTATGTATGGCAAGTGCTCGGTTTTGTGCTCATTTAATAATTGGACGATGCCTCAAGGTATCATTACAGACGCACTCAAGCACCTAGTCACCTATTAACTGTGTGCGTTTATGTAATTAACTGAAATCACAGGCCAAACCGACCAAATGCTGCACTGATCAAGGGGGGCTGGGGCAGAGTATAGTTATACGCCCAATCGCAAGTTGCTTTTCAATTATGGAAAGAAAAAAACATGTTGAATCAAATGTTTTTATGTGTGGATTTGCTGTATGATTTAAATTAAAACACACACAGTCGACAGATGCTGACCATGTCTACATATGTTGGAATGTCGGAAGCTGAGAGACTTAAGCGGCTGATAAACGGCTTCAAAACATACAAAACGTTCGATTTAACTCACAGAGTTAATAATATTATCGGCTTAAGACATTGTCGCCGCTCCGGTTCGTTGTGTTGCGAGCGATTTATTAAAATGTCAGAAACTAGTTGGTTCGCTTTTCAACTCGGCTCAACTTGGGTATCTGAGTCGGCGCAGCGGCTTTGCCACTCTATATATATTTTGATCTTAATGCGTTATAATTTTGCTATAAATCAAACGTTCGGCTTATAAACTGCGCCAGTTCCGCAAAGGTGCCCGATCCGAAGCCCATTTTTAACACCTTTAATTTATGGGAGCCCAGCATTTGGTCCAGCAATCTTTGTTCTTCTTTTGACAACCCGCCACTTCAATTCTAATGCAGATGCCAATTCAAGTGTTTGCCCGAACAGTAGCCTTACAGCCTTCGCTTAAAGCGGAGAATGCATCAAATTGTTAAGCTCCGATAATAGCATTTTAAAGAATTTCCATTTAGTCAATGCGGCTTACCGCAGTCATCGTGTGCGGTGGCTTTAACGATGCTAACCACCCAAACTGAAAACGGTTTTTTAAATACCTCCATCCAATTGCGTAATTTGCATCTTAATGTGCTTAGAATGGAATTCTATGCTTATCTATTTATCTTAGTTCATCTGGCATCCCAACTAGGGTACAACACTTGAATTGATTTTGTTGGCTTTAGTTTATTTTCAACCCCTTTTTGTCTGATTGATTAAGCCTCTCATGAATATGTGTGTGAATCCCATATGCCGTCAGTTAGTCATTCAGTCATTCAGTCATTCAGTCAGTCAGTTGATACGTCAACCCCGTTACGCCGTTGTCGCCGTTAATTAGAAACTATTCAAAGTCTACTTAAGTGCGCATTTCCTGTGACCATATGTGAGTGTGCGAGCGAGCGAGTGTGCGAGAGTGTGTGTGTGTGTTGATGCGTAACTCCAAGTGGATGAGTTCGAGTATCTTGCGGGTAATTGTAATTGCTGTGCATTTCAAAAACTAACGAGACAATTTGAAAATAATTGTTTTGATATGGCGGCCATTAAACAATGTTCGCCCATTTGCTGGGGTTTCTCTGCTGTATTTATTTATTTTTTTTTTGCGGTTCGCTGAACTTTTATCTGTCAACGTTTTGAGTTCCAATCGCACAACTCTCACACACATTTCAGCCACTTGAGAGAGACTGTACCTATTTATCTACAATTGTTATTTGCGGCTTGTTGTGAGGTCTTAATGCCACGAAATGTCTGCGGTTTTAGGCTATCCGCAAATTGAGTCGAGTTGGTTAATTAGAGCCATTGTTTCTTTAATAATAAATTTTTAAAAAAAGCAATCGCTTAGCTATTTAGCACAAGAAATAAATAAGTTTGTAGCTGGCATAGAAACTAGTTGGCAATAAATAAATTACCCAGCTAATTGAAAACACACAAAATGTGAGAAAAAAAGCACAGTATCAATCTGTTTACATTTAATTAGATAATTAATGAAAATTCATGCTAACTTCCAACTAATTACGATTAAGATTCGAATTATGTGTTCAACTCCACACCATTTGTCCTTCTCAGTTTTGATTTGTGACCATTTAGTTTGAAGCCCAGAGGCAAATCATAAGTTTTTCATTGGTATCCGTCGTGGCCATGGATCAGCCCACTGGCGATTTGGTTTATGTGGATCAGGTTAATTAGTTAGTCAAATTACAATTATTGAAAAGAAAATGAAAAAAAAAAACATTCAATTTGTGATCGCTACAGGAATAGCAATAATAAATTAGTTGATCAACGCTTGGATCGCTGATGAACGTTTGACTTTAACATACCATTCGATGAGTTGTGTATATGAATTTGGACGGTTTTGTGGCTCGGCAGAGATTTGTGATAATTGCTTAATTTAGCTAATCAAGATTATTATGCGAACTCATGCAATAAGCGCATAAATCACTTAATTAACTATGTCTGTTTGTGTCCCTGAGACATCAACATCATAGAAATGTGATTAGCATTTGTGTGACACACACACACACACACACACACACACATTCATACCCGACAACCCCCCGATACCCCTGCACTCCACTTCAACGAGCTGGTAATTTACTCATTCCACTCAATGCGGCGCTCACATTTCACCCCAATTACCTTATCGTCAGCGCGCCACTTAATTTAGAATGTTTAACATCAATGCGCCGCAATACCATATCCATCCATACCTGCCTCAGCCCCTGCTCCAGATTATAACCCACCCCGTATGCTGCATATTTGTGGTTCACAGTCAACAACACCACCAACCACCACCACCACCACCGAGATTAACGGCTAAAGTCAGCGCCCCTGTCTCTTTCTCTGTCTCTACCCCTGCCATTCGACTCAGCTATAGTACAACCCAGGCAATTTTTCGGTTGGTGTTTAAGTGTTCCCCAGGGTGAGATACATTTTCGTCGGCAACAACAACAATAACACCAACAACACCGACAACAGCGACAACAACAACAGCAATAGCAGAACGAGAATGACTTTACATCATTTTCATGGTCGCTTCCATTTTGTTGTTGCGGTTAAAGCGAGATAGCTATATAGCATGCTGTCTCCTGTGGTGTGCTATGCTGTGCTCTGTCAAATATTAAATTACGCTTGTTAAATTGTCTTGTTAAAATCAACTCCGTAAAATAGACGCAATTTATCATATTTTAATGGGGTTCACTTCGGGAAAATTGCTGCTTATCGCCAAGTATTGGCCCCGTCAGATACGTAAATATCCACAGAGACGGAGCAGCAGCCAGGGATTGGGAACTCTTTTGAGCTGTGCACTGGGCACTGTTGTTCTTCTGGGGAGCCACTCGTACTGTGATCTAGCTGATAATAATGTTGCTTGGGAACTGCTGGCGATGGTGCTGCCCCTCATTTTGACTCTGACTACGACTCTGACTCCGACTCTGTCCGGCTCTATAAATGTCGATGAGCAATGAGTTGTTGATTCCATTTGTAATGGACTTTTATTTCACTCGACTAACGCAGCTGTATAATTTTAGAGTACTCGTCGCACGCCGTCCACCGCCCTCCGTCCGACGTGTCGCCTCGTCTGCACCTAATAATTGAGCAATTGAGTTGCAACATGAAAAGCGTCTTAACATTTGAACTTGGGCCACAGCTTTGGACCAAGCTGGTTTGCTCGCATTTAATTCGGTTCTGAGTTGTAAAAGTTCCGCAGGATATCAGCGCTTGCTTATTATCACATTACGGATACATAAATTATTCCCAGACCTGTGCCTTAAGTTGAACATTCATTATGTAAAATATGCATAGCTCAGCAACAGCAACGATTATGGCAGCTTTATTGCAGTAGCACGAATTTTGACGAGAGAATAGTTTTAGCAAAGATAAAGAGTTCAACGATGTGTAAAATGATTATCATAGTGGTTATGACCATTAAACTAACAGCAAAGAAAACCAGTTGTCTTCTGGATGCCAATTTAAATACTTTGAAACTCAGAAGTGCACTGTATCACCGTTCCAAACAATATACTCTTGATCAGACCTGACTTCTTCAACACATGTCGTGACCAAATTCAGTTAAGCTCCAATCGATTATAATAAGTATAAGTTTGGCGAATCTCTCGAACTCATTTCAATCCCATTTGATGATACCAATTTTGAGCTTAAAGAGTTTGCTTTGGCAACTCCCATGTCAATCATTATTGACCATCATCAACATTTCCACACTCCAAATTGGCTGTGGCTTCAACTGAGACAAGCCAAAGCTTGTGCTTAAGTGTATTTAAATTTTGTATGATGTATTTGAATGCATATTCTTAAGAGCTTTCATTTTAAGCACGCAAACTACTGAAATTGTAAGCATCTCTGTTCAAATTTTATTTAATAACTATATGTTTTTTTGTAGTGCTTACTGACGACATTTTATAATTAATTGCATTGATCACGTGATGAAGGTTGAGCAGCCTGTAGATACTTTTCAGCAGGCACAATTTATACGTTGGACTGCAGGTGTGAATAGACCACGCCATGGCCCCAGGGCTGCCAGTTCCATGATTGGGATGAAAGTGCAATAAACGCGCATCAAAGTGCCTTCGGCCAAAATTATAAAAGAAAAGAAAAAAGAAAAGCAAAAATGTTGCAAATGAAATGGCCAATACGCAATACAAAACATGCAACGTTGGCCCAGTGCGTTGAAGCTGCTAATGGGAGGATGGGGGGTTGGGAGGGAGAAGAGTCCGAGGGGGACTGTCGAGGGGAGGCTGGGCAAGTGTGGACGACATGCCGGTCACAGCAGGACGCTTCGCAATTCAGAGTTTTTGGCCAGGCAAACGCTGCACAAAATTATTAACACGATTTAAAACACTTTTATGGCATCGCCTGCTGTGAATGAAGTTGTTATGCATTTTATCGCAAGACTTTGCTGAAACGCTAAGGCAACAAAAACCAGTTGCTATATATGTGTGAATGTACATACATATATGTATGTGTAGAAGGTTGGCATGCAAATCCAAATGAAATTAACGCCCTGTCCGGCAGTTTTAACAGCATTTATTTAGCCATTTCACAGCAGCCCATTGCCGGGGCGTGCAAATCAATTTTACCAATGTTGTTCTTTGGTATCGACTCTACGTCTCTACAGAGCGACGGGCAGGAGTAGGGGTAGGGGTAAGTGTAGGGTGTCCCCTATTGACTTTTGTGACTGCGGCTTGTTATGACTGGCGCATTTGACGCTTTAATTCCATAGAAATCGCACCCAGTGCAGAAAAACAAGCCAACGAAACCGGCTAAACAATAAGGATAACAATAATAGGTTGGCAACAGGATCATGGGCAGGACAATGCCGAGGCATTCAATTCGAAAATGTGTTTTAATTGTTATGCCATTATGCGAGTGTTTTTCTTTATGCCGATTGTATTTAATTTTTTTTTTTTTGAGTGCAAAACCAATTTTGTTGCTTCCAGCGAACGAGACAAAGAACCCAAAAACCAAGGATGAGCCTGCGAGATTTGTAGTTTTTTTACTTTCGATATTTCGTGTGAAATCAAGGCAAAAAATAAATTGTCGCTGCTCGGTGGCAATTGAATGGCAATAATTGAGATATGGCCAAACAGCAGTTGACAAAGGGCCGCCTGCCAAAGCACGCGTGAATATTTGTTATAAATTTGTCAAACGGCAGGCAGACAATGAATGCCACTGCTGCTTTTGGACAACAGCTGCGAGCAGCCAGCAAGAGAGAGGGAGAACAAGACGGAGACAGCGACATAGATCCCTAAAACGGATAGCGCAGAAGAAGTTAAGAAGCTGCTTCGAGTCATTGCATTTCCATTAATTAAAACGAGTCAACTTTATTGGGCACAGAATGGTGCAATGCCACGCCCACAGTTGTCGCCTTTGTTGGGCCTTTTGTTGGCCGCCTTTGTTCGCCTAAGTGGACATCGTTTATTGCACTTTTGTTGGGCCTCCTTTGAAAATTAGTTGCGCTATTCAGACACACACACACGCACACACACACACACACACATACACAGTCAAATCGAACACTTGAGCCGCTCTTTTGAGCCGTTTACTGCAAACTGCGACTGCGCAACGGCAGCGCTGTAAATTACCCAATCCCCGTACCCGTTTTAGATGTTGATTGCACCCACACGCTCCATTGTCCATTGTCAAGCCATGCCATGTGTGTTCCCCTCCCCTCACAATATTCCGATCTGTCTATGGCATTTGGATTGCCTCCGTTGCCTCCGTTGCCTCCGCAGTTTGCAGTGTGCATTTGGCACATGCGTTTTGTGTCCCCTCGTTTAGCAGCTGTTGCAATCGTCGCATCGAGTTCGCTTCTTCTTCTTATTCATCGTCTTCTGTTCTCTGGTAGCGAAATTATGTTAAATGACTTAATTTATTATGTTTGGTTTACTTCTGCTCGTTTCGCTTTTCTTGTCTGTTGCCAAAATGGAGGGAAGCGTGCAATCCAATTGTAATACGATTGTGCCACAGTAATCGTGTGATACATTTTGGGGTGTGCGTGTGTGTGTGTGTGTGTGTGTAAGTCAGTGTGTCTATATATGACTGCATATATACACCTTAAATTTATGCACAACTGATAACATGAACATGTGTCCGAAGTTTATCTTTTGAAGCACATAATATATTATTGCCACTTTTTGCAATATGAATATGTTGATTTATAACAATTTTAAACGAACTGTTTGGTAACAATTTATTGGGATATGTTTAATTGGATAAATTGTTCACTATTTGCTCAACATTTCAATTTTAATAGATTTCTTAAAAATGAATAAATTTGTACTTTAGATTTCATTTTTGTGCTGGAATTATCGATTTAAAATGTTTTAACTGTTACAATTCTCTAAATAAACCATCCAACGTCTGAATAGGTAGACACCAAAAATCGGTAAATATGTTTTTTAAAAACTTTATTAAAGCAGCCTTACATAGTAATATTATCATTAGATGTATTCAAATATAACAAAACGCAAGTTTATCTAAGCTTGTTGTGTAGTTGACTTTATGCCTTTGAAAAGAGCATGATTACTGCACTAACATTAAAGCAATAATGTATCAATTTCCTTACAATGTTTCAGCAACAGAAAGCACCTGGCATTCAGTCAAAAACAACTGACGTGTCCTAACCAGATTACTGTTGCTCATTTCTGAACGGGGCTTACAAGCTTACAAGTTGTTAGGCCATTAAGCTTATTGAGTTGAGTTTTTGAGCACATTGTCCATTAAAGCTGAGTTTTGTGCAAAACTTTCATGCAACGCGAAGTGGTTAGCTCCGGATCGATATCATTTTACTCCTTGTTTGCTTTCGCACTCTCATCGCAAACCAACAACAACAATAGCGGCCACTGGCGAATGAGGGAGACAGTTCGCGATCAAAGAACGAGGTGAAGATGGAGTCAATGATCCACTTTTGAGCGCAGCCCTTGCGAGCGTCTGCCCCTCTCTTCCACCTTGTGTGTGTGTGTGTGTATGTGTGTATGTGTTTGTGTTTATGTGCATGTGTCTACCTTTTGCAGCAGCTTCCAGCACCAGTTGCCCCCCTTTTCGAATGTTGCGGGCCTATTTCCCGTTTGCAATTTTCACTCGCTGCCCGTCTGATTATTATATTGTACGCATATGTTCCGCCATTATGGAGTTATTATGATCAATAAGACAACTTAAATGCTGCAATTAAGTTAAGGCAGTGAAGTTTTTGTTTCTTTTTTACCCTGCTCTTTGCAACTCTGTTGATCGCCTCTCAAATTTGAGACTACACAGAGCCAATGGCAACGGCAACGGCAACATATTTTTTCAGCGCGTAATTGGCTCTTAATTTTCCTGCGGGATCATTTAATTTTACGAGCCCGGCCAATTGATTATAATGGACGCCATCAGACTTTTACAACATGCTAAATGCGCGCGTAAACAGCGCGACTATGAAAGGGAGGCAGCCGGAGAAGCAGGATCAGGAGATCGCCTCATTGTCAATCAACACTGGCAAGATTGAAGATTGGCTCAGA
This sequence comes from Drosophila setosimentum, assembly GCA_035043505.1. NCBI lineage: Eukaryota > Metazoa > Arthropoda > Insecta > Diptera > Drosophilidae > Drosophila > Drosophila setosimentum. The sequence continues at coordinate 833,116 of JAWNMY010000022.1, read as the reverse complement.
CGCAGACTTAGTCTCAGTCTCAGTGTCTGTCCCAGACTCAGACTGCAGAATGAGGCCCCAGACCAGCGCATCCACATCGAGCATCAGCTCGGTGTTGTGTGTTGAGTGGCCGTCGCCATTAGGCAAATTCAGCGATCGATTGCGGACGTTTTTGGGGGCAGGAACGCGGATGCGCCGCTGTTGCTGCCACCAATTTGAGTTTTATCGACGGCAGCAATTTGCAGTTACTTGTGAACTACCTGAGAAGCTGTTCTGTTGCCAGACCTTACCCACAGCCGCGATCGCTAAAACAACAACAACAGACACGCAGATTCGCAGTCGCAGTTTAAGCCAGTCTCAGCCTGAATGTTAGCCGTTCCCGTTTCAGTTTGTGATCGTTGTATTAATAATCACAAAAAATAACGATCGATAGCGGTTATTAGAGACAATTTGGAAAACGAGATTTTTGTCTGCGCTGCATTTTAGTATTTTTTATTTTTTTCTTGCTTTGATAAATTGCACAAAATTTATCGGCTGATTAAATGTTATTGCACTCGCATCTAAGTGGTTAATGATAGGCATAAGCGTACATAGGATATCTTATATGCGCTCTGTCCACTCGGACCCAGTGGATGGCATCGAATTTGATTTTAATTGACAAACACGTCCAACGAGTTGCATACAAATTGGCCCACTCGATGCTCGAAGACCGATCTCCGATCTGTGCAACAACTTTATCATCTCAATTGCATGCACAAACACACACACAAACACACACACACACACACAACAAGAACTCGATCTTAGAAAGATCGTCGCCTGGCAATCGGGGCGGTCAGGCGCTATGGGCGGCAACTCCAGCTCCATTAGGCCGACGAGTGACGGCTTCAAGTCGCGCCCGCGCCATCTCTAAGACTCTCAAAATGGGCCAGAAGCCAGTTTTTGCCAAATGACAGCTGCTGCTGCTCTTTCCTATGCTATCTCTCACTCATTCGCTCTCTCTCTCTCTCTCTCTCTCTCGCTCTATTTTTCGCTCTCTCGCTGTCTCTGTCTTAATGACACATAAATGATCGTTTGTGTTTGTCCGCTGAGGGGTTGCATTATTACATTTGCAAAACTGGCAAAGTGAGCTGACAATTCAGAGCACAACGTTCAATTTTATTGTGTTGCACTTCACTTTTTGTCGGCTTGTCGCCGCTTGACCACTGTCGGGGTGTCAAAAGCAACCTTTTGACATTTATACCCAACGACAATGGCCATTCATTTACTAGGCAAACAATGCGAGCCCAAAAGTGCCACTCGAAAGCCAGCCGGAGGAGTTCTTCGTGAGTTTTTCGTGCAGCAGCTGAGCAACAGCAGGATCACCATATGCCCCATGAGCTATTTTAATTGGTTTCAGCCAAGAAGTGTGAAATTTGTGGCTTACAACATATAAAACCTTGTCAGTTATCTTTGAGTGTTGCTCTCATTCTTTTTAAGTAATTGAGTTGATAATTCTTAAATGGGATAAGATTATTATCAATAGAAATGTTAGCTAACGTATTAATACGTTTTGTTCAATTTTTTCGTCTCATATATATTTATACACATGATATATGTATATACAAATATATTTTTGGTTAGAACTTCAATTCTTCTCATTGAATAATACAATGTAAATTATTTATAGTACATATATATAAAATTGGTTTGCAATTTCATTAATTATCATTTTATTTTATATTCACATAATTGAATAATAATATTTGAATTAAAAATTCATTAATTTACTAATCCTTTCGAATTATAATATCACAGCTAAAACTGTATTATTAAATTGATGAACACGTATATGTCTTCACTTAAAAAGACATCAACAAAGCTGTCATCAAATGCAATAGTAAGTTTTATTACTAAAAAAATGAAATTAAGCAAAATAAAAAATTCAGATAAATATTAACTTTATTTTTGTACATAAATATGAGTTATTCCCCCATTTGATATCCATTTAATGGATGCAATATTGCGTGCGCTGAAATGTCTTTGAGCTTTACAACAATGTCGACTTTAATGGGACTTCTGCTGGTATTTACATATCGCTCACGAGTTGCCAAATGACCAGTTTCATGTGGCAATCAGTTCGAATCGTGTCCGTAATGAGCGTTTACAAATTTGGCCTCAAAACGAACAATGAGTGCAAGGAGACGAAGCTTTCCCTTATTGAAACCCATGAAGACTTATTGACAGGCCAACGCAATTACATTTACCCAAAACGCTGACCGGCCCCGTTGGCGAGCACGCACCGAGAAGCTGCTCGACAAGGTATGAACGGTTGGTTGGTTCGTTGGTAACTTCAGATTTTTTGGGTAACTCATTAAACTGCGTTTAACGAGGGAGGCAACGCGCTGGCAATTGCCAGTTGCCAGTTAGCCAGTTAGCAATTGGCAATTACTTCGATTTATGAGCGCTACTAAAACGCAGCTCAATAAAAGGGCGGCCAGCGAAGCACAAACTGGGCTAATGAAAGCGTTAATATAAGCTGGCTGAGGCAGTCTAAAGACCTGAAGCTGCTCAGATAAATGCGAAAGCAAATATATATATATATATATATATATGTTGCGGAGATATAGATGGGTGCAGAGCTGACGATGAGAATGAGTGCCTGGCTATTTGTTTTAAATCATTTGGCCAAATGCCAGACATATTTCATGCGCGAATATAGCGCATACGCCTCCGTGTGCCACGTAACTCACGGTCAGTGCCAAGTTTCGTTTTGGGCCGTGTCTTCGTTTCTTTTTTTTTTTTTTTTTTTGTCTTCGCCAAGGAATTTGAATTTGAACGCCAGACATTTGGGCGTTGCACGGTTGTAAATTCATTTGTTAAACGATGCGCTCATAAAATTTGCGCCCTTTTTACGGCGCTCGGACCCAGAACCAGACGCGATCTTAACTCTTGTGCTGTGAGTTCGCCTTGAGAACGTTGCCAGCAATGCACACACAGGACACCACAAAGGGGCGTAACTGGCATCGACTCTCCGAGTCCAACTCAGTGTCAGCATTTGGCAGTGCCATTCGACTATCGGGCACTGGCAATGGTTCTGGCTCCGGTTCTGGCCAACCTCCACTCCACCCCGGAGGCATTGAAAGTTCAACAGCAGCGCGATTTATTTGCCAGCCGCAGACGGCGCCAGCTGAGGCCCCTTTTCAGTTTCGGTAGGGGCTTTTGCTTGCCACAAAAACTTAACACTAATTATATGTCTTGCACTCGCACACACACGCACACACACACACACACATACAACAAATGTAAATTGTGTTTGGCTCAAAAGAAATTTCAGCTAATTTGCCAGCGTTTAAATATATATATATATTTATATATATATGTGCGTGTATATATATTTATATATATATGTACACGCACAACGCTTAGGTGAATGTGTTTGCCCCATAAGGTTGATGGTACTGTTGCTGCTTAATCCACATTCGCAGCTGCCCTCGACTGCCACATCTACAGCAACAGTAACTGAGCGTGTTAATTCGACATGTTTTTCGCCAAAAACCATTTAGGGCCAAGTATTTGCTCTGCGTGCGGCTGCTGCGACTTCTGCTGCTGCAGCATCCTTGTGAAGCTTATGTGCTTTTCATGGAACAAAAACGCGCGTAAAAAACGTCAAATTGCAACACCTCGAGGGCACAAAACAGCGCACAGCCAGAGTCAAAGCCAAAGAACCAGAACAGCAGCTTCAAGAGCCATGAGGATGAGCCACTGGCCTGGACAGTCCATAAGTCAGTCGCAATTCACGTTTCTCATTCTTTCCCTCTCTCTCTCTCTCTCTCTCTCTCTCTCTCTCTCTTTCCCTCAGGTACCTGGGCCCTGTCTACCCTCATAATAATTGCGTATCTGGCAGATGCAATTTATCCGTGAATTTGTTTTTAATTTTCAACACATTCGCTAATTTGATTTTTAACTTCGTTTCGAACACTGCCTCGGTCTCAATCACAGGCAGCCCGTCCAAATTGCTACACCTAATCGTGGACGTGGATGCTGCTGGGACGCAGTCGCAACGTTGTGAGATGCTAAGATGCTGTGATGCTGTTATGCTGGGTAGCTGGGATGCTGGGATGCTGAGCAGCTCGGTTAGCTGAGCTGAGTTGAGCTGAGCTCTCCTGTGAACAGTGTCCAACACCCTCTTTCATTTATAATTTTGTGCAACTCACTCTGACTAGTGCAGCGGACAGCGCTGCCCAGCGTTCCCAAGTGCCCAGTCTCGGCTGGCAGTCCGAGGGTTTGTATCTTTTTCAGCTCTTGGCCAAGTTAGCATTGGTTTGCTTGGCTGACTGGCTGGCTGCACGGGGCGCTGCTTGTTAGTCGCGTAATTTATGTTCCAGCAGATATTCGTTGGCGTTGGCTTCATACATTTCGCCTTCTCCTTCATCGCCCCAGCAAATGTCCCTCGTCGTGTCCCTCTTTCGTGTGTGTGTCTTTGCTTATTTTCTTATCCGTTCTTATCCAAGGGCCGCGTTGTTTGCGCAGGCGCAACCCAAACAAATCGATTTTCAACGCAATGCGACGTACGTCGTAACTCCCAGCTCCCCGCTCCCGTTGCGGTTGCCATTCTTCATGCCTCGTTGCCTCGTTGCTTGGTCTGCTTCTTGCAGCTTGCTGCAAATGCACAGTGAGCGTGAAAGGATTAGGGATTATTAGTGGCAAAAGACAAAACTGTGCCATATATGAAATAATGCAAGTAAAAAAAACTATAACAGCTAAATTCTTAAGATATTTGAGCTTCCATCTATCTTCATTTGCTCATCAAACACCGATCATCTTGTGCATTTTTATATGTATGTAAAATAATTTCTTTCTTTATATGCATGTATCTCTATCATTTAATATATTTTGTACTACCATTTTGAACGGCTATCGTTAATCGCTTGCCACCTCGTGAAATGCCTTTGACTTTAACATCCACCTCCAACTTTAAGTTCCCAGTGGCTAACTGGTTGCAGCATAAGGCTACCAACCAACTATAATCCACACCTTAGCTTTATTGCCAATAATTTTCAGCATCGGGCACAAGAACACGAACCGGAAACATAACAAATCATAAATTAAACCCTCGTTAAGCGAACTTATTGCACTTGCAGGCCATGCCGGGCGTCTCGCCCATGCGCCATAACATGGAACCGGACTCTGGGACTGGGGACTGTGGACTGGGGACTGGAGACTGGGCTCTCAGATCCAGGCCAATACTGGCCAAGTCAAAAGCAGAGCTGGAGAGTTACATAGCCAGGGCATGCCTGGCATCATTTGCTTCTTTTTATGCCTTTCAATGCGTTGCTGTGAGTTTTATTTTATGTTACTACTTGTTTAAATTATATTGCGCTATTAAGCGAATTTAATGAAAACGCTGCAAGGCGAATGTGCGAAAGACATAGAGAGTGCACCACTGTGCGCAAGAGGGAAACAGTCATACTGTTGCCTGGTTAGGTGTAAATTAAACAAAAATTTTTAGCAAATTCATTCCACTGAGTTAACAAATTTTTTTTGTAAACAGCGCGCTGACCAAGAAAGAAAATACCAAAAAAAAAAAAAAAAGGAGATTTAGAGTGGAATTTAGTGAGTGAAGCGGATCAGTGAGCCCGTTGCATACCACATACCGCACAAATTGCGCTTAATCCATTGGCATTTCATTATTAAGCAATTTTCTGTGCCTTGCCGCGCCAAATCGAAAAACTTTTGCCGGCCAATTTAAATTTTTATGCAATTTGTTCAAATATGCTGTTACTTTTGCTGCAAAACCAGCATAATTATTTCCGAGAAGAGCTCAAAAAACCCCTCTGACGGCAGTCGCACAAATACAAAAAAAAGAAAAAAAAACATGTCAACCAAAATCATTGCAGACGACACATTATCCTCACGGCAAAATGATGCTAATCCATCACAGACCCACACAGTCCCGCAAAATGTCACTTAAGCATGCGAAAGCGAGAGCGGTCAGTCAGATCAATTCACAGACGCAGACGAGCGATATCATTTAAAGTACGAATTTGTGTGCTGGCAGCGGGACAACGAGGAGCCGGCCCGGCCCATTGTACTGCGCCTTGTATGGAGAGCTAACCAAGTGCGAGCAGCAGCGATCAGCGATCAGTTATGAGACTTTGAACAAAAGAACTTAACTGTAAACGAGGGCACAGACAAGACAGAACAGAGGCAGAGACACTGTCAGAGCCAGAGCTACAGGAACAGGGACCCCAGAACGACGCAAAGTCTGGCAAAACGTGAACACTGATCGCCTTGACTCTCAATTCTCGATTCTCGATCTTCGATCTCGTACTCGATCAGTGAATTATGCGCGACATCATTTTAAATCGTTGTAGCAACGTCAAAGCTAAACACCGATCAGGTCAGCAAAAAGCAAAACAAAAACCCGCGTTGCCCATTGTTTTTTTTTTTATTTTTTTTTTGAGTAGCAGTCGTCGGTCGAGCTGCCGCCCTAATTGATGCAGCACGGCCATAAATTTTGATCTGGCAACGATCGTTGAGGAGCTGAGCATATCACAAGCCTTCACCCAGAGGGACGTGTTGGCCCTTAAGGCAAACTGCCCGAAAGAACGCCTAAATATTGCCATGAATACATCAGACATTAACCATCAGCCACCAAGCATCAGTTGCAGCATCCGCAACAGCCTTACCCTTTATTAAGTGCAGCGTCCTACTTGTGTATCCGCAAGCCGAGTGAGAACTCAACTCCGCGCGGTGCAAAACTGCCGAGCGTCATGCTAAAACGTCCAACCAGTAGCTCCTGGCCGGCGACATCGAAGGCATCTTCTTCTAGGGTTAGCAACGTTTGCTTCATATACGTTTTTTGTGTATCTGGACCTGTAGCAAACAACTTTTGCAGTTGACCCTTGGCATTGATGAAGCCTATATCAAAGTACACAATACATCCAGACACCGTGCCCTTCCGCAACGCTATCATCTTGAAATCGACTGTAAAAGATTCATCATATTTGGACGTAGTCAGGTTTATGGTTCTTAGTAGAGACTTTTCCGTGATGACTGATTGCTGGCTCACATATTCGTCCGTCAATAAGACGGGCGGTAGGTTTGCATCCATTGTCTGTCGGGCTGGCTGGGTTATGCCATGTATGTAGAGATTCGCAACGTTTGGAAAAATGTGTCCACCCTTTGCCAGCCACTTGTCACGTGCCTCCAACATCTGACCAAAAAGCGAATCAGCGAAGAGTGCGTGACTGAAAGATAAATGATAAATAAATCAAACCGACTGGTTGGATGTTTATTAATGGATAAACTCCTACCCCATCCACTCTGAAACTATGATATCCACTTTCTTAAGTCCACACGGCAATCGAATTTGGCTGATACAGCCCTTGAGAGGTTCAAAGACCTCTGCATTCTCGCCATCCCCCAAAGCATTTGTCACATATCTGGCACTTCGCATGTTGCCCACAGCAAAGACCTTCACAGCACCAGCTTCAACGGCCAGAAGACTCAACAGCCCACTGCGGCAACCCACATCCATCACAATCTAGAAACGATCTCGCCAATTGAAGCACTGGCAGTACAATGAAATTAGATTAAAAGCGAGTACCTTGTCTTTAAACAGGTCCGAATTGTGCTTGAAAAACTGATTATAGACATTGGAAACTAGCACATCTGATAACATATTCTCAGCCATATCCCAAGGATCTTCCATCTTTCACAGCTTTTAAAAACCTTGATTTCTGAAATGTCGTTTATATCGAAATCGAAATACCTTGACAGGAATAGAATATGTCAGGCTGAACACAACGTTAAAACTGTTACTTATGCTCGTAGGAACTCAGCTGGTTGCTAAATAATTAAGTTCTAGAAAACATCCTATTTTAAAAAATTTGAAAATAATCTCCAACACTTTGAAGCAATAAATAAAAGAGTTTTTATTTAATGCGATCCGAGGATGTCTCTGAAACAAGACATCCATAACATCTTATCGCGTTCCCACAGCCACTATCCTTGCTGTCTGCTTGAACCAGCAACAATTAGTTATGAACCAATGAAGTGACTGTGATAGCGGGCAAACTCACGTCGCTCTATCAGCACAACTTGTTGCCCATATGTTTTACCCATGCTCATGCTATCTAACGAGCCCTTAATTTATGGAAGACTAGCACAGTGCGCGCCGTTGACAAATGCCAGCAATTTGATACCTAAAACATTCCAGCAACAGGAATAAGAGCAACAACAACAATAACAGCAACACCAATAGCAACAACAACAGCGCGGAAAGACGGAATACGATTTCATTATACAAATTGAAATGTTTGTTGCGCCTTCTCTGCACACTGGCTCCTTCTCACTGATCTGGCCTCAGCTTGGCTTTGCCATTGTTTAGAGTTTTGTTAATGTGCGCCGCAGGGAGCGCTTAGTGTTATTTGGTGTTGACCAAAATCAAAGATCGTCTCTCACATACATATGTACATACATACATATAGACAAACATATTGTGTTGCTCGAGTGGGTCAGCCTTTGGCTCATTTGTGGCGCTTTTGTGTGTGCCAGATACTCAATATATTATAGTAATATCCAATATTGGTGTGCATATTAATATCATGAGCTTATAAAGCAATTTTATGACATTTTAAAAACGGTCATTAACAAGAGACATACCATGCACAAGCACAATAGCGATATCTCAAGATACAGACAAAGTGAATACCCAAAATTGTAAATAGAGTTGTAAACGCATAAAAGGCGATCATTGTGGACACCAAGGCGATGGCTTTCACAAATTTATATGAGGCTATCAATTAATTAAAAGAGCAATCGCGACAGGCACGTTATTATTTTCACATTTCTAAACGATCTTGTAGCGTGCTACGGCATGGATATATATATATATATACAATATATTTCTAACGTGTGTGCCGAAATGAATTTGTTAAGAATGTTGTTAACATTCACAAACTTCCACTGTCCACTTTCTAAGCCAACTTTTGATTTGACTTTGACTGCCTCGAGCAACAATTTGGTCTTCATTTAACGACTCGTTTTATGATAGTTATTATTATTTTCAACGCATTTTATGGTCGCCACGTATTACACAAATATTTGTCTAGCCATATAATTTGTGTGGTCATTATGCTCCAGAGATGTTCGTTGATTGTTATTGAGACGCATAAAACTATCTACTTTTGTAGGGACATCATCGAATATAATAATATTCTACAATGCATACTAAGATTTAACCTATTACTATTTCCATTCCAGGTTGGACTTCCTGACTATATTAATTCTTACGGTAAGTTACCCAATTCAAGAACTTATCATCATTTTTAAAATTTGTATAATTTAGTAATAATGCGGTATCGGAATTCCCGCTTAAGAGTTTAGCTTCGTCAACCTGGTAAATTTTATGAATGTTCATAAAAAAAAAGCTTTCAATCCAAAAAGAGAATCATGCCGCCAACACCTAAGCGTTAAACAATAACATCTCTTTAGTCTGTCAGTCCCAAAAACAAAAACAAATAAACCAAAAAAAAAAACAATTTTATGGTAAAATTTTAATGACTCCTAAAAACCACTTTCGCTGCCAATCCTAAACAAAAACTAAATTTTGTGCAATATGCGCCGAAAATAAAAGATCAGGCATACACACATACATATTTATGTATTTATAAATTAATGTGGTTGTGTATGCATATATAAACAACAATGTAATTCGTCATAATTTTAGTGTATCATCAAAATTCTCCATATGCAATCGAAGCAAATAAATTACTTCATTAATCAATTTTGTCACAAAGTAACCATAAAAAAACAAGCACCTCAAATGACAGTATATGAGCATAATAAGCTAGGTAACATTTTTAATGTTGCAAAGTTTTATGTTAATTTGCCATTTCTGGCATTCCTTAATTAGCTCATGTGATCCATGAGGGGCTTGGCGTCTGGCTCCAACAGCTCCAACAGCTCATCCCTCTCTCTCTCTCTCTCGCTATCTCTGTTGTTCAAAGGGCGAAACAGTTGCTTTGTGGTCGCGACTTAAAAAGCTGTTTGGTTTTTGGCACAAATCAATTAATGTTTTTACAGCTCTGTCAAGTTACCATCGAAATGCGACGCAGACCGTGTCCCATTGAAAATGCCACCCACTGTGCACGAGTGCAAATAAAAATCGTAGACGCTTTGCATATTGAATGCGTTGCTTTTGTTATCTGACTGGCGACTTGGTGGCCATGGTTTATTTCCAAATGCTAAACATCCAATTATGAATGATGGCACCGAATCGTGCCGTTTTCACCTGCTGACCCAAAGAGCGCAATACTCAAACTCGGAATTTTATGATTTAATTATGCATTATGGCTGCAATGTTGCCCGACTTGGAATCGATTGCGTATGGGACACAGTACATGACAGTTATAAATTGTAACAAATGAGCAAACAAGGGATTGTATATGTATGTATGTGTGCATACCAGGGGTGGGTTCATCTGCGAGTTAACCACTTTATGAGCAACTAATAATATTATGTGCACCCCGAATGCGTTACAATGGTCGTCACAAAAATCACATCAATAAGTGGTTGATTGGCCTATCACATTTATGGCTTGATATTGTATTGCAGTCGCCATATACAATTGTTATAGTGCACTGCAAAAATAAGGATTGAATTTAAATTAGACTACAGCATTAATAGCATTCGGTAAAACCTTGAGAACGAATGAGCTAAGTTTTTTTGATTTGATTCAGTCAATTAAGACGTCAGCTGAAATTGTGTTCATTTTATTTAGTTAATAATGCATTCAACTGTTTTAAGAACATACACTCACCCTAATATACTGAGCAATTCAAAAACTATGTAGCACAGTGCAGATTTTATTTGGCAATCGTTCACGGATTCCAACGCGGCTCACTCAATACCCAATCGGGATTTTTTTTATTCCCACTTCTGGTCTTTCGATCCTGCCAATTTAATTACTGGTCGTGCCAAAAAATTTGATTGATGGCAAAGTCATAAATATTCTTTCCGACACTTGGATGTTTTAATTAGAATGCTTTTGTTTTCGCTGCCACTTGTCGGGATGATAAGTTTTTTTCCACAGGCAACAACATTGCCAAAAAAAAAAAAGACTAAAAAACATATTCTTAAGAAATCACCGGAAAAGCTGTAAACATTGTTTTCATATTTGAAATAATGGCAAACTGTTCAACGCTGTAAAATGAATCAATGTAGTCCTGTGTTGACAACTCAAAGTGTTCTAAAAAAAAATTCATTGACTTTCTATATATCACGATCTACTCATAATAGTTTAAGCCGATTACTTGCACAGCTTATCGAATTGTCTACATAAAAACAGTAGCTACATTTTTCAAAATTTTGACCAAGCTAATGAAATCGCTGTACCCAGTGGTAATGCCTCCAAAATGACAGCACTGTTAAATGATTGTTTTTACCAATTAGCTACGCCAAATGGGCAGATACGATTTGAATGCCGCTGATAAATGAGCAATTTTTTGTTTGTTGTTATTTGATTTCCTAACCAAATTTCCGCCGAGAAGGCCAATAGCCTAAAGGCTGCCGGTTGTCTTTCGTGTGTTTTGTGGCGGACACAAATAAACTAAGTGAATTTATAGCCACAGGGCGGCTCGTGCACACGTGTGCGACATGCCCACACATTGACACCTCTTGCTTTTGGCCAGGTCTCGAACCCCAAGTAGCACACTCCTCCTACCCCACACACAAACACAAGCACCTGCTGCTGGGCATCCAGTTTGCTACAGTTGCAGGTCCCTCGGCGCGCTTTGTTTTTGTTTATGCTGGGCAGGCACAAGCTGACAATGCTCCATCATGTCCAGCGTACGTGCGGCCAAACAAATTACAGGGGCACTGCGTCACCTGCAGGAATTTCCAAGTCTACATTGTCAAATGCCATCAAAAGTTGTTGGACATGTCGTAACATTAATTTGACATTTTACTGCATTGCACGTGGGCCAAAATGGGGTTGGTAAAAGTAACAAAAACCGACAAAAAAAAAAACAATATCGAATTATGCATGAATAGTTGACTCCTTAAAAATCTGTCCAGGGGTCAACCGCAACGACACCAGCCAACGTCGTTCAACCCGACAGCTGTCAAGGATGCTTCATCTACCAAGTGCAACAACAGCATGCAGCTGCTGCAAGCTGTTGGAGTGGTCCACAAGGCACCCCAAAAAGTTTGTTGATGCTGCTGCCAAATCTCATTGCAGGCCTAGCGAATCTGATTTGTGGTCAACTGCAACAGCAGCAGCCACAACTGCAACTACAGCAGCATCCGTCTTGTTAACCTAAATACATTTTACGAGGCTGCCAACTGCAGCGATTAATTTGCTCCACTGCCGATAATTTGTTAATGTTAATCGAACTTCGCCAGAGACCAATGCAGCAAGCTGTTGTTCAATTAAAGCGCACAGCATCTTTAAAAAGTAGGGTGGGAAAATATATATATATTTATATATATATATGTGGTCTGCTCGGTTTCAAGCAATTTCAGGGGCAGCACTCTTTACGATACCCATTAAGCTAAACTATGCCCGCTCAACAGAATCTCTTTCATATAGCCACATAGCCTGGGGTGGCATCGAATTTTTTTTTTTTTTTGTTGCTGATGGCGCAGCATTTAATGTGATGCCATTTGCGCGGCAATCGAAACGTGCCCCAAAGTGTATTTCACTGTATTTGATTAACTGCGAAACATACTTATATTCTTAGATTCCTGCGACGGGATGCGTCACGCATTGACCATTATGATCGGAGACACGCCCACGCTATAAACCCAACAGCTCCGAAATCCTTAATTGCCGCGTGACGCGTGATTGCTTATGTAAAATGGAGGCAAGTTCTCGACACAAAGTAAAACTTCAATTATTTCATTCTTTTAGGAAGACAAACTTTGTTTAACTTAACTTGACACTTTGACTTAATCCGAGTCGCCTGTAATATGTTGAAATGATACGGTTTTCTTCTTATTATGCATACCCCTTTCTGAGGACGAAGCTAATGAGGAAGGTAAAAGGGGTACGGCAGGCGAATCTTTATCGGGCAAATTGTCCAGATTCTCTATACCCAACTCGGTCATTGCCCGAAAGTAACTATCATCATTGCCGGGATGGGCGATAGAATATTCAACGTGCTTCATCGCATCCTTGAAAAGATTGTGTGTCTTGTTCACCACATTGCCGAAGCGATCCTTGCTCTTCTCGTACTCAAAGATCTGGGACTTTGTCACCTTGGAAATGTTATTGGAGCCGTAAAAGTACACGCGATACATTTTGCCCTCGTCTTGCAGAACACGTGCAGGCCAAGCACGAAAGCCGCGAACCTTGGCGAACACAAAGTCCCCCACTCTGATTTGGTTCGGTGACTTCTTTGTTTTTTGCTCCATTTTTCCAGAAGTTTGTTGTTTCGGATGCTTTTTATTTTTGCGACCCATTTCAACGGTATATTTCGTAAATATTACTTATTTACATATGTACGTCGTAGTTTGCAGATTGTCTTTATACACATGTGTTGCCAAGTGTTGTAAGCGCGTGTAGAGCAGTGTTGAGTATTGTCTGTAAATGCCAATAAGCTTGAAAACGAAAAGTGAATCAAGCCATGCCAATCTTATTTCAATAAGCTAATTGTATATTTACATGGTAAACATTAAATTGAAAATGTCTTTTCACACAAGTGCTGCATGCTAGTATAATTGTTCAAATGCGTGAGTCAGTGTTGACCAAAACCTAATAATCCATATTAACATCAGTGCTGAAAACAATTAATTTAACACGAGCTAAAAATAATGTTAAGAAATAAAAAAGCCAAATGAGAACGTTGCCGTCCGGCGTAACCGACTGTGGATTACTCCGGAATACTGATACCAGTAGTATAGGAGCTAACCACAGATGACCAACATAACCTTTTTGTGGGAGTGGGTTTCTACGGGTTTCTATTGAATGCTCATTTTAGTGCAATTAAAATTTGGTAATTCCATTTTACAGATTGAATGGGGAGATTTATTATAGACAATGAGTTATTTAAGTTTTTGGGGCAATTTTTTATCAATCCCTAAAGTGACTTCAAATTTTCAAAAGTTTAAAACTGTGGAATTATTTTAATTTTAAGTTTATTAAAGCTTTGGGATTTTTTTTTATATAAACAACAACTGACGCGAAAATAGCTAAATTGACAACACTGATTAGCATGCCAGCGGTAAATAGGTCAAGCCGAGTTAATGTTTTCTTAATAAGCTTATCAAGCCGATGAGGCGACATTTGCATTAGTGCCTATTTACACATATGCGCAGAAATTCGTTGATGTGCTCCGTACAAATATTCTGCTTAAGATTTTCGCTCACGTTCGCCGTATTATGCGCAAATTGGCATTTTAAATTGTCGACTTGGTTCAGCTAAACGCATGTACACTTTATGGCCATGTTTCGTGTTGCATTTTAAAGCATGCGAAATTCCGCTAACTGAACTGCCATGTTGCAAGCCCTTTAACAGTCGCTTTATCACCCCAACTCGCCTCCTCGTTGAGCTTGTTAACTCAATTATAATTATTGTAATTGTAGAATTGCATTATTCAATTATTATCGTAATTGCCACTCCATTAAATATGTAAATTAAAATGTAATTGCATCTTCTTCTTTATCTTAGCTGACATAAGTTATTCACCAAGTGCAAATAAATCTATAAAATTATTATAAATAAAAACACTTTGCACATTATGTGCAAAAGAAAAAAGAAAAGAAAATCTTTATCAGAAAGATTATTCATTCACAGTTGTAGCATTTATAAAACCATTCTTGCACGGTTGCTTGAGGCCCACACCCACTTGAGTGTCACTCGCCTTGACAGTGCTCAGAATTCAATTAGGAAAAGCAATTTACGACTTGGCAACGAGACGTTATACTAATATCAGCAGCGACAACGAACACAACGAAGACGAAGACGGCCTGGCCACATGAACACTGGATAGTGGATAGTGGACATTGGGCCCGTAACCCGCCACAAAGCACATTAAGCAAACAAGCCGAAGACGGCACGGGGGCATAAGCTACGCATGTAATTTGTAAGTAATTTTTTCAACTATCAACGTCCCAGACAAACGACGACGGCCACGCATTTAGCCAGCCAAAACGCATTACAAGTGCAAGGTGGAGACGACGAAGAAGGGACAATCAGACAAGCAGGCACAAGCCACAACCAGTCAGTACGTTAAGTTGAAAAAATTAAGTAACGAAAGCATTGAATGGGCAATGTGTGCGATGGGAACGGGAATGGGAATGGAAATGACAGTGGGAATGGGCATGGCCAGCGACAGACGGGAAAGAAGCTAGGCATAAATTATGAATCATTTAGACGCTTCCTTATGACACCGAAACGAAGAAGCTACCACTCTCTAACGTGGCTATGCCAACTTCAAGTTAAAGTGCTGATGATGCATTGCCATCCAGGCGAGGAGGTGATTAACAGGCGACCAACTAAGTCGACTGCTTGTCCGTCGAATGATAACTTCTCAAGGGGGGAACTAACAAGTATTTATGGGATGGCCTTGCTACTTGCTGCCATTTTATTAGCCTTACTGCCCTTACTGGCCAGTCTGTTCAACATAGCAATTGTCAATGTTTACGTTATATTTAGCCAATTGTTAATGGCTGTCCGTATTTAAATATGTGCTAATTGCGCCTCCAATCAGTGAACAATAACGATAAAATCCAAATTTGTAAGAGTAGTACTTATAATAGGGGTGTGTCTTCAACTTGAACGCCATACTTTTGGTAACAAATTCTGAATTTCATCCGTTTTTACGAAAGTGTATTTCAATTATTATTATTGTTATATAAAGTTATATCTTGATATAATTTCTTGTTTGATTCTAAGTTAGTTTTTCTGCATCTAACTGAACTTTCAGAAAAGTAACAAACTGTCGCTTGATCGCCAACTGGACAAATTCACAATGCACTTTTCGCCATCAATAAACAAAAGACTTAAGACACGAACTTGGCCCTTAAGTAACATTTCCTGCGTGGCACGCAATTCAGCAAACCTGCAAGCCTCATAATACACCTTGCGCATAAATTACATTAGCTTCTAGTAAGAACAATTGGAAACAGAAAAAAAAACTATCTAATTAAGTGATTAAAAACGCACACAGACATCAAATTGTGGAAATATGCAAGTCAATAAAAAAAAAAGCATGCAACATGAGCCGACACAGCTGGCAGTGGACAATACCAACCCCCTCCTGCCTCCAACCACAACACACACCCTCACCGGCAATTGGGCCGGGTGCGCGAGTACGTGTTTTTCTTAATTTTTGCAGTGTTTTCCAGGAACAAACACGCTTTTGCATTTTAATGCCTCTCAAATGAGTCGACGAGTCGACCAAAAGCAAACGAGCCGCAGCGGCAATGGTCAATTTCAAATGTGTGTCGACCATGTGGAGGTGTCGGTGAGTGTAGCTAGCACGCACACACAACCGCATTCAATGGCATTGCCTTGTTTGTGGCTAATAAATGCCTTTTTAATGAATAAATCACTCAGAGATAAGCATCTCTTAATAACATTCATTTAAAGCAGCGAAAACAAAATACACACTCCAACAAATAATAAAGCCAACATGCAGATGCACAGTTGCTACACACATGACTGCACCCACACAACCACACACACACACACGCACATACATCAAAGTTGAAAGCAGCGACAAACATTGATTTTGAGCATCTACTTAGAGAAACTTTTGAGAGATTGGCGCTAGAAACGCAACGCTTAGAGATCTGTCTATGCTGTCTTCCACTTCATCTATATTTCAGTGGCTGGCCCTAGCACACACCTTCGTCTTTTTGTTGTTCTTGGGCTGCCAACTTGGCTGTCTGCAAGTGCCACAAATTTATTTGTATGTCTTCTTCATGTCAGCCGTCTGGCAACTACTTCACTGGCGTATACTCCACACCCGAGCTCAACTAGGAGAGTGGCATGGCATGGCTGACAAACGCAGCTCAGCTGTCACTCTTGTCCGATATGATTTTTAATAATTTCTGTATCCTTAACATTCCGAGCACGCTGCCCACGGGTAGCAAGCGTTCTCAGACTTGTCCGATGCCGCAATCATCAATGTCAATTAAATGTTAATGCCAAATTGTTGGAGGCCATCAGTACAGTACATTATGGGTATATGTGTGTGTGCTGACCAGGATGTGGTAATTTCATATGGAATGCAAGGTGTCTGCCTCAAATGAAGCTATCCCAAACACTATCTATGTGCGGCTGCCTCATGGGGTCAGGACCTCTTGAATCTGCCACAATTCATTGGTTGGCGCGTAAATCTTAAACTACCGCCTCCAACGCAACGCAAAAGAAAAAATCTACATATTAACGCCAGTGGAGAGCCAACTCAATGGCAACGAACAGCGCCACAATTGGCACAGACTGGCCGGGGCCAGGTCCGCGACCCAAAACGACGATCATTTACTTTATGATCACTTGAAAACCAATCAAGCATAATAAATAATATCGCCAATTCGTGGCAAGAGGTACAAAAGTACAAGCAGCGATATTGAAAATCACACACACACAAGCACACACACACATTAAATTATATTCACACTCTGGCCCCCAGAATATGAAATGGTTTTAAATATGGTGGAAAGCCAAACAAGCTCTGATCGCGCCGAGATCAGCAAACAGAACGAACAACAACATCAATGGCCAAAAAGGAGGCAGGATGTATTCTTGGACGCTGCATCCCATACCACAGGCCATTAAACATGACTCTGCATTGCCAGAAAAAAAAAATCGACCCCAGTCGCAGTCACAATCCCAGTCACAATCCCATTCACACTCGTCCAGCTGGCGCAGAGGTGAGACCTTAACTTGCTCTCGCTCCGCAGGCAGCCAGATCGCAGCACGTTCGACATGGCTCGACTGCAACGTTCGCTCGCTTATCATCATAACAATAATGTTAAAGTGGCAAAATGGCAAACTTTGCGCAAAATGCATACAATTTATTTGCACACAGCAGACAGACAACAGATTTGTATTTCAATACGATTGTATTTCCGCTGGATATCTTAGATCAAATGCTAAGTCCAATTCATTTGATCACCATGCAATGGACCAATTTGAATTCTTTGCCTGTCAATTATAGTATTATTCAGACAAATGCGCTACGTGGTGTACATTTAATTATATGTAACTAAACATTTGATTAGATAATTGCTTTAATTAATATCTAAGCACTCGATTAGCTAATTGTATTATTAAATATAAACGATTTTTTTTTTTGTAATTTTACTTCATAAGTGAAAGTTGGTTGAGCATGGAATAGTAAAGCTGATCACTACCCAAACCTATTTAAAGATATAACTATACTTTTAAGTCAAAAGCACTTGATCTAACTAAATTTTCCAAATTAACCGATAAGTGTATCAGAATTTGATTGGGTGATAAGTTATATTGTGCAAACAGAAAATATCTTTGAATTCAGAAAATGTATATTATAGTATTAAATTGTATTTAATTTGTTGGGAGAGTTATGTCGAGATGTTCTTAAGCCAAAAAAAAGAAAGTTATTTACACCTTATACATATTGTGAACAAGTTATAATTCCTAAAATATGCTTTTAATATTTATAATCTACTTTTTGCAAATTTTCATGATAACCGTTATCTGTAACAAGCTAAAATAAATGGTGCATAAAATGCAAATACCTCTTAGGACATAAATCAAGGCATCGGCAACAAATTGAAAGAATTCAGCTATGGGCCAATTTCTGCTGCTGCAAAATGCAATTGGAGAAATAGAAGACGCAAACAGCTAAGCAGCTTTTGTGGAGCGAGTGGGTGCAGTCTGCAGTCAGCAGTCTGCAATCTGGAGTCTGGTGTCAGCCGCCTGCTGGCAATTGCACCAATCGCAAACTGGAAAAGACAAGTTCTAGGCTCAATGGGCAGACATTTTGCAGTTGACTCAACAGACAGTCACCCTTCCTTTCTCTCCATCTCGTTCTCTCTTAACTGTTAGTTGTTGCAGCTGAATTTTGTCACCCAATCTTTTTAACTCGAATCTACTTAGCCAATCGATTAGCAAACTTTCGTAGCTCCTTTAAATTAACAACGCCCCTTAACTCACAAGGCTGGGAGGGCTGTGACCCGCACAAGGCAATCGAATGTAGCGCATAATTTTATGTTTATCAGCATTGTACGTTTTGTTGCGGCATCGTTACAATCAAGTTAACAGCGTGGCAAAAGCACACAACTTGATAAAAGTAAACAAATTTGTAGAAGCGTTAAAACTCGTTTAAAACACCTCAGGGGAGGAGTTGCCGAAAAAAAAAAATAAAATAAAAAACACACACACACATTGTGGCCATAACAGAAATCAAGTCACAACAGATATTAATATTTATACCCATCGAGAGAAGCGACGACTGGCTTACATTTCGTTCTGGCGATTAATTAAAGACTCATTAGAAATTTGTTTAACTCAATCGATTAATTAAAAGGCTGTTAGTCTTGAAAAGGGTACACAAAACACTAAGAAAAGCAGCAATCAAAATTTAAAACCAAAACACAATAGAAACAGCAACAAGAGGAAAACATGTATATTCAAACTTAATTAATATATTTGCTTCAAATTGGGCTTAGTTTCTTCTGTCGGCTATCCCAAGTACAACAAAAGACTCAGGCGACAAACTTATTACGATCAACTGAAGCGACATCATCAACAACAGAATTATTGTCTTAATACTCAATATAGGGGAACTCTACGATTTTTCATTATTGCAGTTAGGATTTTATCCTATTAACTAATCAAATTTTAAACTTTTATCCAACCTGCCAGCCAAGGGTTAAATTCTTGGTTTTATATAATATTTCGACGTTATGTTCTATTCATAATACCAATTTTAAATCAATCAATTCAATTTCTTCGAATCTCGGTTCGCCAATATTTTGTGGGAAAGGAAGCTAATTAGATTATTACAATTGCACAATAATATTGGTTCAATGAAGCTGTGAAATTTTCAAACTGCTTGCATCATTTTATAATGTCACATAAAATGTTACTTGTTAGACAATTATTTTATGACACTTACACATTTAATCCTGAAGAAGTGGTTCGACTCAAAATTCGGTTTCAATAATTAAAAAGTGTTACATCTCCGAACTCCAACCCAAATAAGCCTTTATTTCTACTTTTAATTGGTTTAAATATGTTGAACTTAATCTTGAGTATAATGAGGAAGACAAGCGAAGACAAATTAATGTATAGCGGTTAACAAATCGTTTGCCAAAAATGAAGGCAATAAAATTGAATCGTCAAGATTTGGAAAGGTGGTGAATATTAACTCATTATAAACAACGCGTGAGTTTGAGTGAAAAATCAGCTCAAAGAGAAATGTTTTTGTTGGTGCTGCTACTGCTGTTGTGGTTGCTGTAGCTGCAGCAACTTGGCGTAAATTATGCAAAGTCATCAAGTCAACGTTATCCAAACATCAATTGCTTGGTCTGCTCGAGCCTCTGCTAAAAAAATTAGCATAAGTCAAACGATACACGCATAACTTGGATGAACGCTGGCCCCGCAGGGCACTCATTTCTGTGCAGGGCGGGACAAGGCAGGACAGGGCGGAAGAATTGCAGGAATGCGTTCTCCTCGTCGGCGTCGTCGTCATTGCCACATTGATGCAGTCACTTTGATAGCGCGACATTAGCAGCAATTTATATGCAAATGCGTCAGGCAAGCTGCCTGAGTTGCGACAGGAGAGCGTAAGCTGATTGATGATCTTATTTCACAAGATGAAGTCGGGAGTGCGGGAGCAAGAGCTGGCCTAGAGCCGTGCGATAGCCGGGCGACAACCGTGCGAGAGCGACTTGGAGCGTTATATTCAGCATCATTAATGCGAATCATTAGCAGTGCTCGTCGATAAGATCGGGTAAATATTATGCAGCAGCTGTGCTTCAATATTCGTACAGTATGTTCTTTTAAGCTGATTTATAAATTGGTCGGCATACGCTAAATGGGGCGGTGAGTGCGTAATTTATAATTGCCAATTAATATTGGTTCAATGAAGCTGTGAAATTTTCAAACTGCTTGCATAATTTTATAATGTGACATATAATGTCACTTCTGCAACATTAATATTTTAAAATATATAAATATAAATTACAAAATATTTATATTTAACCTATTTAGTTTCAATCAAATTTTCCTCAATTTATTTAAATCTTTTACAGATCAGATGTAAATACAAATTCAAATTGAAATGTGCCGCTAAGCATCTAATTTTTTATATCAAGTTGGCACTACCACAACTGTCATAAGCAACTATCGCCACAACATCGATACATTTGTGCTTCGTGTGGCGGCTTGGCGATACTCGATTATTGTGATAGTCTAGTTATCGCCCTGTATCTATTAGGGAAACCTTAAAAACGATGCAAAATTAGTTTAAAGGATGCCATAAAATAACAACAAAATGTCTGAGAACATAAATTTGCTGCGAGTTCTTATCAATTGCGGCGAAAAAGCGGCAAACATTGCACGCGTTTGCCGCTCCAACGAAGAGCTGCTGGCGCTGCTCGTCCAAGAGAAGACAGGATCCGACGCTAACCAAAGATTTGATCATGATTTCAAGACGCTGGCAGATGTGCTCATCCAAGAGACTGTCAAGCACGAGGTGGGTCAACTGTTTCCCGCTATGCGCGACTCAATACTTGGCGAAGAATCTACGCATTTCACCAACAAATTAGGACACCAAATTACGATAGCCATCGGCGTCACAGAAGCCGAAACGGCCGAGTGCCTGGAATCGGTGCTTGATGGTCAGAAGACGGCCGCTGAGGCGCTAGCTGCCGAGGTCCATATGCGGGTCAGCATAGACACGAAACTCGCCGGCATTCCGGACCTATGCGAGCAACTCGACTACAGCAATTTAGGCATCTGGATTGATCCCATTGGTGAGTGCTCCTTTTTTTTATTTATCTAGAGAAATATTGAATATTATTTGTGCAGATGCCACTGCTGAGTACATCTCAGGCGCAAGCATTCCAAGCGACAAACCGAACATCGCCGCAGCGGGCCTGGACTGTGTGACCGTGCTTATTGGCGTCTACGAGCGCGACTCCGGAGTGCCCGTAATCGGAGTTGTGCTGCAGCCCTTTGGCTATAAGCTAGGTGAGCACGACTACAGCTCCTCGCTATATTGGGGCGTCTGTTTGCCCAAGTTGCAGGCCCACAACTGCAGCTTTGACGACAGCGATGGTCAGGATAAAATTGGAATTGTCTCTGGCTCGGAGGAGAGCGACATTGTTCAGCGCCTTGTCGACTTGGATTATGATCTGGTCGTCGCGTCCGGTGCTGGCTATAAAGCTCTGAAAGTCATCTCCAATGATGCGGAAATCTATTTACTCAGCAAAGGCTCCACATTCAGGTGGGACACATGCGCTCCTCAAGCGATTCTGCGTGCTCTGGGCGGCGATATATTCGATTATGCTGCTAGCATTAAACAGCAACTGCCTGTCCCGCTAAAATACAAGGACCCCGACACAGATCCAAAGGATTGCGGCGCCGAATGGAAGCGTAATGTGAACGGTTTGATTGCCGTGCGAGATTTCTCAGTTATTAAGGAGCTCCTCAGCAACTTTAGGGAGAACTAAATGTTGTTTCTATTTTGTATTATTGGTGTTGTCTCTATGTCTGTGTAAAAAAAAGGATCCATGATCTCAAAATGTATGTTATGTAAACATAAATCATTTTCCAATATGATTGAATTATATCATTGATATAATCAAATTGAATATATTTAAAGATAATTTTTTTCTTTTACTTCGACTCATTGCTCTTAGGTGCCCCCATTGTCCTTGCATGCAGTTTGACAGAGTTCCTCCTTGCAATTCTACCAAACCATGTCCTTCGGCAGTAATTTACGATTTGGCTGAAAGATGCCTAAATTGTTTTGCTCAAAGGAATTGAGCCAATATAACAACCAAATTGATATAAACGGTGCGTGTATCGGCTCTCCTATGAAAATACGTAGGGTGACCATATTTTCCAGCCGACAAATGAAAAACAAACATTCAAAAACATTGATTAAATAAAAATTTAATTTAATTTATTCAAAGTCGTTTTGCAAGGAATGTGAGACAATATTTGCTATAGATTAATATTAAAAAAAAAGAAACACTATCCACTATCCGTCCTGAAAATTAATCTTTTCAAGTATTTCAATAATTAAATTAGTTTTGTTGACAAAATCTTGTCCAAATTGGGAATGTAAATTCTACGCGTATTGGGCTCTGGTCCATCGAGCACATCACAAAGTATTTTATTTTTTACTGCAAGAATTTGCTCCAAAATTAAGAAATTTTTCTCTTTATCAAAACCTAGAGAAAAAGCAAATCGTTTTAAATTTTTGTAAAGATCTGTTAAAAAAAACTTACCATCGACAAAACACTTGGTGGCATAAACCCCCTGCAAAAGTTCCTCCGAAATCGGTTTGATCCGATCGAGCGGCACCATTTCGGAGTTGCCAAAGTCACAGTACAGAATGCAAGCGTTCTGAGCCGTAACTTGCTGGCAAACACCACGGTACCAGGTATTGTCCTCCGTATAGAGACACAGGCACATTTCGTCAACGCTGATGAAAGATATGATTATATGGGATATATATGTGTCATATAGATGGGAACTTACACCGGCATATATTGCTGTGATGACAGTTTGTCGTGTGTCGTGCCAATAGTGGACACCTTATTAAGCAAGTCCTGGAAATGCTCGGCGACCTTCTCATTGGCGAAGTAGCATGCCGTAATGCAACCAGTTTTATGCACATCAATCGCATTTAGGACAATAATTTGCATTTTCTCGCCCAACGGTATCGGGTGCCGCTCCATATCGCTAAAATAATATCGCTCAATATGCCCAGCAGCGATCCGTGCTCCTTTCTGAGACGGTGTATTGGGCGGTGATGGTGGAAACGGAGGCAATTCATCATATGACATTTGTTCCACTATTGGAGACGTCTGAATTGCATCTGGTGTTAACACACGGACTGCTGCAGCCACGTTCTGAGTCGACTGTTGCTCCACGGGAGCGGGCGTAAAGATCAACGGCAGCATGCGAGTCATCAGCGATTCCGGCTTAACCGAAAAGTCGAACAAATCAATAATGCTGCATTCCGAGTCCATGAACTCCACCTTCATCTCTGACTGCCGCTGGCAGAGTTTAATCAGCAGCTGCAGACCTGCCGAATTTTCCGGAACAGCACAGAATGGTAGATTGCATATGGTACTGATTCTCGCACGACACAGACTAACCGGCAGATTCTCCACAAAGCGGCAAGGCATACGCAGCCATTTCTCCGGCACATCCTGTGTGCAGCCAGTGTCGATGTTGACAACGGTAAACGTATTATTTTTTATAGCAGTGACCTGTGTGAAGAAAAGTAAAGAGTTACATTTGATTGACGTAAATGGGACTTAAGTTCGGTAAGATCAGATTATTTGCTTGTTTAAAATTAAAAGAGAGAAAGCTAATCATGAAAAATTAATTCGGATGGTCAGTAAAACCAAATATATAAAAAAAAGCAAACAAATCATTTTGCAAATATATATAATATATATTTCTAAATAAACATGAATGAAATATGAATATATCTTTATTTTATCACTTGCCTCGCCACGGTAGTTGCCCTGATTGGGACTTACAACCAGCACAATGCTGCCGATAGAAATATCGCTGGCGTCCTTAAATGGTAGACACTTGTAATCCAAACTCTGGAAAATCTGCTGATACTGCTTGGTGTCCACGGAGCTGATGCAGACCTCGACAAAGCTGGCGACATGCGCGATGTACACCAAGCTGCCGTGCTCAATGGGTTCGCGCCAGAACTTCAAGCTCAATTCGCCCACTTGGCCCATGAAGCTGTTGACGCGAACAGCGCAAACGAGCTGATTTGTGTTGGCCAGCAGCAATGTTGCCTGCGCTGCACGCAGCTTATCCTTCTCCACGCCCTGCAGGCTCTCCATTTGGAACTTGATGCAGAGATCGGATGATGCACATTGGGTCAATTGCTGTCTGAGATTTCCGGCATCTGCGAGGGTGACGGCAAACACGCGCAGTGAATGGCCGAGCAGCTCGCTGGGAATGCGACGCACCTCGTTGGTTATCGAGATGCGACCCTCGTCCATTTCGTACACCAAATAAAGCGACGGCTGCTCAATAAAGTCTAGCAACAGAGCCCGGCGAAATCCGCGTTGGGTGCGAGCCGCCAAAAATAATGCGGGAGTCTCCTGCGGCAAGCGTTCAATGAACGGCTGCACCGGCTTATCAACGAGACAAGCATTCAAGTCATCGTTGAGATTGCTCATCACCTTGATCTGCAAGAGCGCCACTTGCGGCTCCTCGCGACTGTCATCGTGTTGAAGGATCTTTACAACGCTCACCTCCGGATTGATGGCAAGCATTTGCAACGGCAAATTAATGGGAATTGTCATCTTGGGTTTTAGCTGCACCTGCTCGATGCCATCGTCTGTCTGACTGCCCAGCAGTCGCAAAGACAGATTCTTATTCAGCTGCACGCCCGTATTCGTCGGCAGCTTGACTCGAAAAGCGAAACGCTTGAATTCGGTCATGCTTTGCACAGCCCCATAAATATCGCTCGCATCGCAGCGAACAATAGACCCGAAGTCAATGAGACGCACCTCGACGTCCTCCGCTACCGAGGCAGTAATCAGAGCACGCACCTCGCCACGAAACATTTTATTGTCCAGCGCAACTCCAACCAAATCGTCTACGGATAGCATATCTAAGTTGCACGGCTGCTTGTGCTGCATTTCGTGTGCAATATTGTCGGCCAGGCGCTCCAAGTTATCCGTATTGGCCACTTGCACCACCCAGATGGGACCATCCGCCTCGATGTGGGTCACACGACACTCGAAGAACTCGTTCGCCGGCGGCTTTAGAGTCTTACGCCACTCCAAGCTCAATTTGCACAACGATAAATCCTGCACCATGGACTCAATTCCCGTCATCTGATTCAGATTGGCAATTGGAGCAGTAGCATCCAATGTCCTTGTAGCGCTATTCCCAACAGCAGAATCTAATTTCCTTGTAGCGCTGTTCCCAACAGCAGCTGTCATCGATTTCATGGACTTGGAGGAAATAAGTGGTCTGAAATGAAATTTCATTAAAATACTGATCGTAGTTATATATAAAAGTAAGTGTGTGTGCATGTATGTGAGTGTACTTTTTACCTACTTGGTAAAAGTAATTAATTTATATATATAATATACAAGCCACCAAAACTACTTTCTCGTTCCCACTTACGGCATTATGGTGCAAACGAATTTGTGTCGTTGCCAATCCGTGCGCTGGCAAACTTCGTTGCAATAAGATTCCCCGCAACGTTGGCACATCAATGTGGTTATATTGCCGCATAATGTGCACTTCTTTTCATTATCTTGATTCATGACTGATCTTAATTGCAAGTTTCTTGAGAATGCGCAACAGGAAAAATACAAAACACGCGGGGAAGACGGAGAGCGATAAAAAAAATGGTGGACTTAACGGTTGTTTACCCAACTGCGTGAATGACAATGCAAATAATGAGTGTGTGTTTCAATATCCACTTTGTGCATTTTGAAAAATATCAATGACTGCAAAAATTCACACCGAATTAATTAAAAATCGGTAGTGCTATCTTGATAATCTTGATATGCACTAAATGATTTATTTAAATTGTACACGAGCTTATGACAGTATCGAATGTTCTAGGCGCATCAAATTTGTAATTATGTTATACTCAAAAGGCGCTGTTATTGCAATTTAATATCTTAATGTTAAGCTGCTGCTATACTCATATGGGACGATTAGGAGAGTTTGCAGACTTTTGCAATAAAGTAAGATTTTTTTCTGACGTCAACCTAGACAATACGAGTTATTTAGAATATGTGTAGGAATTGAATATTTATATTTTTTCTATCTTTGTAAATTAACATTTCTTATGCATACATGCTTTCTTGATAATGGACTGCACTTGTATAAGTGCGAATTATATCACAACATTGTTTTGTATGCTAGGCACGGTTAGCTTTTAATTGTTGTATCGGAAAAAAGGAATATGAAGAAATACTTAGCAATAAGTGCGTGAGAGCTTTAGGATTCTGATTACAGGCTAATTTTCATTGACACAAACCAATGAGCAACGAATGTTATCACAGCAGATGCTATTAAAAAGCTTTTCGTTTGACATCGGCACTAGTCATTCTCTTTTCCTCCTGTCCAACAAGCGGACAGGCAACGGTACTTGTCGTGCTTCTGAATACAATAGCCAATTTGGTTTTATCTTTAATGGCTAACGGAAACAGAGAGAGAGAGAGAGAGACAGAGAGAGAGCGAGAGAATACACGCCGTTACCGGTAGTGCATTGTGCTGTTGTTATTTTTCAGCAACATGAGAAGATTCTGTGCAATAAAATCAACGTCTGTCAAGTCGAAACAAATTGTCTCGGAAACAAATGCACTACGAATGTATGGTTATACATATGTATGTGTGTATATAGTTACAACTGATGATGTTGGCAGTCACATAAAACATTAAGCAAATAAAGACAATAAATAACAGCTGACTTAGTCGGTCTTTGCTGCCTTTGGAGTCAAACTGCTCTCAAATCTAAATATAAATATAAACTCCAAAATATTGTTTTATTATAATAATATATATATGATTAATCGTATTAAACTAAAAGATTCATTATTTTAACTCCTATTTCGACAAGCAATATGATAATAATCCGATTATACCTATTTTTATCATTTCCTCCGATGCGTTGCACATTTCATAACAAAATTAAAATATGCATCCGCTGAAATAAAAATACACAAATAAATATATACAAACACACACATGCATATGTGATGCGTGTAGAACGTATGTCGATACATGCAGCAACATGTGTGTGATTGCTTGTGGATATGGCAAATTCAATTAACAGTAAACTCTTGCACATTTCTACGTACGGATGTATGTGTACTTGTGTGTGTGTATGTGTATATTGATGTGCACATTGTAACTGTTGAGTAGCTTTCCATTGGTTACAATTACAGTGCGCTAATAAGCTGTATGAACACAGATAAAGGCATCGGTTAACTTACAGCCGACTTTGGCGCAGGCGTCACGCAAACTGACACACACAAATACATTCGCATACATATACGTAAGTAGTAGTGACTTTAATTACGCTGCTGCCGTTTGGGCGAGTGGTGTGGGCGACACTGTTTGTCTCGCTCGGCGTCGCACGTTTAGTTAACTTCGTCGTTGCCATCTGGCTGTTGTTGTTGTTGCTGTTGCCTGGATGGGATTTATGTTTGCTGTACATGCATGTTGTACAAACAATTTAGCCGTAACTGTGACATTCACACACAGATACACACACACACACACACACACCCAAACATACATACAATCACACCCAAACTGGCGACCTCCATTTAACACCAAACGTGTCATTTGTGGCTATTTGCTGGTTGGTTTGGCCTCTGCCTCTCTCACTTTGTTTGTTTTCTTTATGGAGTTTTGTGTAGCTTTTGTGGTCTATTAAGTAGCTCGCAGCCGTAAATCAAAATACTACGTACTGCATAATCTTTATGCGGCTTGTGCTCGTTGTACAACACATTTCGTATGGGTTTTTAAGCCAGAACGCTTTTGCCTCAAGTGAGCAACAAGCGGCCAGCATTATATTTTTAGTGCCGCAAAAGTGGCAACAAAACAAAGCTTTCTGAGGCTGACCACGGTATAATGACGGCCAGGCGAAATGACTGTGGACGATTTGGTGGAGTCTGGTGAACTTCATTAAATGAGAGTAAAAATAAACGAGTAAAGTACCAAAGCAGCCAAAGAACTTTGGCTCAGCTACACTGACCAAAGTAATGACGGGGATAGCAATCTGGGAAATATTAGTAGTTCATTCAGGACATAGCAATGACTAAATGATCCGTATAAAAATACATTTTTATACCTTGAACCTCTTAAATAACTAAAGACAGACAGAAGGATGCCTCGACCTCAGAAACCATAAAAGCAAAATGGCACAATTTTAAAGATGCATCTTTATTAACAGGGATGTTTAAAACTTGACTTAATTGATCAAATGAACAAATTTCATTAAGATCGGCTTAGAAACACAGAAGAATTTCGAAACACGTGCATTATTCAGGGTATTGCTTATGAATATCAGCTAGTCGTGCTATCGCGAATTTAATCTTTTTTTTATTGTATAATCAATTGTTGAATGTATAAAAACAACCACACACCAATAAAAAATACTCTTACATATTCCCCATACTCAACCACATATTTATTAAAATATATAAAAATCCAACAAAATTTATAAAAGCGTACAAATTTTGTGCAGTGCACCCGAATACATCACAGCACGCGCAAAGAGTGTTCCACAGAAATTTGACCAAAGCAACAGGAAACCGCACACACACAGATACACACACACAGTCACGCACACGCACATGCTTATAAAATTACACACGTGTATGGGTGAATAGGTTAGGATGCGTGCCGCACTGCATAAAACAGTCTATCGAAATTTGTATGTCTGTGTGTGTGTGTGCGTGTGTTAAAGCGGTGAACTTGTATTGGAAGACCATAAAGAACAACGTTTAAAAAGCAAACAGACTGTCAATGGGCTGGGCAAATGAGCATCGCCTCGCGCAAATAAACAAATTAATAAAAGGCAAGTAAAACACACACACAAACAGCGAAGCAGAAGAAAAACACAAGAAAAACACGAGTCATAAATTAAATAGAAACAACAAAATTTACTTATCCAAAACGAGGCCTTCACACAACAAAAACAACAGCAATAACAACAAATAAGTCCCCTTTGCTGTTACTGTCAATTTTTTGTAGCATACACACAGGCGCGCTTCAAAAAAGGAGTGGGCGACACTGGGCGAGATGGTGGAGGAGCAGCAGCAGCAGCGGCAATAAGGGCTGCCAGCACGAATAATCTACTAGCGATTTATTTGTTGCTGTCGCCGCAGTCTCCGTCGTCGTCACTGTCAACTTGGCAGCCATCAGCTGCTGCTATTTTCGTTACTTCTTTTCATATTTTTACTTACTTTCAACTAATGCCAATGGGCCATAAGGCAACAACAACTGCTGCTGCTGCTGCTGTTTCTGCTGTTGCTGCTGCTGCTGATGTTGCTGCTGTTGCTGCTGTTACTGCTTTCGGTGTTGGGTGTTCGGCTTTTCTAGAGCTCGTCTCTCGTCGACATTCTCGATATCCTTCGTGAGCCGCAGTCGTGCGTTGTCCTTTGCTTCTGTCGGTTGTGCGCGCGCTTTGGCAGCAGCCTGGTGGGCTCATCTTCTGGCCAAATTACTAACATTTTTGGTAGCGGAACACGTCCATGTGCACACCTGTGCGCTCCACTACTAGGCACAAACTTCACCAACTAACTCAACCTCTGCTACCACCATCTCAACCCAGAACGTATCAAATTTGCAACTAAATTGCTTTAAATTATCTCCAAACAAGAGTTTGGCACGCGCAAAAGTTTACACGGCGCGAATTGTGTGTTGTTGGCCCTCTGCCGCTCCAGCCTGTGTTTTCTCTCCGTGTGTGGATGTCCTTTTAAGCTGAACAAGAATAACAAAAAAAAATATAAATATATCAATATACATATATTTATATATATATATATAAAAAATAAAAAAATCACCGCTAAGTGTTTTACAACTTGGAGGCATTAGCTTCTGTCCGGGTCTCGACACCAGCCACGCTACAATTTTTGGTAAGGATTTATTAAATCGTGTCTGGCGGCCTAAAGGCTTTTAATTGTACAAAGTTTCTGGGTTTCGTCTTAATATTTAACACTGGCATTGTTGTGTTTATGAAATATGATGGGGTTATAAAGCAATTTTATGCTCTCAAAAGTCCCCTTTGGGCCTGAAATCCGATTTACAAGCATTTAACAAATGAGCTTTCCCCGTTCGTTTGCAAAGCGGGTTTTGCGGATCAATGCTTTTTTTCGATATACTTATCTTGATATCTATTTCTGTGTGTTAGAATTTGTCTAGTTCATCCCTCATGCTTGGCGACATGTTGCTGCTCAAAAGGGACTCCGAAGGCAAGCCAGCAGATGTTGTAACTTCATCGAGTCGTCACCGTGTGCCACCTGCCCAATTCATTTCAGTGTCGACAGCATTAACATGTTCCTTTTTGTTGAATGCCAGTGTCCTTTTGCTTGTTGCCGCCGCGACAGTTTGTCTTCGAGTAGCTTTGCTTTGTTGCTGTTGTTGTTTTTGTTATTGTTTTTCACATATTCACGCATACATTTTAATAAGCTGTCCACGCTTCCAATGGCCCACAAGTGTGTCTGTCTATCGGCTAACTTGCCTGCGTCGACAGTTTTTAGGCCAGCCAACTTACGGCTGTCAGTTAATTTATTTTATGGTCGTTGCCTAAAAATAGCATACGGCAAGCGCACATGTCCTTGAGTGTGAGTTTAAAAATAAAATAAAAAAAAGTACATTTAAACCAGCAAAAATAGATTTGAGAAATATTGCTTGCTGCTAACATGGTAAGCATGTATATGTAGGTCATAAATCTAAAAACAACTCAAATGTAAGCACTTGTCATTATTCAAAGAAAATAGCATAAAAAAGGGATGTTTACGCAAATTTCTTTTGAAATTATTCAACTTCCTCATAGTCTGTTAAATTTTAACGACCAGACTCAATGCGAATCGCAAGCCTAACAAGCTGCTCTTGTTATAATGCTTATGCATTGAGTTTAAATCGAACTATCGCTTAAAGTAAAAGTGGTTTTTAAAATGACTTCAAAGTGAAGAAGACGAAGAGAAATCTGCACCTTTCCAACAATATAAAAAAAATTATAGGTCTATTAACAATTCAACTCACTACACTATGATCATAATGTACTCAAAAAAATATGAATTTAAAATCTCATAAAAATGGGCTTCTGTAAATGTTTATGCAAATCACAGAATGAAATCTCTCAGCTACTTTTCCAACTATGAAATGTATTCGTGTAATATCAAACTTTTAAAAGTGTCTCGAAATGCGATGACCTTTAAAAATATAAACTTTTGCACACTCAATGTCGATATTGTTGTGGACCGAAGTGCGTGTGAGAGAATTATCCATTAGCGCATTTTATTTTAATTAAGCTGACAAGTGTCACGTACTTCTGTTCGATTTATTGTGCATACAAGCAGCAGTCTCTCCCTCTCTCTCTCTATCTCTCTCCCACTCTCCCTCTCCCACGCCCTCTCTGACAAAGTATACCTTTAATAATTGTTATTTTAGCCAAGCCGGTCAAAAGTCCAGGAGGTAGTTGTCAATCGAAACAAAACTAATAGTTTTCGGCAAATTACAATACACACACAGGCAATTACAATAACTGTTTGGTAAGTTTGTGGTCAAAACTGGGCGGCCACCTGTCTGCGCACTTGCTCGCATAGCATATCAAATTGCCTAAATTACCTGACGACATGGTCGACCCAAATCGGACGTGTTTACTATGCAAACTTTAAGTTGAATTTGTGCAATAATATTTTGATGGTCCCAATTTGGTGCAGTGTTGAAAAGTTTGTGTTTGCAATGTTGGACTAAACGCTTCCCCCCCAAATAGAATTTAATTAAAAGAATTTAAATCGTTGTAAGATATTGACCTTATTGCACAGTAACTGCTGTTTGGCCTAATAACTTTTTCAGTTAACGAAAACAATTGCCAAAAAAAAAAAATAACAAGTAAAAGGAAAAATCGAAAAAGTTTGGCGAGTTTGCCGACGCTTGTTTAAGTTTGTTTCTGCCAATTGTTGGCATTCGAGTCGTTAATTAAGGGATTGCCTGATTGATGGAATTGCCAGTCAGCCCTTGACAAGCCGAGCAGAACAAGTTGTCTGCGTCGACACGAGAAACTGATTTGATGCACATTGTATTTGGTATTGAGTTACTTATTTCTACACTGTTCACTCTCTCTCCTGTTTCTCGGTTTTTAATTGGCCACAACACGCCAGAGGAAACGTTCTAATAAGACTATTAGCAGCAAAATAGCAATACACACTTAATGCTGTCGATCCGGTAGACTTACGAACAGAGTGCTCTGCTCACTGCAAATCCAGAGTCAATTAGAAACTGCCTAACGGAATTAGCTTCGATAACTGTGCACTGCAACAACATGAGTCTCCATCTGGCTTTATTGATGGGCGAGACGAGTGCAAAATATGGCAGGGATAGCAAAGTTACTCCGGGACAGAAAATACGAGCATTGTTCGATTTGTTTGCAGTATCGGAAATGAATTTAAAAATACAAAAAATCAAGAAAGTTAATAGGCAAGCCGAAGATCTACATTTTTGTTTGTAATTTGAAAATGTTTGTTTGTAGTTAGACTTATATATTACTTTAAATACTTCTGTCGATTGATTGCTATTGTGACAACTATATGATATAGTGGTCCGATCTGGTTATATTCGACCTTCAGCTAAAATTCAGATGCATATCAAGTTTCATCAAGATTGCTCTTAAGCTGAGAAAGTTCTACGCATTAAATCTAAAAATGTAGATACACGGATATGGCTAGTGTTGCTGATTAAGTACATATTGAGGGAGTCACAGACGTTTCTTTTTGAGTTGCAAATTTTAAAACAAATTTAAAATCCCCTTTTCAAGGGTATAAATTTCTACACATAAGGCAAATAGTATATCAAAAAAAATATAAGTTCTTTAATGGTTAAGTAATAAATCTCACTTAGGTTTATAGAATCCGTACATATAATATTATATACCATAAGTAATATAATATAATTAATATAATATTGTTTTAAGCAAGATTTCTTTACTGCTACTCTTTTTTATAAGAAGATCTAGTTCGGCAAACAAAAAGGACAAAATACAGTTCGTCTCACTAATAGCTCTTGAATATAAGTAAATGTACAAACATGTAAATAAATTATAATTAAACAAAAAAAATAATAATATATTTTTGACGCACTCGAAATAGGTCAAAACAAATACCTGAATAATAATAGTTAGACAATAAATAGTTAGATCGCATTAGGGCCAAAAGTATTTCGCTTATTGTTAATAAAGTCATATTAGTTTTCGCTACACAACTGACAGTCAAGTCCCATGACAGAGTCAAAGTGCACACACGTGTAAGTCAAGGCTCATTTCACATATCGCATACGCACTGTTGCCCCGCTGTGACATTTCACTTTGCATTCGTAATGCATGCGAACTGCTGACTGCTAACTGCTAACTGCTAACTGTGAACTGTCGCTTAAATAGACACGTGAACAGACTGACGAAGAGCTGACTGATAAACAGATTCTGCCGAATACAATGCTAAGCAAAGGGCGGTTCATTAGGCCAATGTATGCCTCCGTGGGTGTCCATTTGGCTGGGCAAACCAATGGCTGTCAGTTAGAATTTGGTGAGTCAAACACTAGACATATCTGCTGGATGCCTTTGTTGCTTACGCGCTGCTTCCTGATGTGGCTACGGCTAAAAATACAAACTGTATCCTACAAGATACACAACGACGCTAACCTTGCCTGTCTAAATAGTTGCCAGAGATCTCTCTGTGGCTTGCTTGACACACTCACTGACTGAGAGACTGAGCCACTGACTGCCTGCCAGACTGCCCAACTGACAAACTGACTGACTGTCGCAGTTGTGCTTATCTAATTATAGCATCATTACGGCCACGGCGATGAACTTAACGAGGAAATGGAGCGTTTGTAGCTAGCAGGTTTTAGCCCATTGAAGGTCGAGGCGTTCTGGCCAATGACGGCGAGGTCTGGGACATGTGGCACCAACCCTTGGCCTAACAGACAGTTATTTATTTTCATCATTATTGCTGGCAATATGACAGCTGGCTAGTTGCACAACACATCTCTCCATAGTTGTATGCTGATACTGTTGATAGCATCGTAATGATATTGAGCGCTACACCAATAGTCAAAATAGCACTCATTAGCACTTATAGTTGTCAGTCAACAGAAATTGAGTTCGTTAGCTCAAATATAGGCTGTGTATGTGTATTTACACTGTACGGATTGTGGAGAGTAGGCAAGGAGGGAATGTGTTTTGTTGTTGTTGCTATTTCGATGTCATAAGTATTTTCGGCAAGCCATCAACACCATCAAATTGAAAGCGTGCCTCTTACCTTGCTACATTGGCAAATGGCAACTCAAATGATGCCTGACAGCACATTTATTCACACGCCCACATCCACTTCCACATCCACATCGACATCCACATCCACACCCACATCTACACACGCACACATACACATACAGCTGCAATCACTAGCACCCACTGTCATTATTTTATTTTATTTTATTTGATTTGCCTCTACATTTTACAAACGCTGCTCAGCTTTTGGCTTTTGTTGTTGAAAACTTGGTCCATTTTTTCTTATTGTTTTTGTTTTGGTTTGTTTTTTTCGTTATGCTGTTTGGCACCACGTTTGACGCTGATTGAATACAAATACAATTGCAAATACGTATACAAATACAAACGTAAACAAATGTCGCTCACCTGCATGTAAATACAAACAGCAGCGTTAATATACCATCAAATAATGGCATGTCTGCCAGCTGCCTGCGCTTCCAGACGCCAGGATTCATCGCTAAGTGAGGAGACTCTGGCAAATTTGATTTTCAACATTTGCTTGTCCTTATTTTTCACACTTTACTCACGTTGTCTCTCCGCTGGCTGCTGCTGCTACAGCTGCCATTATGTGCTCTGCCAAAAATTCAAAACAAAATACGTAATGGCCCGTTTGACAGTTAAATAGTATAGGATACCAATATACCCTGTTGCTGTCAATGGTATATTGTTGGCAGATTAGAAAATCTATAAAAATGTTGACAACATCTCATACATAAGGTTGTGTGATATGAAGATCGTGAATAAAGAAAGGTATAGAAAACAAGAATTTTAAAGTCATCTGGTATTCTGGTTAATTGATTATTATTATTATTGTCTATTTTAGAATCTCCCGTTTGGTCTTCAGAACTATTTTTGTATTATTATGAATGTACACTGCATTCTTCCCCTTCAGTAGCTCTTAAATCAACCTTGATTCTGTCACGAATTTAATTTATGTTCTTTTGATGGTTTCTATCGCAACAATTTCTTTACTTTTATCGAATTCCCTATTTTCATCACAGCAAAGTAATTTTAAGCAAATATCCTAAAAAAAAATGTACATCTACATTATAGGGTATAAATGGGAATGAATAGTTGAGGGGTTTGGGGTTTCTTCGTTCGCATGGCCACCTCAGCAGCCATTACCTTGAAAATTCCCCATGGAGCATTTGACTTTAATGGCGTTGGGACTTAAAGTATATTGACATGTTATGATGCGTGGCCAAAGCAGCGGGTGCTCTTACAAGCCAACCCTTAACACACATACACACACACAGACATAACACACACACACACACATAGCAAGAGAGCTAATACACTGATTGTGTGGCACGTGTGCAGCGGACATTTTACAAGCGAGCTGCGTGCGCTGTTTCTTAACGGTCGCTCGGGTCTATTGTTGGCCCTATTGTGGCGCCTTTTTTGGCCATCTCGATGTCTTTTTCACAATTTTCCAATATGAATTTAATCACCTTAGTTGTACAAGCCGATGATTACTCACTTACTCATATTTTGTGTGCGAGTGTGAGTCTGTTTATTTTGCACGTTTCTTTAAAGCTGGCTCACGTCTCAATTTCTCGGCTTGCTTTGTTTGGTTACTGGCAACGGAGACCGCAAATCGAATTTCAGGCAAAAGCCATCAGCCCAGCGGGTTGCTGTTGATGTATTTGTACGTGTATTGTTTCTATTCAAGCTTGAATATCGTGATTTTTCTTTAGCTCGTTGCTGGTGCCATTGCCGTCGACTGTCAGCCAAATAACAAACATGTAATTTTTTGGTGAGCATTTTGCACAAAATGCTGCTCTGTCTGTTCTCAATATGCTTGCCAGACCTTACAAGGTCCTTGCAAATGGTTCTGAAGGGACGGAATGGTTGGAAGTGAGGAGTGGAGGGGGACTGTATTAAGTTAGGCATGACCTTTGCTGACAATCCGAGACCTGATCGTATTATATATATATAT
Source organism: Drosophila setosimentum (assembly GCA_035043505.1). NCBI lineage: Eukaryota > Metazoa > Arthropoda > Insecta > Diptera > Drosophilidae > Drosophila > Drosophila setosimentum. The sequence goes on along the minus strand of JAWNMY010000022.1, from coordinate 795,985 downwards.
ATATATATATATATATACATATACTATATGTGGCTCCAATAAAAGTTAAATTGTGCGACATATAAGAACATTCAATGTGGAATTTCATATTTGTGTCCTAAATATTGTATCACGGCCGTGAAAAGGGTAGTTACAGGACACAGAATGTCGAATGCCATTTATCGAAACTTGAAATTGCTTCTTCGCCTGGACAATAGATACGAAATTAGATTGTGTTCAGACGTGTATCCGGATACATTTCACCACAATTGTATTAGTAATTTATTAAATTTAGTCAAAGTGCAACGCACGTGGCCAACATTGACACAACTTTAATTTGGCTAGACTGCTTTAAGAATATAGTTTATGATTTGGGTATGTAACAAATCCAATTAAAGTCATAGTTAAAGCGGTCAACTTTAACAAAGCTTTACGGTGAAACACTCTCATTGTAAACTAATATTAGAACAGCATCTCAAGTTTTAGAATTCAAGCCACGTTGTTCGGTTAGTTTAATAACTACTCATTTACCATAGTCAGGTAGCGGCAGCTAAGCGCATTTAATACTCACTCATCTGCTTTGAATCGTGACTTTAATTTGTTGGTTCTAAATGGCAACCCAACAGGTAGTTTAGGCAAAATAAGCAACAAAATGAATTTAATTAAGTAAATTCGCAATTTAAAGTCTGTTTTCATATACATACATCATAAGCGACTTAAGTGATTTATTCAACATTAAAATTTGAACACATCAGCCTTAAGCAAACCTGTCTGCTGAAATGAAATAATAACAATTTTCTAATTAAATTATCATCAAATTTAGATGCTACTGACATTTGATTTATATTTAGACCACCATTGAATTCATTACTTTCAAACTTTCGTATTTGTTTACAAAGCCATACAAAGCATTTAGCAACATAAGGTACTTGTTTTTAATTAAATAATATTTTGATAATGTAGATACCAGTTTATTTGCTTATAAAGCATTCCTTCAATTTACTTATTACGTATGTAATAATTTCGATATATTTTTTTTCTGTCTACATTTCTGGCTTATTAAATTTCTTATTTATGGACAAATTGTGTGGGCCGTGCTTATTCTGCCATGCAATAAAAACGAAACACTGTCAATATAATCATAAACATATGTATGTCTGTATAAATTGGTATGTACATAAGTACCATAAGTCGATAATGTGCTCAATATGTTGCTGTCTGAGTGCACAGAAATACCTCAACAGCGAGTGGCTTTTGGCTTTAAAGAGGCTTCGCTTAAACTTTAACAGGGCTCAATAAGAGATTAAGGTATTTGTTCGGGCGAAACTCACCTAATCAAATTCCATTCTCTGAAAAATGCGTAATTGCCGCTAATGGAGGGAATGTGGGAAATGAGAGCTAAAGAAATCTTTTCGAAAGGGAGGGCGTATCACTGATAGAGTGAGAGATAGGAAGAGGAAGGGGAAGAGGCGGCTTGGCTGCCAATCAGACATTCATAAGCACACTTGCACACACACACACGAGTAAATTTGGGAGCGTGTAGGTAAATAAAATAAGTATAAAATTGCAGCATATTAAGCATCAAAATGCCATAAAATGTGCCAGAGTTCACACACTCGAGTGTACATGGGTGCGTTCTGCCACAGCTGCCATAAAAAGCCATTTCGGTAAGAACAAAAGGACTCCCATGCTAAAGTCAAATAGCGTCACGGAGAGCACATGGCGTACTTGCTTTTCGTTTTTGTTTTTCGTCTTTTAGGCAGACACACACATATTTTTATAGATATAATATAAAAGTATTTTATGTGCATTGCAAATGGCAATTGACATTTATTTTTTTTTTTAACCTGCAACGGAACCAAAGTCGATTTCAATCGCTACCGAAGGTTGTCAAGCCCACATCCGCCCACTCGCCGGGAAAAGGGCCAAAGTCATTGTCTATCGACTTGGGTGATTGACTTGAACGAAATCGAGTCAGTGCCGTGCCGTGCACGTGATTTCATGATAATCATGCTAGTGCTTGGCATAACTGCATCAGCAGCTCAGTCAAAGTTTTGCCAACAAAGTTAACCCTCCTCCCTCCACTCACCTCTATCCCGCTCTATCTCCCTCTCTCTTTCTCTCTCTCTCTTTCTCTGTCAGCAGCCACCCAATTGGCAACCTTGCGGCAGTCTGCAATTTTGCGCTTCGCTTGTCAACGTCGTGGCAGTAACTTTGCTGTCGTCGCTGCTTACTTCTTCGGGCCATGTAATCAATTAACACTAATGAAGCAGCGCATTCCGTTTGCCTCTCGCAGGTTTCGCTTCTGTTTTTGTCTCTGTGTGTAAAGTTCTTGTTTGTATTACACACACTTTGAGCCTGTGCAATCAGGTACAGACGGTCTAAGCAGCGCTGCCGCTCAAGGTCGGCTTCTTAAGCAAAAAAAAAAAAAATAAATAACAGGAAAGCACATAAGCCAAAAACTGTGTGTGCGACTGATAGACGCTAGGTTCTCAGACCTTCAAGTGATCCATGTGTCACAGGTTGCGCAGCTGGCAGTCAGTCTGCAGCAGGAGCAGCAGCAGCAGTGGCAGTGGCAGTAGAAAAAGCAGCCACTCGTGCTAAGAGCGTCTTCCCCTTCACCTAACTAGCATGTACGTGTATGCACAGAGACGCACATAGACACACATGCGCGTAAATAATCAGCACAACAGTAACAACAATTGAGGAAAGTACTTTCCTGTGCTGAAAGCACTTTTTATGTTGCCATTGCCACAGCCACAGCCAGCACTCGCCCACATAATAAGAGCGGCAGCAACTAGAACAAGAAAAAGAACAGGGACTGCCCCAGTCGCATGCAATTGTTTGTGTCCTTGATAAGGATGCTTCTTTTCTATTGTTAGGTTGGCATTTAAAACAAAATGCTCTCGTTCGTTTTCTGCTTTCTCCCTCGCTCTCTCTCTCTCTCTCTCTGTCTTTGGTATTCACATTCAAAGCCAGAGGCTTTTGAAGTACAAATATGTCTGGCTAGTCTGCTGCACATTGCCACATGGCCACATTGCCACACTGCTGCAACACTGCATTTAAAATACAAACACCAAATCATGCGGAAGGCAGTCAGACGCAGTGCGGCAGACACATGCAGCAGGGCCAGCTGCTCTTATGTTGCCCTTGCGGCCTGGCCTCCTCGAATCAAAAAACATTAACCCATAAAATAGACATATATTACCCACTCGTGCGTTATGATTATTTTACATTTTCTTTCTTTTTTAACATTTTTAGAATGCTCCCAAATAAACTGTCAACGAAGAATACTTAATATTTTTTGTGGCTCCCACATTGCAACACCTTGTATATCAATTAAAGCGTTAAGGACACGTTTTGGCCATTATTTTTGGGAATTGTCAACAGCATCATTTCCAAACGGTTTTGGCTTTGTCGGCATATTTTGTAAGTAATTTCCGTGCGCTTTAAAAGGTATATAAATGTAGCTCTAGGCCTGCGGAAATTTTGTGGTCATAGACAAAGTGTATTTTCGGCCACAAATGACACAGAAATACAAATGTAAATATAGACGAGCAAACAATAAACAACATAAGCAAGTTAAACAATTGCCAAGGAAAACAAGCAGCAACAGTAATGACACGACATGTTTGTAAACACATGTGACTGATGAAGCGTTTTATTCTTTCGACTTCTTTTGCACTTTTATTTCGGGTAAATAAATGATGAATGCCAACGTAGCCAGCTAAATATTTATAATACAAATTATATGAGCAGCACTTACGACAACAAAAATAAAAACAAAAACAACATGTTACTGTGTCCACACGTTGAGCATATAAACAGTAAAAACGCTGAAATATTCAACAGCTTGTGCGTTGACATAGAAAGCCCTTCAAAGTATGCAATGGAAAAGGGCTGAGCCGGAAACGGATGCCAACGCGACGAGTACGCAATACTACGCAGATGAGCACACGGCATACAACGCACAAATTTAAAGAGTCTCCAATTTCGGGATTAAAGTTTTTATTTTGTTAACATAAAAAATACGTGAATTGATTATGTATATATATTTTATATATAGAAGAAACACGAATGTATTCGACGTACTTTTTACGAGATAACAAAAATGCGGAACGCAAATCGTGCTATGTGCAATGGACAAACTTAATTAAAAATTGCATAAGTAGCATTTTTGTGTGTATATGCATGAAAAGGGCTGACACAAAAAAAATGAAGTATGTTAAATGAGTCGAAAATGGCGTGTGTAAAAATTAACCGAATGGAATTTTAATATGGCTCTTACACCGTCAAATTAATTATTACATATAATTATCAGACATCAACATATTGTGCAGATATTTCATTAATTAAAAAAAAGAAAAAATATATGTATATATAAATATATATACATAGGCCCAGCTTACAATTAACTTTAATATTGGGTTACCCTTATATTTAAAATGAAAGTAAATCACAGAAAATCACAAAAATACAATTATTTAGGGTGCCTTTTATTTATTTAATGTAAATACAAATGTATAAATACATAAAAATGTTAAGTACTTAGAAGTAACTTTTTGTTAGAACATTAAATGGCACACAATTTTTTCCGTTAATTTTAGGGTCAGGACGTGGATGAAGGCATGCAAAAGCCTCTTATTCTTGTGATTGGTTCCGTGATGCTTGTTAAGCCTCGACACGTGTGCTTGTTCATGCGTACCAAGTTCAAATGTCACAGTCGCAAAGAGTAGAAAATGCCGATTTGATTTTGTTTTGTAAACTTGTACACTTTTTTGCTTAGTTTAGTAAATGTTACTTTCCAATTTAGTCACATATAGAGTGACCTTAAAGTTTATAGTTTTGTTTTTGTGTAACAATGATGTGGCGAATAGAAAAGAACCATCAACCTCGAACTACATAGAAACGGTCGCCAAAAGAATATACGACAACTAGAACTTAACCACAGATGAAAACTTTTAAATATTTAATTACAATGTGTGAAACGTATTTTTGACTACAAACCAAGAAAAACTATGCAACCTATGCAAACCTTTCCCGCTATTTTGTTCTTTTGTTTAGTATTTTTTATTGCTGGTCATAAATAAGGTCAACTCACTGGCTTTCCTTGCTGCTGAACTTTTATGTTTTTGAAAATTATACATTTCCATGTTTTAGCTATTTTACTGAACATTTTCAAATGCTGCTTCAATGCTCTATGGCCTTTTCAGTTGGCATCCACATTTGCCACAGCAAATGTTGTTGTTGCCGTCAACAGCTATCTGAAAGTGAAAAGCCGCCAAAATGCAAGCATATCCCTCTTTTTCTCTTTCTCTTTCTATCTCTATCTCTCTGATGTTGTGGCAAGCTTTGTGTGTGTGTGGGTTATGTAAACGAAATTCAAATTGTGTGTAAAAAAAAGAATAACAGCTATTCACAAATTTGTACCGCGTAGTTGAGGCCACTTTAGCTGAAAAATGCAAATAATCGTATTGCTGCAATTTAAAATGTAAATGCTTGAGGCGAAAGAGATGGGCAATTTACAGCTGGTCAGTCTTCTACATACATACACATCCTTGTTCGTGTGGCACATGCGTGAGGCATGTCGTGTTGCATGCCGCTTCGTCATAATCAACTGAAAGAAGAACAAATTTGTGGGTAGATGAATAATTGAACTGCTGCTTTCGCTCTGTTGCCTGATTGCTGGCTACAGTTCGCAACGCTCACAAGGTCACAGGGTATACACACACACACACACACACACACAGCTACAAACACCCCCACACACACACACACACTCCTTGTGGCACACATACATCTCGGTTGTATTTTTCATGTTGGGTAGTTTCCTGTTTCCATTTCTATTTGATTTATCAAATGGTCGCTATAAAAACAAAAAATTCTTTTTACTTTGCTCGTTGGTTTCTACCACGTCTGCTTGGTCCGCTGACCGCTGCGGCTGTATCTTTTGCATATTTTGAGGTACCCAATTAGTTTCGTTTCGTTGGCATTCGATTTGTTTGTGCTTGCGATTCGATTTGGTGTTTCGGTAAGCAAAAATGTTCGGTTGACTTCACTCGCCCTTCAGCTCCGTCCTCCAATCAGAGCAGATTTTCTTCCGTCCATTGTTTTTGGCACTTTTAGCAGTCGATTAATTTGCATCTAACTGAAGATCTAAGCAATATTTATGGGTCCACGTCCTTGCCACTGTAAACCTTAATACATCTGTGATAAATGACCCAAACTCGAGTGTTGCAAGCTTACAACTTATTTAGCATTTTCTTACTTTGCTAAAGCACAGTTTCGCTAACATAAAAATTTGGTTAAAACTCCTTTTGCCTGCATAAATAAAAATTAATTAAAAGCAGACTACAGAAGCGAAAAGTATTCAAGACCCATTCACAGATTTCAGCACAAAGAAAAGTAATTAATGCCCAATATCACCCCAGATCTGACCTCCGTCCAACCACACCAACAACCACAAGCGACTAAATTGGTGTGTGTGTATAAGTGTGTGTGTTTGCGTGCTTATGTGAGAGTGTAAGTGAAGCGTCTGGTATCCAAAGCAAATACTAGCCGCAGCCTGGCTGCGCCTTATGCTCAGCTGTAAATAAACACAGGCAAATTCAAATAAGCAAGAATAAGTGCGAATAAATAACTTATAAGCCAACAAAAAAAAAGAGAATATCCAACACTTGTGACGCAGGTAGCCAACCAGCGAATCATTCTCCATTGCACCTCAACAATGAATCACATCCCGTCACAATATGAATGAAGCGCCGTGTGAACGACCTGCTGACCCACCAACCCCATAAAAACCCAAAAAGAAAAACCCTGGACACTGGGCTCAAATATCCTAACAAACAAACAAAATGTCAAACATCAATACCAATAATGTGCGAAGATATGTATTCATCTGAAAAATAAGCAAATAGCGACACATTCACATATAATTTGATTATTAGACATCTGAGCTTTCCACTTCGACCAACATCTACATATGTTTACATGCATGTAAAATCTGTGTCATTGTTATGTCAAACTGTATTCATAACAGTTACCATGTCCCATATATCTGATGGGTTTTGTATAGAAATTAAATAAACAAGATGAAAAAAATACTTTCATATTTGCTCTTATGCCATAAACTTCTAGTTATGGCTTCCAGTGCACATTGCTTTCATATATGAAAATGAAAGTTTCAGTTCTGTGCCATTGTACATTGACTTTCTCGTATACATAGAATGAATGAATCCCTAAAGCAAACAAGCTCAGCCAAATCCCAGATACTTTAACAACAAATAAAAGTCGAAGGAAGGCAAAAAAGAACAAAAATAACAAAAAGAAAGCGTAAAACGCGCTCGCGAGTCGGGTAAATAAACCTGGACTATAGTCCAGGGGACTGAAGTCTGCCACTGCGAGGGGGCTGGGGGTTGGGACTGGGATGTACCACACGGCTGATGGCTAGCGGATGTGGTTGGAAATGTCCTTACCTTAAGCTGTGATGTATTGTGCCTGCGTACGGTAGAAGGCAACCAATCTCAATCGACTTCATACATATTCCATTCCACTGGCTCCACCAGCTTCATCGGTCGTCCTGGAGCCACCGGGCACTTGAGAGGCAGCTGCAGCTTTTATGTGTATTCTCGCTGTTGTTGCTGTATTGTTGTGAAGCATTGTCAATGTGGTTGACAAAAGCACTTGGCAAGCACCAGCGCACCACTGCATGACATATTTCAAGATTTTCATGTTTTTTGTTTTGTTTTTTGTTGTATCGCTCTCCCTCTCGTTATTGATTTAAAGTTCACTTCAGTTGGGGAAATGGAAAATGAAAAGCGTGCTCGCGCTTTTGTGTGTAAGTGTCGCTGTGTGCGTGTCGGCACGAAATTCATTTAACTAAAGGTAGCACAAAGCACATAGCGCAGTCCCATCGGCCTTACATTTTGTTAGCCAAGTTACGCCCTCACACACATACACTCACACACACCTCGAAAACCTTACCTATCAGCTTTCTGTTAAACTTAAGGGACTTTCTTGAGTCGAAGACAGAAATGTTTGTTCAACCGGAAGTGAATCAAAGATAACCCACACACTCATATCTATAAACCCCTACATTTTGCCAACAGCAATTGGTTATTTGTCTATTCACATTTTGTTGGCTTACTTGCCATTGAGCAATCTGACTTCTATACATATGAAGTTTATCTTTCCCAATGCATTAAAATTATTTTCAAAAATATTGATTATCGATCAGGTCAAAGTATGTGTCAAATAATTCGAATAGCCTAACCTGAATTTTTTTAATTAAGTCTTAAGATATTATTAGAATGTGAATTTGGATATAAAGCTTTTAATGTTGGTATTAATTCATTTAGCCCTGAAAAGCATGATATATTTAATGTTAATGCAAATTACGCAACTTAACATATTATTTACAATTACGAGCGAATATAGTGTCTGCTTGTGAAAATTAGTAAAGTTTTGTCGAAGTTATACCAGCGGAAACTCTGAATGTGTTCATGAATTTTTATGGTTGATGAGAAATGCTATGGCAATGCATATTCCTACCAAATTGGAATGGTTAATGGGTTTTTTTTTAACCTTTAAAGGATGATTCTGGAAATAATTTTCATTAAACGATTATTGAAATGTTGTTTAGACATGTATCCAACTTTTGAACGTAGTCTTCAGAATTTGTAGTTCAATTTAAAGTAAGAAAGAAATTACATTCGATCGGAAGAAACATTTGCTTGTGCAAAAATTACATTTTCATTTCCCTTTGGGCTACAAAACTTTGCCAATTCTCTATTCGGAACACTTGTAGTCATACTCGCTGTATTTTATTTCGAAACCACAGTGCGACTGTGGAATTTGTCAACTCAGCTTGATAACAAGTCAATCGAGAGATGCAGCTAAGCAAATTGCAAAAGTTTGAGTACGAAGATTATTTGAAAGTTGACATTCGCTAATGATAAGGATAAAATATTGACAGGCAACAACTGTCGGTAAGCGGAAGGAAGTGAGATTTCTGTCGCATTCGGATGGCGCCAAAGAAAATGTTGCTTCCAGCAGACAGTCTGGCGCTATTTATGGCAAATTAAGCCAATTGAGTTGAGTAGAGATTACTTTAGGTACGCGGCCACGCCTTCTCAGAATCTGAGATGCATGCGTTGGTAGCAATTTAATTCGCAATTCTCAGCCAAAACTCATCCAAAGCTTTATTGATGTTGTTTTTGCTGCCGTTGTTGTTGTTGTTGCTGTGTGGGAATATGGTAACCAAGTGCCTGGGGTTATACAATTTAGACAATGCCATCAAATGCTCAAGGAAGGTGTTTATGGGGCTGATTTACATTTGCATGTTCTACAAATTGTGGGCGACAACTGTGTATAGCTTATAGCTCAGTTGGCTAGGTTGCCTTGAAGGTAGATGGAAGATAAATCGCTAGCACGTCTTGCTTCATTAAACTGGCCCAACAAATGCTAAATTGATACAAATCGAATGAAGATAAGCTAAAATATAAATATAAATGATATATGAGGACTAATAAATCGGTTTGATATCTTTTCAATTGCAGACTTGTCAAGCAATAAAAGCAGTCAACAGCAAAAGCAACAAAGCCAAATGACAATTACAATCAGCATGTCTTGTATTGCGTGTGCCCCCATCTACAGGAATGCTACCACTACAGGGCAACAACAACTAGTAAGCAGTGAGTGGCAAGGCAATAATTGCATGCGACTCAAGAACTAACTGCCTCACCCACCTCAACACCAACGATACGACAACACAGTAACAATAATAATAGTTGAAGACTATGACACTGCTACGCAAGCTAACGGCAACGGCAACAACGGCGGCGAGGACACTGCTCGAGGATGGCGACGGTGCTGGAGTGAAGTCCCAGCCCGTCTATATACCATTGCTGCTGGAGGCATCCGCTTCGGTGTCGGCATCTGCGGCAGCGGTCGCTGCAACTTCACATGCGAGTTACTTGAATTTCGTTGCCGATAGCCTCTTCGATGTGGAGGAGGGTGTTAGCAGTGGCGGCAGCAGCTCAATACCTCTGGACGAGATGGGCGGCGGACAGGCGCTGGACAATGGCAGCAGTGCCGCAGCCGCCGCTGACGAGACAGCGGGCAGTGCGCATTTGACATTTGTCATCGTCAAATGTTTCATTATTGGTTTCATCATACTGGCCGCCATACTCGGCAATATGCTGGTGATTGTGTCCGTTATGCGACACCGGAAATTACGGTGAGTGAATCAACAGCAACAACACCAAAACCAACACTAGACGACCAAGCAACCAACAGTTCTCCCATTACTCCCATTAATTTATTTGTGCGGTTGTTGTGGATTTTTTTTTATTACTGAATTGTTAGCCACAATGAGCCTTTGTCATCAGAGTTGCCAGCAAGGACACAGCCAGGACTTTTGTGTCTGTGGAACAATGGAGTTTTTAGCACGCGGGCGCGTTAATCCTGTGCGCCTTTGCGCCCATTAGTTTGAGATCATTTATCATACTTTGGCTAACCTGCGTGTCGCGCCCATTTACGGTATTACCTTGGGTAGTGGTATCTACTTGACCCCCCATCATTGGCATACTTATGTGTGGCACTGTTAAATGTCAGAAACGTGCGTAATTACATCGAATATGTTAATAGGAAGCGTACATTAAAATATTGTGGTCTTCTTCAAGAGCTTCGAGCCAGCCGCTGTTGTGCACTCAGAAAAAAAGTGTACATTATCGAAATATATGTTTTACATCTTACTTATTGGTACAAATTTCTGAAATGTCTCTTCTTTTCGATTGCAAAAAAAAAAAAAAAAAATTGCTGTCTAATTTTTAAATAATAATCACGATTTCTAAAACAATCAATTTAGTAAAGCAGTCCGACTGATTTTCTATAATTCTCGTGCATAATCTCGTGCATTTTCTGAGTGTACTTCTTATTTTATTTACGACAGTCCATGAATGAATTTTATAGAAACCTTACCCACACACACCCAAAACCACAATGACACACGATTACAGCCGTTGTGGTAGGTGACACCGTGTTTGCCCGGGGTTAGCTGTCATAATTTCGTACGTGTTTCAGGTGAAAATTTATGTGCTATATTTTGTTGCTGGCATTTAAGCAACATAAAGCACAAAAACACATAGACGACCAACAACGCGGTCACGCCCATGTGAGAGGCCTAAGGCGACCAATGTCAAGGCATAAAACTCTTACAGCAGGCGAAGAAAGTCTTCACCTTGGCGACAGCGCCACAGAGAGTGCAGCACTGAAGCAGACAAGCATTCTGACATTTGTGAGGCTCATTTAACTTGAGGAAGTGTGCCGGGTAGAATAAAATGGAATGCAAAGGGTACTGTGGTTTATATTTAGGTACATACCATTTTTATCTTGTTGCTGCTTTCTGCTTGTATTTGCCCACTTCAAATGTTTTGCTTCGCTGCGCAATTTTAAATCATTATGCCAAATTAAGCCTAATTATGCTCAACATGCATTCGTACTTAAACCTCTTCCCTATGTGTTTGCTTTGCGCCTGAGTGCGCCCTATGCCAAATCACAGGTGTGCTGTCAAATCCAACCTTACCAAAGCCAAATAGTTGTACGATAATTTGGGCCTCATTTAGCCAAGCAACTTTGTAAAAGTTGTAAACGTAAAGAACTCTTTTACCAGCTAAACTATTCTCAGTCAGTTAGCCAATTTTGCGTGTGCGACTCTATGCTGCCTTAATATCCGGCCAACTAATTGAACCAACTTTCGTCCACCTCATTAGGGTGCAACTTAGTAAAAGTAACCGTGTTTCAGCTTGATGTAATAGGGCAATACAAATTATATGAGCTGCAAAGATTAAATTGTCCAAAACATACGATTCTCAGAAGCAAGTAGGAGTTCTTAAAAATCTCTAAGGCTATTGTACTTCTAGAAGTGGTTTATAAATGCATCTCTTGTATATTTATAAATGTATGCGTCCTTATAACATTTTTGTAATATTTTTTTTAAATTCAATTATTTTTGCTTTCCCAACAAGTTTTATGCAAAGATTATGTAGTTGAATAACTTTTAAAAATAATATTTTAGTGCAGGATAATATTGCAGGGAGTCTTAATTTAACATAAAACTTTGAGAGAGTCTCACTCCAAATTGTAGAGCATACCTAGAAAATGTATCATAATATATAATAATTTTTAGTTATTTGCTACCACGCGCCGTTTGCTGTTAAGGCAAAAAGAAAAAACACCATCAAATGAGTTTACTTTACTTCTTCTGAAACGCACCAATGTGGAATGATAAAAGTGACAAGTCATAAATCTAATTAAACTTGCCACCTATCAGCATTGATGTTGTCTGTACAACTCTTCTGCTGGTCCAGCTTTTTATCCTTTAATCGGCTTTAAAGCATCGCCTTCCTACTACTTACATTCTGATGTTGACGTGGGTATTTTGTGTTCAGGGCCTTGTACATTTTTGCTGTAGTTGAAGCTCACCATCAACAACTGTCCGCTTGTCGCTTGTTGCTATTCTGCCGTCTGCCGTCTGCCGTCTGTCGTCTGTCGTCTGCCTTCTGCTTTTAGACTGCTGTTTTCTGTCATCTGCGGCTGGTTTCTGTGGGTTGTAATTAAGTTTATGGGTGGTATGGGGGGCGTTTTTGGGGCAGGCTTTGGTTCAGTGGCCTACTGTAAAGTGGAATATGAAAATGTAATTGCCTTTTTCTTTAAATTTTCGGAAATTAAAGCTGCAATCTTTTTGCGTATACGCCGTGTGCTCATAATTAGATTGAATGTTGTGCGGTGATTGTTGGTATTGTTAATTGTGGTGGGTGTGCTGTTATGTGTGTCAGTTGACAGCATTACTCCAATGTTAAACAAATTATCAATTAACTCATTAAACTCGGAAATCCACTTGTCAAGCCATACGACTAACCGCTGACTTACGCGGCTTTTGCGTTATACGAGCACAAATTTTTCGCCACAGCAAGTTGATTAGTTTGTTGATTAGCTGTCTCGAAAGTTATACGTATATACATGAGTGCGCATGATGACATATATTCCCGGAGCTTAGTACACAATTTGTTAAATTTTTGGGTGCCAAACTGAAACTTTATGCAGTGTTTCTAAGTTTCTTCTTTCCGTGTTCAACTCACATTTTTGTAGCATCATTACCAACTATTTTGTGGTTTCACTGGCGGTTGCCGATATGCTGGTTGCTCTCTGTGCCATGACATTTAATGCTTCCGTCGAGATATCAGGCAGATGGATGTTTGGATCACTTATGTGTGACATATGGAACAGCTTTGATGTATACTTCTCCACAGCCAGCATTATGCATCTATGTTGCATATCGGTAGACAGGTAAGTAGCAACTAACAACAGTTCCAATCAATTCATTCCAACGATACTGCATTTTCAGATACTATGCTATAGTGCAACCACTGGACTATCCGCTTATAATGACGTATCGACGGGTTTTTATAATGCTGCTGTTGGTCTGGCTCTCGCCGGCTTTGCTATCCTTTCTGCCCATCTGTTCGGGCTGGTATACCACGAACGAGAACTGGAAGTATCTCAAATCCAATCCACATGTAAGTAGACCAAAAATGTTATCCTGATCAGAGCTCAAAATTCACCAAACACACACTTACAGCTAGCAAAGTGTGTGAGTATGAGGTTGTGTGTGTGTTCGCTTGAATTTGTGCGATAGACATGCATTTTTCTTGCTCCTGCCACATACAAATGGGCCACAAGGTGTGCCATAAATTCTGCCAATGCTTGCTACTGTTGCGGACACTTCCACTCTGCTTCAGACTAGAGATGCGAACGGGTCGCCTTTGACAATAAGAAATGACGTGGCACGAAACAGAAACCACAAATGGCAAACACACACGCAAAACTTTGCCTGGAAATATTTATTTGATTCAAAGGAAAAAAGAAACAAACCTTATAACAATGCACTAATGAGCTGAAGGTCAAATAGACAATGGCCCGTTTAGCTAATTTCCAATTAAGAACGCATATAACTCAACTTCACACGAAATTATTGAACTAATCAAGGAACCATTATACCTGTCAAAATCTATATTCATGTTGAGAAAGTTAACTTAACTTAACTTGTGGGGAAATTACAAAAATTAACATTAAGAAAATGGATTGGACGAGTTCAAATTATATATCAAACAAATTAAATTAAATGAATTAAATATATTCTCGACAGCAATAATCAGAAATGGTTTCAGAAAGTGATATCCATGGAGAAGAAGAGACTTAGAATACTCACCTGTCTCTTGACAGGACACTGTAGATTTGGATATGAAAAAGGTATTCGTGTCACAAAAAGTAAACACGAGTAAACACGAGCCGCATTCTACCTCAGTCTCGGGTACGGTTCAAAGGAAATTGATTCATGTGTATGCCATGGGCGTCTGCAGCATTTTCACGCCTTTTTAGACGCTCAGTCGACAGTTGGCATATTTATTACTTTGACTGCTTCATTGGCCATTTTCGACAAGAACACGTCCTGGACGAGGCAACATACATATTTGTTAAGTTGTCAGGCAGCGATAGCAATGAAAATGGTTTAATACCGGCTGCCGTTGCTCACTGCTGCCTAACAACTGTTGCCAGCAGTCAGTGTTTTTCTTGTTATTGCCTCTCCTGCGCAACACAAATGCTGATGTATAAATAAATGTAATTATATTTGCGTTTGTGGTTTGTGTCTGTGTCCGCGTCTGTGTCAGTGCCGCCTGTGCATAATTCTCAACATCACACAAAGCGCCGACTCATTGAAAGCCCTTTGCATATATTAGCATTCAAGTTGTGCTATAATTAGTTTAACTTGCTTGTTGTCCTGGTGTTTGCTGCTTCGTGTTGTGACTGGCTGTAAATAATTGACAGCGTCTCTTAGCATAAATCTGATTATATGGCCACGAGCCTCTAGCCCCCAGACTTAAGTATCCTTCTATTGTCATTTCATCAGTTTAATGTATGCTATAATTGTGTTTTGTTTTTATTGGTTTCACTACAATGCAATAATTCCATTACGCATACGCAACGTTGCACCGGCAATTACAACAATTTGCCCATATACATCAAATCACTGATTGTCCGCTGTGGTGCAAATTATTCGCGTGCGTTTCGTATATTATCATGTATGGCTGGCATCGAATGGTGCCTCTTTTTTCTATTGGCCATTTTATTGTTTTATTGATTATTTGAAGTGATTCGCGTTGCATTGATTTATGATAACTATCCAGCCAATGCGTAATTTAATCAAATTGCATTGCAGATATGCGAATTTAAAGTGAACAAAGCTTATGCAATTGTTAGCTCATCAATGAGCTTTTGGATACCGGGAATTGTCATGCTGTCCATGTACTATCGCATTTACCAGGAAGCGGACCGTCAGGAGCGTTTGGTCTACAGGTAAACCAATTTATTTGTTTTGCCGCAATTAACGCTAATTACTTGCTCAACGCAGATCTAAAGTGGCAGCCCTGCTACTGGAAAAGCACCTACAGATTAGCCAAATACCCAAACCCCGGCCAAGCATACAGGTGGAGCAGTCAGCTATAACGACAATGAGGCGCGAGCGGAAA
The DNA here is from genome assembly GCA_035043505.1 of Drosophila setosimentum. Classification (NCBI taxonomy): domain Eukaryota; kingdom Metazoa; phylum Arthropoda; class Insecta; order Diptera; family Drosophilidae; genus Drosophila; species Drosophila setosimentum. Next base: position 780,419 of record JAWNMY010000022.1, on the reverse strand, counting down.
GCAGCCCGCACATTGGGCATCATAATGAGCGCCTTTCTGCTCTGCTGGCTGCCCTTCTTCTTATGGTATGTAAAAGCAACATTTGCTGCATCAAATTTGTTTCTAATGAATTTATACTTTGATATGATATCCTTTTTTTAAGCTTATCGTACTTTTTTATTTTTTATATTTATGTATTTTTAAAGCCATTTTTTGTGCAACTATAAGATTGTGTACTTGGCCAACAAACTAAATTATTTTTAGTTCTTTGCTAACGATTATTATATTACAAACATTCTTATGAGTCTTCTTAAAGCTCTTGCCTTAGTCAGGCTTCTCTCAGTCTCTTAATAAAGTTTATAAACTCTTTGGTTCTCCATATCGCCTTGAGTTATTCTAAACTCTTGCTTTCCTTGCGTAATTAGTATGTTGAGGCAAAGTTTTAAGTTAAAAGTTCTTTGCTTTTATGAAATGAGATCACAGCTATTAATATTTAAGTTAAAGACAACTAGGCATAATAGTTGTCTAACTAATCTCAGTAAGTAATTATTAAGTTAACAGACTGGAGAAAAAGCAAGTTCAATGATTACCCTAAGCTACAAAAAAATTAGTACATACAATAATTCAATTCTATAAGTTTATTAAATATTATTATTTCTTTGTGGTTTTATTTGAGATGCACAAATTTGGATTGCGTTATATCGAATGTGTATATATATTTATATATATTTTATTTTGAATTAGGTACATCACATTTACACTATGTGATAGCTGCAAAACTCCTCGTATCGTTGTTGGCATATTGTTCTGGATTGGTTACTTTAACTCGGCACTGAATCCAATTATTTATGCATATTTCAATCGAGATTTCAGGGCCGCTTTCAAGAAGACGCTCAAGGTGAGTTTCATGTGGGAGCTATTAGGCTTTTTAATGTATGGAGGGGGGGGACATTTATCTTTTTTTGTTGTTGCATAATGCAAATTGCCAAGGAAGACCTTTTAACAATACATATTGCTTTTGAAATCGATTTAAAAAAAAATATATATATATATATATACATATATATATATATATATATATCAATCGCAAACGGCGTTTCATGCTCGCCTAGACTTAGTATAAAAGCCGCTGATGCAACAACGGAAAGCACAAGTACAACAACGGCAACAGCAACAATAACAACATCGGCAACTGCAACAATGCCAGCAGCGCTCACAGGCAGAGCACATCTCGGTAGCTATATGAGTTTACTTGGAGCTGCATTGGCAACTAGTGCCCATTTGTCTTTAGCCATAGCTTTTAAAACGATTTCATTACACTTAAGTACATATACATATATATATGTATATACATATATATATATATATATATAGCTTATTAAGCCAATAGTAATATAATATTCAGTGCAACTGCAACTGCAACAGATTTTGCTTGTCCATGTCACGATTTTCATTTGTGCGATATTGTTAGTTGCCTGTTGGATTCTATGCACGCTCTGCTTGCCTGTGCTATTCTTATTACTACTATATATGCAACTAAACAGATAAGTATATATCTCTCTAAGCATTTCATACACTTTGCTGGCAAATCGCAACGTATCGATAATTGGTTTTCTTACTGTCGCTGTCGCTATCCGCCTATCTCTCTCTCTCTCTCTCTCTCGCTGTTTCTATATCTCTCTAACTCTCTAATTTATATGTCATCATCTACTCATTTTTTCCATGCACAGCTGGCTTTTGCCTTACTGATACGCTGTCTAACGTCCAAAAAATGCTAAGCCCTGCCAAAGAATGCCACAAAACAAAATGTAATATTCAAATTGAAAAGCTTTTGCGTATATAAGTATGTTATATATATTATGTACATATATCCATATACATATGAATGAGTATGTAGACAATATTATACACACCAACCCACCCACCCACCCACCCACACACACACACACACACACACGCTCACAACATACTGTTCTTATGGTAAACCAACAACAGCACCTGTTACAAAACGGTCGCCCAACAAACAACAACAAGCACTTGCAAATGCGCATATTTTGATGCCCACAGTTTGTCTGAGCAACATTTTTCTCTTTTTTATCTTTTCTTTTTTACACAAATTTCTCATTTAGCACACTACTCTTTGGCAGCACTCACATTTACACATACACACGTAGCAGGTCCCCAAATGAATGCGGACTTTTATTTTTTATTCCATTTGGAATTTCCATCTACCATTTTTATTTTCATTTTCATTTACATTTTTTTTTCCATTTGCTCTTGTTTTTTAACTCACACAACCAAAACTTTGCCAAAGACATGTGGCATCTATCCCACACCACACAAGCCAAGCAACTCTCACGCCCTGGGCGCATCCAAAATTCCGACTGTGTCTCTTTGTCTTTTTGTCTCTTATCTATTTATCTCAACGCTGTGTCTGTCCCTGATGGCGTTTAAATATGCCTAACCTTTGAGTACGTAGCAGTAAGCATTCTCTGTACGACTTCAACTCCAATTTGCACTCATTTTAACATGCCTGCTTCTTATTCTCTCTCTCTCTCTCTCTCTCTTTCTCCTTCTCTCTCTCTGTGTGTGTGTGTGTGTGTATGTGTGTGTGTGTCTGTGTCTTTTGCAGAGCTGCTGTCCCTATGCGTTCATCAATTGTCGCGCCAGTTTTCGGGCGGCAGCTGGACGCGGTAACGGACTGGGTGGCGGCCATCGAAGAGACAATGGCGCCAGGAATGGTTCTGCTGAACTGCCCAATTACGTGAACTCTACGGCCTCATCGGAGATCCACATGAATGTGATGCGTGCACGACAGTATGTGGAGGCCACGCCCACAATGACTAACCGGGAGCAGCAGCAACTACATCCGCTGTACACCAACTAAACGTTCAGAGGACTATTATTTCACTTTCAGCTGTTCATTGGCTTACGTGTATCTGTGTGTGTACATGTGTACAAAATAATATACATATGTACCTATACCTCCTATGCTAGCTGCCTAAATACTTTTTAGAAATGCAAATATGATGTATTACTAACATATAATTATATATAAAGCTATAGAAAGCTCAAATCTACGACCACGCTAAGCAACAGTTAAAATGGTAAAATATGAAATGCCGACCACGACAATCCCACAGAAAAAAATGAAGCCTTCAAAAGAAAAAATCCTAAAAAAAAAAAGAATATCCGATATTGATGTGCAAAAATACATTTGAAATAGGAAGTATAAATACGTACAAAAAAAAATTACAACAAACAATATTTACAAGTTGAATTTAAAGCGAAATTGTTGGGCAAAGATATAAATGAAAGAAAAGAATTCCAGATTCCTAGAATTTGCCAGCAACGATTTCAAGCAACATTTGAATGGCATTTAGTGCAGAGTTTATATAAAATATACTTACCTATTTAATATATATACATAGATATATTATATTGAATGTTTGATATACGTATATAATGCTATTTGATGTCCCATAAATATAAATAATTACATACATACGGGTGAAATGTGTAAATTGAAGTTGAAACTGGGCTACTCCTGCAAAGAATGTCTTCTCATAGTACCTACCACAGTAGAATTGCCCAAGTGATGCTTAAAATGATCAAATTGATATACATACGTGGTACATGTAGTACTGCATAATTTACTCGTATGACTAACATATCCACTGGGTCTATTAGCCACTGTACTCTTAGTCTCTAAACAATATGTAGAAAGTGTGACTTAAAGTCTCATCAAAACAAAGCTGTTACATATTATATTTGAGCACGTCGCGATTTTGAGCGCATTAGTTAATTGTTGTAGTATAGTTAGCGCTCAAATACTATAATAATAATAATAAATATTTACCTGCTAAGCTCTAAGTTCTACCCGGCAAACAACTGTCGATACCACATACATAAACATATTAGATTGATATTGACATTCTGTTTTCTAATTAGTTTCAAGCAGGTGTTTTCTTAGTTAATGTTTTTACAAATACATATCTGTAAATATTTTTAATCTTATAAATATTTGTTAATTCACTTGTATGATGTTTATTCTTGAATTTAGAGACTAAAGTGATATTTAAACTTAAATATTTGATTCGACTAGTTTGGCCAATTTGCATGTTTTGAATTGATAATTTGTATATTGGTTTCAAATGCCCAGACAATCTTATCCAAACACTCTTTGACTTGCATTTAGTTTATAAACAAAAATTATATGATTATAAGATTTCTTTCTTTTGTTTCTGTCGCTTAAGTAGAAGCCAGATAAAGCAATTATTTATACTGTGAACCTTATCAAGCGTTCAGAAGTTCACTTTGCTTATGTTCAATTTCAAATCGTTGCTAGTACATATTGTGTATACCTATATGTATATATAATATGTATAAATATTTATGTAAACTAAGTATGTGCATAAGACACGCAGTGTTTTGCAAATCACAGTCATTATCTGAAGCTTCAGCTTAAATGCTCATTCCAATAGATAAATGAGCCTCTCTCGACTGTCTTTGTCTCTGTGTATCCTTTGTCAATATTTATTTTATTTAACTCTGACAGTTTGATTAAGCCATGAGGCGTAAGCAAAATGTGTTCAACCAATGAACAATTAAATCGAAACCTCATCAAATATTGGCCACAAAATCAGTGTGAAAATCAAATTAGGTGTCACAAATTAAATTAAATTCTCATGGGAAACATTTGACCTTTTATTTCACATTATACTATATTCATTATTAAGTTACCAAGTTTCAAGAATCAGACTCTCATTATCAGCCAGAATACGTATATAATATTTATTTGCACTAATTGCAAACGCGTGGCATTTAGAGTATTATATTTGATAAGAATTTATACTTTTCAAGTGCGATTAAATGATTGTTCGAGCTTGCCACTATTGATAGATAGCATTTGTGTAGCATAAAACGTATTTATGTGGTTTTTTTTTATTATTATTTAATCACCCATATAGAGTAAAATCAGTAAATAATATAAATCAAGAGGGCTTACGATAAAAACATAGCCTGTTTAGATTAAATACCCAATTTTTTGTTTGAGGAGAATATAAATATGAAAGAACATTAATCGCTTACCACAGTTGCTTAAGTGCAAATTTTTGTATGCGTATCTCCAAATGAGAGCCCATCTGCATATTCAACAGATTGAGGGTTTTCCGTGTTGAACACATCATTCTATACAATATAATTTATCACTCATATACAATATATAAAGAAAGTCGGGAGACGCATAACACTGCAGGTAATCTACTCAGATAGTTCAGATGGGTAAGTCCAAGTTAATATATATATATATATATATATATATATATATATATATATATATAGAAACACAGGTACTGACTGTTGCCGATTTCGTGGAATATTTAAAAGACAGTAAAGCATTCGCGTCATACTTAGCTATGGATAAAATCAGCTGGCTAAGAATAATAACTACAGCAGCAACAACAATAATTGTATGAATCAGTTTCTTATTGTTAGTTGGCATGTTAACTGGCAGTGCCGAGCATGTGACTCTCAGTTATAAATAAATGAAATATTTTGCGCAAATATAAGGGTAAATAATTACGTTATGGCCGTTTGCACAAGCACACAGACACACAGTAAATTGATCACTGTTATAGACAAAAATATGCTCTTTACAAGTTGCCAGAGCATGATCAAGATGATAATCTGAAAGCCAGTGCTAACATATTGCCTGCGACTATATAAACATTTAAATGACTGATTAATTTCGATTCATTTTTCTATAGTACCGATTATGTTAGTCTTTAACTATAAGTTAATGTAACGCTGTAGCAATAGTTATGTATATTGTTGTATATACTACTTATACTATTTATAAGTGAGTACATAGCATTCGTGTATGTGTTGTTATTAGTATCAATCACAATTTCAAATGCAACATTCAGCATCAACATCAAAACCAAAGCCAAATAATCGTAAATGTCCAAAAAAAAAAAATGTATCTACTGCATAGATAATTGACATTGTAATTAAATTACTAAATACAAAAGCAAACTATGTGTGGAATAGCAAATAATTGTTAAATGTGTTTTGTGTGCATAGTTGACAAACAATCAAATAAACAAAATGTGAAATAAATAAATTATTCAAAATGAAAGTCTTTTTTCATCGTGGTCAGATTGCAAAAGTTGAAAAAACATACTGAAATTTGATCTGGTCTCTGATATAATAGTCTCAGTCAATTTTGGAATTGCGATATGTTCAAATTTTATAAAAGGAAATTACAAAAGCGTCTAGAACTAGGAGACTAAGTGAATGTTAATATGTACGTTTTTTGTCGGTGTAATTGTATTAATACTCGTATTATGCAAAACACAAACGTATATTTGTATGTTGTATTTGTATATAAATAGTATGTGTGTATATCGAATACATATGATACAAACTAAAGAAATGAAGCAATTACAATCGTATATAATAAAAATAAAAATAAAGTTTCAAACATCAAGCGTGTTGTCGACTTTTCAAATACGACGCAACTCTCCTCAGGCAGTTGACGGATGACAGATGACGAGTGGGGGCGATGACGGGGGTGAAGACGGGAGAAAGTGGCGGGGCACAAATTGCAGCTTACGGGACGAAACGTCATTGAGCGTTATTGTTATTGGTGTACGTTTCTTTAAACTTTTTCTGTACTAACTGATACGCATTATATATTCTATAAACAGAGATAACGATTGAAACAAAGAAAATCGTAAAATGAAATCAAGTTAGTAAAAGTGAAATATAATCAACAATAAATGTCTAAGAACTCACCGCTCTTTCGCCGCCTTAAATGACTTCTTGCGCTGCTTGAGAATCGCTGAATTCTGTGCGTCATCTGTTTGAGGCAGATCGTTGGGAGATATCATTGTTATATTATCTGGATGGCAGAAGAATGCAATGGAGTGTCGACCACGAGCTCGAATATGCTCCTGCTCAGGTATAACGACGCGATGCTCCTGCAATGTGAAAGAGAATGCAAATGATTAGCTTGAGCGTCCTGTTTTTGACTTAGCGTTTGTTGCCTACCAGTGCGGGATAGCGCTCCTTCGTCCAAATGGACAAGATCTCGCCACAGTTAATAAATATGGCACCCGGCAAGTGTCCAACACGATGCCACTTCTCGCTGCCCGGCATTTTAACTTCCAATCCACCTTCAGAATCTTGCGCCAGCAGCGTAAACGTGCCGTAATCGACATGGGCGCCACAGCGTATGACCTCGCCATTAGCCAGCTTGTGCTCGGATATCTGTCTATCCTTACCATTGGTCTGCATGCCATCCACCTCGTTTATGTCATCGCGGGGATTGTGTTCCGGCCGGAAGTCCGGCTGATCTGATAAGCAACGCTGGTAACTATACTGGCAACGTCCCTTGATCACATCGTGCTGACTGTGTCCGGGCTCATCGTCCACCACGGGCGGATAGTAGAGCATGCGCAGGGTGGTCATGTTGTCGTGATCGCCAGACAGCATGTGTGAGTGCTTCTCAAGGAAGAATGTGTTCGGAATGTCCAGCGAGACGGCCAGCGCCTGCAGTATAAAGCTGCCCAGCGCCTTAAAGTCTGTGGCCAGTGCGCTGATGTGATCCGCAAAGCCTGGTAACGGCTCCTCGGGCAGATTCTGAGCATTCAGTGTGCATATGTTGAATGCATGTCGCAACTCTGGTGTCTTGCCATTGAACCGCTCAACACCCGGACTCACATAGCCATGATTATCGCCATCGGTGCGTATATAATGCTGTTTAACATCCGCCTCCAGAACCACAAAATCATCCAGATGATCCCAAGCGGTCTTCAGCTATAGCAAATCAGCGTTACAATTCAGAATATGTATTCTAAATTTTTAATCAAGTTAAAGCTACCTTCTCATCAGATATGCCATGATTAACCAGCATCGCCATGCCCTTTTCGGATAACGCCTTTGCGAGCTGATGACCCACACGGTTCACCACCGATTTCACAGGGATCTCCTCAATGCCTGTAAGTATATATAAAATACAAATACATTTTCATCATTAGTTAAATGTGTGGGAGAATCGTACAAAATAGAAACGCCAAGATCCACGGATCTGCTAATTTAGTACATGCTATAAATAATTTGTGATCGGCAATTAGTATCTTCTTGGAATGTTCCACCATATAAATAGCTAAAAACCCAACCAGCTGCTTCCAATAATCATTAATACAGCATCGAGACCGTTTTTATTGCGACCAATTACACTGCAAAAACACATAATAAAGATTAGCAATTTATACTTATTTCTCAGTAAATTGCAGTCATAAAAAAAAGACGAAAAGTGCTCTCTCCTATAATGACCAAAGATATAAGTGCATTTTGAGCAATCAACTTGATGAAAATGCAATGTGAGTAAATGCAATAAAAATAGTTAAGTCAATTTTAATGGCACTGCTCACAGCTACAACGATAACGACGACGGCGCCGACAACGATAACAACAACATGGTGGTTTTCCCCGGCGGAAAATTAAATAAAAATAAAATCACCTTCCATTAAGTGAGCGAAAGTCGCATCGGAAGTGAACTCAGGCGGCTAGCGCAAGGATCTGACTACATCAATATAGACACAAATGGAAAACAGAGCACTTGAGAGCATGCATAATAAGAAGAAGAGAAAACAGTGTGAAGCCGCTTAAGGTCCACAGATATATAACTAACCTTATCGTACCTGTTGCACAACAACAACATTGAGATATGCCTTTTATTGAAGTGTTTTGTATGTTAAAATTTGTATATATAAATTGGCATATATTTATTTGCTCATTGTCCATTCAGCACCAGGCAATGAATGAATGCAAACAATTACAAATATTTCCACACGTTCACGTTGGCCATCTATAAATAAATAATTGCCAATTTCATTTCAATCGCTCACCCACATTTCATGCCACTTTTCCAGCGCACACCCTAATCAGCATAATGACGCATGGTTTTCTCAGCTGATAAGCATAAGAATTCACGGTTAATAGTAATTACGTTGTGACGTTATCAGCTTTTGTCACTAGGCGACATACATATACATTAACTACTTGTATGCATACAAAGCAATTTAATGAAATTGTTGTCATGCCAACAATAAGTTGAAAATGACGACAATGCTGATGAGATAGCTTTGAGAGAGATCAAGCAATCTTTAAAATGGAATCAATTGAAACGCATCGCCGCCTTTCGATTTCATTAGATGCACATATGTACATGTGTATATATACATGTATATTTGTGTAAAAAAATTCCATTTAAGTTGAATTGAAAGAGGAGTAGGTAGTACATTTTATTATGACTATTGTTTGCATGCACTTCAATTAAGCGCCAACTGTGTTGCGAGCACTTTTCAATTAGCAGCAATTTTTTTTAAATGTTTGTGTTTTTTTTTTTGCGCAACTCACATGCTTATAGTCGCTAACTTGTCGCTAATTTATCTATATTGAGGCTAATTAATTGAGTCACCAGTCAGGACAACATAATGTTGAGGCCACTTGCCGCAAGCGTTGAAGATCATCGCCTCGATTGCTGCCGCTTGCCACACATTGAATATTGCTTTTGGCTTTGAATCTCTATTCCGGAATGTTTTATTGGCATCAGTGTTCGATACACTGCCAAATTGTTTGTGTTTACGAAAATATGTATATGTATTTAAAATTTATGGGTGCTCGCTTTTGTGGAGTGCCATAAACTGACGAATATGTGTTTTGCGGCTTTATATACATTTAGCATTGTTTATGTTAGAAATGGAATTTCTATTGACGCCACGCTTGCTGTTCATACCCTGTACTCAGTAAAAAAAAGTAAAGGAAGCGTATAATTAAGATTTTAAAATTTATTGAGTTATTGCTCAAAGTTTATGTAGCTGCCATAATTTTAATCACTTTTTGTTCTTCAGAAAAATAGAAAATGTATATTTATAATATCCAAGTCAAATTCGGAAAACACCTGAGACCTCGAACTAGAAACAAGTGTTTATTATTCACTATTTGTCTTACATTGAGTCCAACATTTGCATTGATTTCATTAGTGACTCTTGAAATAGTGTGTTCTAGTCGAGCATGGCTGTATCAGTTGCTGCCTGGTTTCTATTCTTAATAAAAGATTTAATTCAATATTTATAGCGCAATTCATTTACACATACATATATACGCGGACAGTTCTAATAGCAATTTAATTTAGTTGAGAATTTTGTATACATATAAAAACTGCTGTCCATGCTTATAATAAATTTATATTTATAGACAAATTAATTGGACTCAGTTGAGTGGGGCTAAATTGCGAAAATTATTTGCATAGGTTAAATCAATCGTCAGACTCAAAAGCAAAATGCCCCCAAATCGAATGGATTTGTTATGAAATGTTTATATTTTAACTCAAGTGCAGAAAATCCAATTTAGATGGTAGATGTTTTTAGAAACATTATTTGAAATTTCAATAATTTTGCAGTCAATTTCTAATATTTTTCGGCCTTTGATGTTCTAAAGGTCTCGTATCCAAAAGTCGATCGTTAAATCTAAAAGCAAAACCATTAAATGTTTTTAAACTTGAAATAAGGCATAAAATCAATTCTGAACAACGTCATTGCGTTCAGATTCTAAGAAGAAATAAATGTTTAATGTTCAAAATTGAAAGCGGCAAATAAAATTTTAAATTTACACTCAGATCAATACAGTTTAACCTTGTTGACTTTGAAAACTTTTGAAGCTTCAAATAGTTCATGATTTTTGGCGCAGTGTATGATAGACTTTTCACAACAATTAACGCTTAGTTAATTAATAATATGTCACGAATTGTTGGTCAATAACATGGCGACCTATGCAAAAATTCACCAAAGCAGAGTAATTTTCATTTTATTACAATACATCAGATAATCAGATAATAAAACCGTCTAAATCAAAACAGAACAGACAATATATTTCTATAGCTCGAAAATTATACAACATATTTATGCAAATGTACAGGTCTAAGCCGGTTTTAGTTAGCCGCGTCGTATGCCGACATGTCGAGCTGCTTATTGTTGTTGTTATTGTTTTTGATGTTGAGTCTGTTTTATTCTCAGCTGCTGTGACGATACTGAAAGTTTTAATTTAGGTACACAATCAGCCAAGTGACGCTGCTGGGAATTCGCTAGCCAAGTGCGTCACAGTTCCGTTGACGTTATTTGAAACGAGAGGCGGGCTTGGTGCTTGTTCTGCTAGTTTGTTTTTCGATTTGTCTGAGCACTGTGTAAATAAAGCAGTCTACACAACAAATCAGAGAAGTAGTTCTCTGTATCTGCCCAGCCCATTCCCGCCCATCATCCATATGTGTGCCAAGCAATTCCAAAACCAAACCGAACACAAAAACAAAAATAAAACCCCATAACATCCAAATCAAGTTCCCAATGAAAATCGTAATAATACTTGAATGTAAATGATGTGATGCATTTTGATTAAGTTTCCGCAGTGTTCAAGCGCATTTACTTACTGGCATTGGACAAACTTTGAGTAGTACTCATATATGTGGTTCAAAAACCTCTCCAGCTATAAAGCAATTAAAGTTCCGTTGACACAACTGCTATGCACACACTTTCAACCAAGCTCAGCGCTAGGTTTGTATACTTATTTTTTTTTTGGGGGTCAATGGCTGAAATGTTTGGAAGCAAAATCGACAACCGAAGGTCAAAAGCTGAGGCGAAGGTCGATGGGGCTTCGTTTCGGTTCGACTTCGGTATGTTGTACTATAAATTCTCTAGATTTCAATCACCCAACCGATGATTTTCTAATACGAAAATGCGCTGGTCGGCAAAAATATATTGTGCTAAATACATCAAACAAATAGAGTACATATCAACAATAATAGTTTGATGGCTTATTGGTGGGATCTTCTTTATTAAATTTCATGATACAGTAGTATATAACATGTGTATTTTTTAGACAAGCATAATAAACTAATTTTGTTGGCTATTAACTTGTTACGGCTGAATTTGACTTTTAATGGCACTCTCAATTATGGCTAAAGATAAAAACTTTAAGTAAATATTTGCAAGCTTCCAAATATTTTAAAATGACTTTACATAAAGTAAATATATTGGCCAGCATATCTGATGCATTCATTCGTATAGATTGCTTTATTTTTAAATTATTGCTTTCACCATTTTATATATATATATATATTTTTTTTTTTTTGTAATATTGTGTCTTGTGCAAGTTTAACATTTCCTTAACAAGCTGAATATAAATTATTTTATTTTTGTTAAAAATGTTGACTTTAGTCATTGAGAAAACCGACTGACAAACAGGTGTCTGTTGCACAAAATAATAAATAATTAAAATTGACTGGGATGTACAAGCGCTCAAAAAAAAATAAAACAAAGATAGCAATTGCAATTACGACAATCACGAGAAAACAGCTACTAATTATCCAGGAATGAGTCAGGGCTGTATCTAATTAACCATCGACCATACAAGCTCTAGCTAAAGCCGTGCTTGGCAACCAAGCCATAATGGCGAATGGCACTCGCACATGTTGGACTCATGATTTGTACATATGTATATGTGGGTATGTAATACAGATGTATATATATATATAAATATGTTTATGTTTATGTTTGAGTGAAACTTACCGCAATGAGCCAGATCGATGATTGGCACTGCAGAACGTGAGAGCAGCGTGTCCAGCTTATCGTCACTCGATTTTGTTTTAAGCATTTTGCTTGCGTGTGTATTGGTTTGTTTGTATATTGTTTTTGTTAATTTTTCAAGTCCTTATATGCACTTCTTTGGTTTTGAAGTCAACACTCAACACAGCTCTTGTCGCAGTTCTTGGGCACTATATCACCTCTATCGACGCCTATGAATTATTGCTTATTATTATTATGGTTTGTTTATTATCTATTTCCGTCTCTCTTTGGTTATTCAGCTTGACATGCAATTTAATTGTTTTATTATTATTATTGTTGCTCTATCATTTGTTCATTTTACGATTTATATTTGCGAAGTGGCTGTTGGCCAGCGACCAGCGATTGTGACGCCCAGCCACGCCAAACGATATCAAATAAAAGCCAAAACCAAATCGAAAACAACAGCTATAAAATCCAATTGGAATATAAAAAAACGTCTGAGTAGGGCGCGTGTCGGGAGCGTTTCTTTTTTTGTATTTGACACGCCCAGTGAGAAAATCGAGCGTTGTACTCAAAACTAAACGTTGCGAACGCGACGCGTTCCTCTGACAAACTGATCGATCGGGCATGAAACCGAGTTGCCGTTTTCTTGAACAGTCCTCAAGTTGACTTTGCTCAGCGCTGTCGCGATCGCTGCTTCATTCGCTGCTTCTGTCGCTGCTAATGCTTATCGCACCTCTGGCTTTGGTGCTGAGATTTTCTGGCGAACTTTATGTACATATATATGAATAGTTAGCTTGATTTTGCAGCGGTGTGCGTCATATGCATTGAAAAAAAAATATGTTCAAGAATTTAGAAAACAAAATTGTTGTTTTTTTTCGTTTGATTGAAAATGTTCGTTTTATAGTAAGCAAAAGAAATCTTATTTATTAAAAATAAAATATGGTTTTCCTTATTTTTAAATTTTTATTTCGAATATACAGAAAATAAGTTGAATAACTTGCATTTTTAAATTTTAAAAAAATTGCATGTATATATTTTTTTTTTTTGAGTGCACTTAGCGTAAATCTCAGTTTGTGTGCGAGCAATGTGTACTTTAGCATGTGCGCAGCAATTAGATAAAATTTAATCAAATCAAAATTGTGATAAGTAAATTAGCACTTGTTACTTGTGCATGCGGCCGGGCAACAACAGCTGCACGGATGAATACGACAAGACGGTAAACAGTTCGTACGGGTGAGGAGCGTTCGTATATAGATAACTAACTGCTGAAAATACGATACATGTATTTGCACTGGAGCCCCTTTAGTATCAAAAGCCATAGCCATGCGCAGCGGCCTCAGTCGCAGTCTCATCAACAGGTAGCTGCTACCAGAGTTCGCTCTCGCGATATTTTCAGGTACTCGCACACATATTTAAATGCTGATATGCACAGACGCACAGACACATACATGAATACATTTGTATGCATGTATTTATATGTCTGCACATATATATGCATGTGTAAGTTTTTGGCTTCGCTTCGTGTTTTTATTCACAAGGCGATCAGATACTTTTGTCAGTTGTTTGTATTTATATATATATATATATGTATATGTATATATGTATATATATTGTACATATGTGTATGCATATATGTAGACTGGTGCAAATGTATCTGACAGATCTCGTTTAACGGCACTCGCACACTTGTACTCAGGTGTATGCCTGGTTGCTGCCCGCTCAGCTTCGCCCATTGCTAAACCAGCTGGTCTCAAGACTCCATGCGTTGTGTCTGAACTTTGATTTTGGGTCTTGCTCTTGTTTTTGTTTTGATAGCGTCTGTTGCCGTTTGCTGTTGCCGCTTGCTGTTGCCAAGCGACATCACAGGAAACGCAAGATGAGAGATTGAAACAACGGCCATGCAAAGTCTGCAACGTTTGCATCTTCAGGGATGACAACGACAGACGGAATACCCCATATGTGTGAGTCGTATCTGTGTGTTAGTCGTAGAGTATCGGTGTGTATATGGGCATGAGTAAGCATTTCTCAAGATATGTGCACAAATGTTCATTTCCATATCGAATCTATTTTTAAATAACTTGATTCATCTATATATATATATATTGATTTCGGAGTTTCCAAATGAAAAATCACTTTCTTTTCACACAGGTTTCCCTTAACACAACGTCACGTCACCAAAAAAATCACCAAAGCAATTCTACAGTTTGATGTGTTTTATTGTTTTTATTTATTTAACTTTTCGCACACTTTCGAATATTTTGTAACACACACGCGAACGTGAATTTAACCTAAATACAATACAATAAAAAATGCGCACGCCAACAGTTGAGCCAAGCGGAACCTATTTACTATACGACCTGGCAACAGAGTAACCAGAGCACCAGCAACAACAACAACAACAATAAAAGCAGCAGCATCGTTGCTACACTTACAAAAAAAGCAGTATGCAAACGACATATGACAAACTCGTCAACGAACGGAAGGGACGCGTCTGCACTTCACCACATTTTCGCCAACACTGCGAGGCGAGTTTTACTTTTAAATTCAATTTGCCTGCAACTTCAACATACTCTGTAAAACATACATATCTACAATTCACACATTCAGCCGTATTTACACACTTTGAGCCATTACTTTCATGGCATACTTTTGGTCTGTGTCTGAAATTGCGAAACTCAAATTATATGCTATGACAGACAGTTTGACATATCGAAATGTCTGGCATATATATATATATATATATATACACATATATATATATATATATGTATATAAATACATATGTTTTATCAAAGTATTCTAGCGAAATTTCATTCTTCAGTTATTGTTGTTTATCAAGATATAAAGTTCGTGATAAATTCACATTGAATCATATTTTCAATCGGGCAATTAAGTCTATAATCTTCAATTCCGGTTAGTCAACTTTTCTTCATCATCTTATCGCCTCTTTAAGTGTACTTAATGAGTGGACCGCAATATTATCTAGAATATTTTCATAATACACATTTGACTACCATATCAATGAATAATTAATGTAGCAAATTTCATGATACAAGTTTTGTATATATTTAATTTGCATACATTTTGCCACTCCCACATATCCCATCTCCATTGTGTCTTTTCCGAGAATTGGAAATCCAAATTAGACTTTTCCTTGCAGTGTAACCATATATATATAAACAAGTATATATTTAAATTGCGATCATCTGACAAGATTTGTGTTAAGAGTTTGTCTGGTTATCGATTGTCGAATGAGTCAGATGACAACTTGGCACTTGCGCGCCATCTAGATGAAGCTATATAAGATAAATATTTTCCAATTATTGTTGCATACTTTGCGGCATTCGATTTAATTTACAATTAGTATTGTCTTTTTTCCAAAATTTGGTTAAATAAAATTTAAAAAGAATTTGGGTATGTTACAAAAGAAAATGGGGTAAACTAAATTGCTGCCAATGACAATTTGGTGTTTTGCCATCTGCTGTATGTCTTAGAGATTTATTGCACGCCAATCAATAAAATAAACACTACATACACATATATATAATATTTGGTTCTATTTTACTTTGCCAATACGGCTGGTGCAAGGGATCTTGCATTGCGCAATGGCGACTGTTCAAAGAGCCACATTCTCATGCTTGACTAAAAATACTTCAGAACTTAACAGCTACAAAATGTAATATCCAATGTACATACATACACCCAGTATAACTAAAAGGGTGTGCGATACCCCACCAATTTTGACAGGGTAACTTCACAGTAGACGTGTACAGGCTATATATATATATATATATATATATATATGTATATGTATATATATATTAATATATAAACATAACTAACGATTCGGGAACCGATCTTAAGGCAAAAAATATAACATCGTCTAAGTGACTCTACTCCTGTTTCACCGCCAACTTGGCCTGTGCCGCCAGTTTGGCCTTTGCGGCCTGCTTGGCCTCCTTCCTGTAGTTGTGCACATAGAAGGAACTGAACATATAGGTGAAGAGGCCAGCATTGAAGGTCAGCAGCGCCGCAATCGATTTGGGGAAATCACAATTGGGCTGGAACTGAATCTGCAGCGTGTGCACAAAGATGATAAGGAATTGCACCTGTCAAAAACAAAAGTGTGTTAATCCATCAATTGAACAATATTTTGAGAAATACACTTACAATCTGAAGAATGGTGATGTACTTCTTCCACCACAGATACTTCTGCACCTTGGGACCCATTGCAGACAGCAGATAATAGGCATACATAATGATATGGATGAACGAGTTGATGAAGCCCAAAAGTGTGCCATGACCGCCGGCAAAGTACTTGACGCCAATGAATGCACACACGGGCATCAGAGTGTGATGGTACAGATGCAGGAATGAAATCTGGCGATCCTTCTTGCGCAGCACAAAGAACACGGTATCCAGCAGCTCAGTGATCTTGGCAATATAGTACAGCCAAACAGCGCCTGCCATCTAGAAAGAAGAAACATTTGTTTATATCTAGGTCCACATAAATTAAACTCTTATTATATTATAGCTCTGAATTATGAAGCAACTCTACTCTTATCAATCAATTTCATTTATAACTCAACAGCACTCAACTGATTGCTTCGGTTAACGACTGCATATATATATTCATTTTGTTAGGCTTGTCATTGAGAATAACAAGCATGATACTATAATAAAATATGCAAATATATTTTTAAAATAATTATCTACGGCAAACCAGAACAAATGAAATGAAATAAAACACACATACCCTCATGGAGATTGGATCCGTTGCATAAGTCACCGGCTGACATTTGAAGTTGTAGTGACCGCCCCAGCCACCCTTGTAGCCTTCGTAGAAGAGGACCCAGCTGAGCAGCACTTGAACCGCATTATAGATGAGCATTGTGTTCTTTACCTCGAACGGTTTTCGATCGCGCATATAACGCGGTCCGGCATACAGGCAAAAGTACAGATATGCGCCCAGTATCATGAAGAGCGGTCCAGGTGCATTCGACAGGAACCAGCTCTGTGGCATAGAAATAACATAAGTCCGATCTTAATGCTTTTGTGTGATTCTGAGGCTTACCTTAGTGCGCAAATCCTCATGTTCCACAAAAAAGTTGACCATCTTGTCAACAATGGTATGTGTCTCGTTCAGTCTGACCGACATTGTGCCAACTGCAAGTAAATAAACATAATAATAATTTATTAGCTTATTCCATTTTGGGATTAGGTGAACATTAGCAAATATCAGATATCTCAATATTTATATATTAGGCATATTTACATATTATTGTACTGATTTACTGCGCTAATCACCAAGTCACATAATTCGTCGCAATCGTCAAGGTAAAGCCTCGCCCACGCTCTCGACCTCTGAGACTGTATTGATAGAATATTAGCAGTGGATGGGTCATAATTGTGCGACTTTATTTAAGTGTTAATTGCCTAGTTAACGCAAACACGTGTAAATTAGCTAGAGTCGCAGAGTTGCGGGCCATTAACCTTACTAACCTAAAAGCGACAAACTTGCATTATTTTCAAAAGCAGCTCGAAGCTTTTCTGAGTGCTGGCCTCAGCTGAAACCGAATTTCTTTTTTCTCATATATTTTTATTTTTAGTAAAATCACGGGCTTTTACTAAAATTACAGGCGGCCAGGGATACAAAATACTACAAAAAGAAATCATTTAGCTCAGAACTGGTTTGATTTCTTATGCCAAATAATCGTTGTTGTGTTGTTGTCGACGTCTTTGTTTATTGTCTTCTAGTTTATTTTTTTTTTTACAATCTGGAAATGCCGAACAGGCAACAACATCAGAAGCAAGATAGTTCAAGGACAGGCAACTTTGAGGCAGAAACCAGTTTCCATCAATCTTAATTGCTGCTACCTGCAACATAATTTGTGCAACGTTCGCATCGTCAGGTAGGCCCTGTCATAATTGTATCCAGCTAGATAAGTGCAAGTCCTGTGCCATTGTGGATAAGCATATTGATTGCCTCTTCATGTTAACGTGATAAAGCTCATGTTTAACTGCTTGCTTGCAAATTGCTCCTATGCCAACGATAACTTCAAAACATTTAATACCCTGCACCCAATATAAATGCATACGAAAACCGTGAAGTTGGATAAATGTATGTAAGATAAATATATAGTAATTGGGTGGAAGTTAGAGGGAAATTGCTTATTCATATTTATTAAAGTACACAGCAGCCAGATCAAATATTATCTGAATAGATTTACACACAAATACAGACATTCAAACAAAAATGCATTTGAGCTGCCTGCGGCCTTGAACCGTTTGGATTTGGATGCGAGCTTTGTGTGCGAATCAAATTACAGTTTAATGCACTACGATTGCACAAAGTTGCATAAGTGTTTGTCGCTCGTCCCGAGCTCTTCAAAATTGGCGTAAATCATTGGTAAACATGCCCCATCTCAAGTTTCTTTAATGTCGGTGTGAAAATTTGTTGTTGCTTGTACCTTGCCGTTCTAATTATATGACATGTTGCATTCAAATTTGTCAAGTCATTATCAGACCAAACCGTACCAAAACCAAATCCCAAACGTTGCCAATTTTCTGTTCAGTCATTGTTCTATGTCAATGAGAACTTTTGTATTTTTCAAGCTTTGTTTTTATAGCACTAAACATGGCTCTTAACCCAATGTAAAACCTGCCGAAAGTCTGTAGCTTTAATCGGATATGTGTAATCCATAGAATTAAGTGTTTTTTATCGGATCCAATCTGTTCAGCTGAAACCTTTTTGTCAGTCTAAACGATCACATAATATTTAGCAAGAGATTAATGTATGTCCAAATTGGTTAAGTCAGTTAACTAAAAACACTGATAGTTATAATTGTATTATCCAACCATCTACCACTACTTATGTCCACATATACATTAGTGTGTATAAATATATAAGAATTTGTATGTGTAACTCACTCAATCAGGATTTTGTTATCGAAGTTTATTAAATCATTAACTCAATTGAATATTATTCTAATAGTTTTATTTACCGAATTAGATTCGTTATTCAAAGAGTGACATATCATTGTTCTACCAAAGCTTATAGCAGCTTAATAGCCTACGTGCATTTCTTTCAATTTCATTACGCTGTCAAATAGCGTTGAACTCAAAGCAGGTATAACGTAAATCAAATGCAAAATCCAATAGTGTAATTGAATATAATATCAAACATACATATTAACTGACGAAAATACTTATTTAGTTATTTTACTTACGTCACAAACATCGTGACAAAATTATAATAACATTGATCCGATTTGGAGAAGTTGCATAGATTAATACGCACTTAATACTTTACACTTCAACGGATCCGAAGAGTATATGTGAAATTATACGAAGAGTATTTGTATAAAAACTAAAATTGATTGCATAAGCTCATAGAATATACCAAATTTATCCGGTTTTATTTTATGCCGGCTAAGCTATTTCTTGATCAACTGGCTGAGGGCTTTCTTTCTCAGATCTCAGATCTCAAATCTACAAAACTAGTATTAAAAACTAAGTTTTTATTTTTTTTTTATTTCGGGGCTGAATTATTCCATTCAACTTGATGACATTCAATTCTTATACACATACACACATCTACATACCTGACTAATTGTATAAATATGTATATCCTATTTGCTGAATACATTCATTGGTAAATATCTACAAATCTCATGGCTCATAAGCAAACAACTTGTGGACGTATGGTGTAAATTTTGCATATTTTTTTATTTTGCTATTAATTTCCTAAACATGAGCGACGTTCACATGCAAATCAGTTTGAAAGTGTGTGGTTGGATACGTATGTGTGTGTTCGTTGTTTCCAGTTGCTATGCATTTGACTTCTATACTTTACTCATCCTGATCATTATTTGAATGGAATCAAAAATAGTTTCGAGCCAATAACGAGCTGAAAACCAACGCTCTACAAATATTTGCACTAAAATTGCATAATGTTGCAAACAAATGTTGCATAATTTTAAAATAAGTTTTTGGTAATTGTAGATATATGGCTTTCAATTAGTGAGGTAATTGCGAAATTGTATATTTAGTCGAATAATTGAAATAAGTAGAAATGTTATCCACTCGATGAGCTCCAGCTGTTGACGTCACTGTCCAGGTTCTTCTTATAATGCGATAATCCGACTCGCTTCAAAAAGCGAACTAAAAATTCTACACACGCCTTAGCAACGCCACATCATAAAAGAGGCTCACGTTTACTATTATGTCTCTCTTTTCTCCCCATTTATTTTTGTACAAATAACATTCCACCAGTTTTGGAAGTGGCGCACATGTCGCATACGCATTGTTGAGCTTAGACTTTGAGTTTTTGATTGTGGCCTGAAGTTTGAGCTATTGATAAGAGATCACATCGAAGGTTGCATATCTGTTTTTACATGTGTAGTGTTAAGTTGATATCTAAACTCGACAAGTCATTGAGCTCGTCAGCAACAACGTTAACAAAGCAGCCACCCAAAAAAAAAAAACAAAAAACAAATAAAAAATAGATAAGTGCGCCGCATAAACTTAATCAGCAGATACAATGTCAGTGTCGGCAGCAACTGATCTGATTGAAAGGCGAGTCTGTAGCCGATGCTGGACCCGAGGCAACAACAGCATAAGCAACGCATTATAAAATCACTATGAAGGTCACACGCTTTTGAGGAAACGAAATCGAAAACAAAATGAACTATTGCACTCCGCAGCCTCCAGCCTCCGTCTGCAAGATATTTTTTCTGTTTTTTTTTTTGTTAATATACAAATATAAACATTATAATATGAAATTTACAGCGTGGTTTTTATTACTATTTTTATTTTTTTTTGTCTCCTATTAGCACGCCGCTTGAATTTTAAAGCAACTTGTATGCAGATTTGCGACTTTATTGAAACTCGATTTTTATATCTTTTACTATTTGGTATTAGTTTATCTTCGATGCTCGCAG
Source organism: Drosophila setosimentum (assembly GCA_035043505.1). Taxonomy (NCBI): domain Eukaryota; kingdom Metazoa; phylum Arthropoda; class Insecta; order Diptera; family Drosophilidae; genus Drosophila; species Drosophila setosimentum. Next base: position 758,869 of record JAWNMY010000022.1, on the reverse strand, counting down.
GCATCACCTTGAACTAGTGCGTATTCGTGCTAGTTGCCGCGCTTTAGAGAAGTATCATAATTAATAATACTAATACTAATATGATGAAATTTGTCTACATGTCTATCTCTCACAAATAAATAATGCCCAAAATGCGATGTTTCGCAATAGCACTTCCGATAGGCGTTTGACAAATGCAACAATCTAAATGCATTCATTTTGTTGTAAGTAAATAACAACGGTAGTTTTCTGAATGACTCAAGGCCTTCCTGTTAGTTCGTTAATCAGTTAACGAATATAGTTTGAGCATTTAAGAAAACAAATTCATTCAGTTTCACATTTAATGGCGTCTATATTGCAGTAGCAATAAAACCGTCACATATATTTAACTAAAAGGGTATTTAAAGTAAACTTGATTTTACAAATATGCACTTTTTTCTGATTGAGAACGTTTTTTGTGACGTTTCTCTCTGGTTTTAATTTTTATTGTCATTATATTCTTATAATTAATCTGTTAATGTCGATTTTTGTTTGTCACCTCCAACACAATTTGACTTCAATTAGTTGTCTATTAAGTTAATGCTCTTAAAAAATACCGAGGCATTTTCCATTTAAATAAAAAAAACCTCAAAACTTATCAAATTATTTTAATAATTCTAAAAAAAATAACAAAAGTGTATAATCATTAAATGATTATTAAGCTTATCATCAATAAGAATCGAAAGATTTATTGATAAAATCATAATAAATTGAAAATCGGTTTCAATCGGCATATCGCTTATATTTGTCGTAATAATTGTCTTCTACTCCAACAGCAGCTGATATTTTTGCCCCCCACTGTAATGGCCTCGATACACCGCAATTTGATTTTAAAGAATATTAAATGCGATTTATAATAATGTTAATATTTGTCATTATTAACTTTGTACCCGGGTAATGGGTAAAAGGTTCGTTACCAGAGTCTTTGTAAAAATTTACAGGTGTGTAACTTGTAAATCAAATCCGTCTACCGGATAATTCCGACAAACACACATGCAAAAATAGTACTGAGGGGTATGTGCTTATCAGTCATACACACTTAAGCCAATGAGTGAAAATATTTACTCAAATGAAGTGCCACACGACCAAGGAAATTTATCTAATTTGTTGCCCTAAGCCAATAAAAATCACAGACAAAATGAACCACTGACTTCAACTTAGTATTTAGTACTTAATACCAACTCATTTAGGCAGCAGTCATCAGTTGGCGACGACATCATCATCATAATCAACTCTATGATTACTATTACTATTATTGTTTTAATTTGTTGCTGTAAAATTTTGACAAATCATTTGCTCAATACCAAGGGTGTAAAGATTGGTTAAGTCATTCGTAGTACATAGTTAAATTATGCTTTAAAAAAAAAAATAATGTCAATGTATGTATTGATGTGTGTGTTGATTTTTAGACACTTGGACAATATTGTTGGCAATGAACTGCTGCGAAGCGCGAAAACTTCTGGCCTCCAATATTTGCCGCTTCATCATCAGTGTCATGACGTTCTGTTATTCTGGCTTGCTTGCTCTCGTTAGATTTTCACCTTGCCATTATTAACAAATTTTGAGCAGCAACCGTGGCTTGTTAGGCAAACGAAGTGATTTGAAAACCACCAGGCCAAGAAAATGGCGAAACCCTAATAAAGATAAGATGAGATGGTTTCTGCTCAAAGGTGTGACTGTCAGCGCATGTGACCCCAATTGGGATTGAAATTAAAATGCTATTTCACATGGCTGAAATGTCACCCGAAAAAGACCGCAAAAATAACAAATGACGCCCCCATAATCGACTAGCAGCCCACAGCAGCAAGCACCTGTGAAGCAGTTGCCCAACCCAACGGATGTGCAGCAAAAATTTCGGCTGGCAGAAATAGGGTTTTTGTTTTTTGTTTTGACTCTCTTTGATATAAAGATAATTTGAGTAGCGCGTCGGACTGTGCTGTCTGGGACTTTTGGTCGGGTCTGTTTACGCCAAGACAACAACAATAAAAATCGTAAATAAACAAATTGCGCGCATGCGTTACCATTGCGACGTCAGCGCCTTTTTGAAGGGCATTCGTCCGATTTACGAATATGAGAAATTGGTTACAGTCTTGGCACCAACTTTTCGATTTCTTATACATACAGATGCATACGTACTATATATGAATATGTACACAATCATACATATATATGTGTACTATAAGCAGTGTACATTGTTGTTTAGCACATTTTCCACGAACTTGATCATGTTTTCGCATTGCGTCAAATCGGGAGATATTTGACAGCTGCTGCTATAGATGATATAATACCACGTAATTGAACGAATTTGGGAGTAGCATCTTTGTATGTTTAATAGGCATATGTATTTACAACATTAGCAGCAAGCTGTTACTGTTGCGTGGTCAACTATATGCGTTTTTCGAATATCTTAGTTTGACAACAGCCGCTGATTATTCTCCGTTGCAGTAGTTAATCAATCGTCGAACGCAAATTTACATATGTTTTGATAATTGACTTTAGTGATTGACTCTGCGACAGCTCACGATTTCAGACCAAATATGTTAGCCACATACACGTTGTATATACATATGCACAAATGTATCATCTATAGTTGGTGTTGTAAGCTGGTTTCGAAGATGCGAAGTTGCTGTTTACAATACATATATGCGGGGGGTCCACCGAATGGGACCACAAACACGTGCGACTCTTTCGTAATAAGTCAACAACAAAATGAAATGACTCTGACTATGGAGACTGTAAGGCATCTCCTTTATTTTAAATGTAACGTATAGTTGATTCAAAAGAATACTACAGCACACTTGCCTTTTATACGATCGCCAGCAATTGAATTGGTTTAATATTATATATATTTATATGTTGACACAACACTGCACGTAGCACTTATTGAAACACACTCAAAAATCGCCTTTTTTTTGTCAAACCGATCGTGTTTTTGGGATGATCCTTGCACAAGTCACGAGACGAGAACCCGCGGACGCTTTAGAACGCTTTAGAAGCAAGCAGCAAATAAATGGATATCAGTTTTGCCAGTGGCCAACTTCATGCTATTGCGCTTACTATGCGGTTAAAGCGCCGGCAACAAACTAAGCGACATCCGGACGCGACAAGCCGTCTTCTATGAGCCGACGCAGACACAGACACAGACGCAACACACTCAAACACACACACAGCAGCACACGAAACACACAGCACACACACACTTTGATACGGGCTCGATCGATTGCACGAGGTGAGGTCTGAAGCCGATCGCCGATTGCCGATAGCCGATTGTTATTGTTATTGTTGTTGTTCGTAAAGCCACATGCAAAAATGTGTGTATGTGTCAATCGACCGTTCTGTGTGGTTCGACAGGTGATCGTGTCTGGTTAAGTGTGTGTGTGTGTGTGTGTACTATTTTATGCTGACCTATTGCATGTTTTTGAGGGCCTGTGTTCTATAATATGATTATATTCAAAGAAAATAACTAATTATCAATAATCAGTGATAAGTGCGAAATATATGCATATACATAAATGCATATATTGTTATTGGAAATCAATAATTTCTATTATCGTGTAGTTAACGAGTTTTTCTATAATTTTATTGAAATTTTGTTTTCGTTTGTCTGATTGGATATGGCAAAACTCTGACACACGAGTATCTATATATTTATATATATATATATATATATATATGCAGATGCAAAATAGCAGACAGCTTTCAGCTTCCAACTCCTGACTAGCACATTTATCAACTAGCCTAGTCTAGACGACCAAAAGGCAACACAGCGGCCCATATGTGGCTTAGTGTGCAAAATATTGTGTAATTTAATGGCAAATGGCCACAACCACAAGACCAAATCACATCAACTGAAGTCGGAGCCGCGACTGGGTGAAACCACAAACAGAGGCATTCCTAACTTCAGTGGCCACATGTAGCTTTAGCCAAGTCATCATAGAGCTTGCGCTCTTGGTGTCATTATGTAGGCGCAAATACGAATATGAGTGCGACTATGTAAGTACTCAAACTATTAACCATTACAATAATGCACAAAAAAAAAACAGGTACAACAAAAATAAGAAAAGAAGTTTACAACTACGCCCAGTCTCAGGCAGCTCACACAATGACTGACTGTATGGCTGGCTGACTGACATTTTGCCACCAGCCAGCTTCCAAATGTGGCACAAGCTGCTATTTGGTGCGCCATTAAATTAAATGGCTTTTGAAGCCAAGCCATTGCCTGGCTTCCTATTGTTAATTACTCAATAGGATTTATAACAAAAAAAATAATCAATGTTATATCAAAATGTTCTTCAGCTGTTGATTGATATGTCCGCCAACTTATAGTCAAAATATCTGAATGCTATAAATACTATAAATATTTAATTTCATTAAAGATTCATTCACAGATCTTTGTCACCAGCACCCCAAAATCAGATTTAGCTTGCGTTTCAGCTTCCGCACTTATGAAGGTGAATCGCTGCTTTTTAGGCATTCCAAACGCGTGTTTTAAGCCCAGCAAAGCACAGCAATCAATGTATCGCTTTTGGGTTGGCGTACATGCGGTTAATTTCAATTGCCAAACAGCTGCTGGTCACACTTTTGGTAACAATTTGCGCATATTATTCATATTGATATCTGCTATATAGTTCAACGAATTTCGACACGTGCTCGAACTGTCAATTGAGTGTGTATTAAATTGAAAAAGTATAATATTGTATAATGACCTGTTATGTTGTTAGTATTAGTATCAGTCTTGAGACCCAAACCTAAACGGCCAATCAAATTTAAGTAACAAAAATCATGGACGATAAATTTTAAGTTAGTTTGAGCGTTACACTTCTAAAGTGGCTTACAAAATTTCCATTTCATATCAATTCAATAAATTTTCTAGCCAATGTCGTTTGACGGAAACAAATGACTTAAGACACAAACCTGAGCAAGTTTTTAACGACTTTTACAACTAGAGTTTTTACGGATATATCTATACAAAAGCACAAAAAAAAATTGTCGGTCTGTAAGCTGCGTGAAGCAGCTTTTGCTTTTTATGGTTGATTTTTATATCATACGATTTTAATGTTTTCGAACTTGACAAAACAGCGGCACAATTTGCATAAATATGATTGGGATTCGATTAGGTTTCAGCACCGTTAATGCCTGCAAGAATCGACACTATTGTCGCCGATCATTAGTGGATGCGGCACAAAAAAATTCTGTACCTTTTATTTATTTTACTTCTTGGTTTATTTGGAGGCAATACGTTCACTAATTGAGTCTACATTAAAACTCAATTTATGAGTAACATTAAGTGCGAGTTTGGGTACAGAAAAAAATAAATTAAAAAAAAAAAACATATAAGCTGCAAATTGGGGGAAACAAGATAGAAGCAAGTGCTGATTATAAATCTATGGCCAACACACATACAACGAGCAACGGTCGCTGAGTCAACCTTGACCATAACACTTATACGTTAACAACCTTCAAAGACACACACTGTTTACCGTTGCCACTGTCTGACTGACTGTATTATTGATTTATACGCATAAGATCGGCTGCAGAAAACCATTAATAAAGCAGAGAGCAACCATAAAACGATAGAGGGTCTTGAACTCTTTGCAAAGATACTGACATTGAACTACACACAGACAATGCATGCAGCTTCCGAGTATCTCAGAAAGCACAATTTTAACACATGGGAAAAGCTACCTTCGACGTGACGAAGATTGAATACCCTAGCAAGTTAATATAAACTAAATTAATGTGCGACTTAAAAGCAACCGTCCTGTATTCTATAAACACAATAGAAAAAGACTGATATGTCAGATATCCTTTGCAAAAGCAATAATACCACCCCGCTTATTAGCAAATTAAATATAATGACCAAAATTACAGATTGCCCAAATTGCGTACATGTTAATTGAAAGTGAAAGTCTCAACGGAGCCAACAACAATGCCTTCAACAGCGTTCCAAAAATCTGGAAAATTATGAGCTTACTCAGACTCTACAACAAATAGCTTAAGACTTGAGCAATCATTTATTGTCAATTGTCTTAGAAGAGTAAAAAATCAAATGATATCGGCTTGTCAATGACAATAAACTGTGCTGCAGATTGGCCCAAATCAACACATACAATTAATATGCAAACTTTTGTGTACATATCATCATTTATGTTTGACCTGAGCTTTAGTCAAAAGCCAAAACGAAAGCGATTAACACGCAAATTCGATTGAAATATAAAAATAATTAAAAATGCTATCTTAGACACACAAAATGTTGCATACCCTTTCACAGTGGAGTCCATGCAGTTTTTGAGAGCAGCATTTTTACATGGAATATGACCAACAATCGTCTTTTAAAATTCAACTGCAGTTATTATATATCGTGAGCAAAAACTGATCTTCCTACCAATAACAAAATAATAATACCCTCTGCTCAAAAATATAAAATCAATTCCGGACGTATTGAATAACTTTTTATTACAAATCAACTATATATACATAATCCGTAAGCTTAGGAACAATGCCTCAACTGGGTAATTTATTGCTTATTAACAAATCAATTCGCTATTTCTTCACGTTCTTTTTTTTTTTTTTGCTTTGAATAAGTTTAACACATATGTATGCAAATGACAAAGAAATTTATTGAGGTTGAACTTGAAATTCAAAGTTGTTGCTTATGGGTGAGACTATTTAATTTATGTTTTAAAACACTAAAAGAACTTTAATAATTGCAACATCTGACAAGTTGAGCCAAGGGGTCAAATTAGTATTTATAAATATGCACATCGTTAATGATCTATCGAAATCTTGTGCAACTGGCCTCAATGAATTGAAGTAGAATAGAAGACGGTGAAAAGCAAAATCGTAAATTAGTCGCTTGCTCACGTAGATGGGGTCAAAGTCAACTCTTAATCCAAATTTTGCCAGTCATTAGCAAGCAGCACGTTGTCCTCGCTCTTGAGTCCAAGATCAAAACAAACATATGGCATATAAACTAACAATAGTACCAGCCAAGCCAGCAACAGCGGTCCTCTGATGATTTCCACGTAACGATTTCGGATGCGCAATAAAGTTGCAACAATACAACACAATAATTAAGAGCATCGTTAGATGAGGAAAAGTCTCCAATGTCTTGTCCAATGGCAATTCCATGTAAATCAAACAGTTTTATACTTTCGGTTAAATAACCTTGTGCATATCAAGAATACTAAGTTACCATAAACTATTAAACAACAAGCTCGAAGCTCATTTGAAATACCGTGCAGTACACAAACACATTGATATAGAAGTCTTGTACAATTTATTTTTATCGCATTATAGTACATGCACATGTTCGACTGTTATAAAAAATTAAAAATTGAACAATTTAAGATAACGATTTGTATTTTTATTGAATCATTACAACATAACTGTTTGAAATAAATGTCAAAAATTGTATACTTAAATGGAAAGATTTAAGTAGTATATAATAATTACCTGGACTGGCCATAGAAGTTTAATAATTGTTATTCCCCTGAGTGCAACGCATTTTTTTAATGGTTTCTACTATGCCATTTTACTTCAGATTAAAATAAAAAATGTTGCCAGCCATATATAAACTATTCGAATAAGAATCTAAAATAAAAATAAGAAGTTTTTATAAATAATTATATTAATTAAACTACTACAGATTTAATTCCATTATAATAAACGTGGTTCTCTAAGTATTTTATATAATGCGTTTTCATAATTCTTCATTCCGGGTACATACATCCATGGATTAATCCAATTTATTTTTCTTTTGGAAAAAAGAAACAAGAACAAAGTTCAAATGCATGCCAAACCCTAAAATGGCTGCATTGTTAAACTGCGCTAAGTTTGTAATGTGTGTGCTTGTTCTGTGTGTGATTGTGGGTGTTGGTGTGGGTGTGTGTGTCTCTGATTCTATATGTATGGATTGCAGCTAGTGCGTGCATATGCTTGTGTGTAACGATAGCGATTATTGATATTTGCTAGAGTTTTTAGAAAGTAATCGGCTCAATTGGAACGGTACATTCGCCCACGGTGACGCGATACATAGCCATTTCGGAGATACCATGATAATGCACAAAGGCTGCGGCAATAACGAGTACATGAAATAGCTGATGCGATTGGAACTGCAATGACGCACATATATTAGAAACATCAAAATCTATATTAACAAGATGCAACACACTTACCCATATATCAAATTTGCCGGGGAACCAACGCTCTGGCACGCGCAACGCATATAATAAAGCACCGAGTATATAAAGTAAGCCTAAAATGAAAAATAGAAAAACAGATAAACATTTTTGCTTTATATGTTTGATATGTGTTGCTCACCCATTAGTATAAGCCAGCCGAGACTGGCGCGACTGATCTGACTGAACCAGCCCTCCATGATGCTGTAGTGAATGGCCGGAATGACCCCCGACAGGCCAAAGCTCATGAATACGCCAGCACGTAGCGGGCGCAGACTCGGCTCCGAGAACTTGTCCCACAGCGACACAATGATGGAGAGGCAGCCGAGCACACAAACTACAGATAAATATATCACCTTTGGCTGATAGTGACAATAGAAGCCATAGTAAAGCCAAGGCACAAAGGAACCCATTATAAGTAGTGCAATTCCACAATAGTCCAGCCTGGGATTTAAAGGAAAAATATTAAATCAGTTGACAGCAAATGTTGTTATGAACTTACTTAGAAAACAGTCTCCCAACCTCAACAGAATGGCAACTCAATGTATGAAACGCGAATGAGAATCCTAAACAAATGATGGCGCCAATGAAGAAAGCACCAAAAACGAGCTTCTCCTGAAATTGTATCTCGACGGTTGGGCGTGATACAAAGTATAGGGCTACGCCAATGAAAGCAATGCAGCCCAGCAGATGCGTCCAGATGTTGCCCGTCTCCGTGTGGACCCGGAATATGGATTTAAAGCATGCACGGAACGAAGGCAGAGGCGGACGATGTCCACGATGCAAAAAATCATTGTCCTGCAGCCATTTGGGCAAGTTTCGATAGTGGCAAACCTTCCAGCTCGCTTCCCAGACCTGCGAAAAGCAAACGATTATAAATTTAACTTTGATTTACATAAGAAAATACATTGCTTCTAATAGATTTATAGATGAATCTGAATTGAAAGAATACGTACATTTATTTTCAATGTGGTTAAAATCAAATTAGGTACACAAATGCTTTACAAACATATTCAACGAAGAAAATTCAGGGCGATTATTGCTTGCTTACCTTGCGGACAAATTCTTCAGCCTGCTCGGCGGCATTGTGGGCCAGCGCGCCCAAATCGATCTCGTCGGAGAGCACGCCAGCCTTTAAAACTTCGGTCATCTAAAATATATATGTAATTGTGTTGAATAATCGAGAACAAACATTTTGCACCGCACTTAATAGATGTAGACGAAACTAACATTGATCATGCTTGCTCCAAATTTAATTGAGTCTGCGTCAGGCAATTTCTTATACGATTCCGAGGATTCGTGCACCACGTTAACAACAGAATTGAGCTCGACTCGCGACTGTGTCGCCATAGCACAACAAATACAATGTGATCCGTATACGAAAAACAAAAAACAACCTAAAAATAGTGCACGAAAAGCCAAGTTTTGTTCTTTGAAGCGCTTGGCAATTGCCTACTAAGTTGAACACTTTTTCTAAATGTGTTTTTTTATTTTTGAGGCGGAACAAGAAGCGGGCACCGTTCAATGATAAGATAAGAACATGCGAAACTGACAGACAGACGCAAAATGTTTATATGCGTCACATCTGTTATTTGTGCGTTTGTCTTTTTACGTCGGCAACAAGTTTTCAAATCTGTCGCTCCGCACACTTAATCCGCACCTGACCCCTGGGAGGCGATGTGTCAATGCAGATGCACAAATGACAACGACAGGAGTTAAAAAAAAACAAACTGGAATTGTGCATTCAAACACACCGCAAACAAACGTGTCGATACTGCGCACCTGGCGAAGCATTATCGTCACGGCCGGGATTTGATAAGCGATCGTGACTTTATGATTACAAATTAAATTCCTATACTAATGGATGTGTCTGACCTGGACTGGTAAATGTTGATAAGCGTTGCCCAATGGGTCAGCGATAAGACAGCGCATTTTGCACAGAGCTGATGGAAGGCAATTGGCTTACCTCTGCCTCAATGAGCTGAGTGTCCTCTGGCGTTGAGGGCAGTGGACAGCCAACATCGTCCTCCTCGACCAGCTCATCGTCGTCGTCCTCAAGCAGATCGAGGTCAAGGTCATTGTGGCTAAGCGAATCCTGTGCTCCCCATCCACGTCGCTTGCGCAATATCCTTGTAACCTGCTCGAAAATGTCCTCATCGTCATCATAATTGCCATTGGCGCTCTGCGCCACTGGCGTATTCATAATATCCCCCGATGAGGGCACACCAGAATCCAGATCATTGGCATTGACGCTTGAATTGGCCGTCGTCTCCTTGTCGCTGCCCAAGCTGTTGCGCTCTAGCAGATTTGTAGCGGACTCCATCCCAGTTCGAATATCCAAGTGCGAATGTTCTATAAAATAAAAAAAATAAATAAAAAAAGTACATATTTATACAAGTCGAACCTGTGAACTGAACACTATCGACATTTACATATATATAATAATATGTTATGTGACAAATGTGCAGTAGTACCATGAGTCGAGAGAGTTAAAGCGTCATGACCACATGGCCGAAATACACCATTATCGAAGCCAATCGAACTTTGAACCCCCTGGGTTGTGGGTCTGTGTAAGACTTTTAAGTGTGAATTTATTGGCTTGGGGGGAGGGGAGAGGGGGGGGGGGGGAGTATTGCAAACAACACAAAGCAACAAGCGAACTTTGAAAGCATTTAAACTTTTATATAAGATCAATAACCGTCTCGTGGTGTCGTCAAGTGTAGCCCCCTTGTGAGGGAGTCGGAGATGGGAACAGCAGCACAGATACTGTTACTGGGATTGAGACTGGGATGGGGTCTTTAACATTTTTAATCGGGTCACTGGTTTTGTTTTCTATTGACTGATAAATAAAACTGGTCTTTAGTGCAGAAATCTAATCCACCTTAATTTGCTGTAAATATAGTAAGGTCGCACAACAAGAATGGTTTGCATTTTACAGTATTAGTGGATTTTGTTGTCTTACCTCTATTTTATTCGCAACTCCTAAGCAAAATAGACTCGCGCTGAGTCTGAACGAAAAGTTTTAACAAAAATTAGGCCAATTTACGTTTTTCCTTCTAATAAACAATGTGCCCAGAACTTGGACAGGCTTACTATTTTCAGTCACTTAGTATACGATGACTATCGATAGTTTTGCTGCTATCTATCAGCTGACTAAATTTTTCTCAAATCGTCAACCAATCCACTCAAAAAATGGGAAATCTATATTAATGGTTAGTACTACTTACAAGATATTTATATAATTGATATATATATACTTATAAGGTAACAGTTTACTGATTTAACTAGCATATGGACTTATGCGGTTAATACTAAATATAGGGAGGCCAACTTACTTACATGTTGCATACAGTATTTTGTATGATTGTGTTTGCGGCCGCACTTATTTTAAATAAAACAAAAATTGCGCATATATGTAGAATATTCTGTGAATGAAGCCCACACCGCATTTCGTCAGGCAAATATGTAAATAATTTTCACACAATTATGGATTTTAAGTTGACATGCACTGGTCACTCAAGCAGCTGTTAGCAATAGCGAAACAAAAGAAATAACATGGAGAAAAAATGCCTCCATTTTAAACTTTTCCCGCTTTTTTTCTATTCGTCTAGAATATCGTGACCAGTTAATTGTTAGATCGTATGTATTCGTACACGCTGTACAGTTGCATCCGCAGAGTTCTAGAATTTATATCACAAATGCAGTACATGACAAATCATACTAATTACGTTTGCTTAAAAAACTTTTTTACGTACAGATCAACACCTTTCTAGAATAATGGCCACTGCAAAGGAATGCATCAGCAAAGGACAAAAGTTCGCCCAGGGCACACAGCCGTATACGGTGCTCGTTGAGGGAAACATTGGTAGCGGGAAGACAACATTCCTGAATCACTTTCAGAAGTATGAAAACGATGTAACATTGATTACGGAGCCAGTGGAAAAGTGGCGCAATTTGAACGGTGTCAATTTGCTCGACAAAATGTACAAGGATCCACAGAAATGGGCAATGCCCTTTCAGTCATATGCCACATTAACCTTGCTCCAGGCCCACACAGCAGCCACAGACAAAAAGTTAAAGATCTTAGAACGCTCCATTTACAGTGCACGGTGTGTTCAAGAAATTGTAAGCCAAATAGCTGATTAATATGCTAATTGTATTTTATTTCAGGTATTGCTTTGTGGAGAATATGTATCGCAATGGTTCCTTGGAGCCGGGCATGTACAATACACTGCAAGAGTGGTACAAGTTCATCGATGAGGCAATCCACGTACAGGCTGACCTAATTATTTATCTACGTACCTCACCCCACGTGGCCCATGAACGTATCAAGAATCGTGCACGATCCGAGGAGTCCTGTGTGCCACTGAAGTATTTGCAGGAGTTGCACGAACTGCACGAGGATTGGCTCATACACCATCGACGACCACAGCAGTGCAAGGTTAGTTGAATGTTATAACGGTTAGAAAATATAGAGTAAATCTGATGTTATTTCAGGTTCTTGTGCTAGACGCCGATCTGAATCTGGAGGACATTGGTAGCGAATATCAGCGCTCTGAGACGAATATTTTCGATGCAATTTCAAGTGGACATCAGCCGAAAGCGGTGCTGGTGTCGCCCAGCGAACGCCAAAGATTATAAAGCTAGCAGTTAAGCTATAACCGATTTAAGGATGCTCTCAGTTTGCATATGGAAGCAGTTGATTTGTGTACCCAAAACATCTATAATTACTAAGTTAAAATTTATCACAGTGCTTGATTTTGAAGCGACAAAACGTCTATAGTCCAAACTTGCATATATATGATTAACATTTCCATTTTCGCAATTACTTTAAATTGTACCGATGTAAATTCAATGTGTTATCTGTTATGACACCTTCCATTCTAACAATTATAATTAATTTTATATTAAAGTTTTGCAAATTTAAGTTGAAATGTTTAGTTAAATTATTCACGGTGCAGCATTGATTGACTCTGATTGTAAGACAATCGACTAAAAGAAATCGATACTACATTTTCTAAATTCAATCAAACTATCGAGGTACAATAGAAAACTTATATTTGTATCACATATTTATTTGTATATTTAGAAGTTGTCCTATCACAAGATATAATACGTTATTCCAACTGGCTATCAAAAGTCAGTTGCTGCCCCACCGCTCGATAGGATGGCCGATACTCGCCAAGTCATCGTCTCGTAGAGCTGATAGATCTTGTTAACCAGCTCCTGGTCACTGTGCCAAATATCGTAGAGAACCGCTCGAAACTGGTAGACATTTTGCGGTGCCGTCGTTTTTATTTTCGGCTCAATAATGGTCATCAGTTGCTCCATCAGATTGAGATCATTGCATTCAGAACAGTCTGGACCCACCAAGGTGTCCAAAAATATTTCCTTTACCGTTAAGCCATCGTCTCGCCCCTTATTGTCGTCCATGTTGAAGATGTTGCGCCAATCCTGAACGGTCCACTCCTCGTGGGCACGTGCCCATTCCACGCGCCTCTGCTTTACGGATGCACTGAAGAATCTCGGTTTCGCCTGGAGCATATTGGCGCGAATCTCACTGATGCGCCGCTGGAGTGTGCGACGACTGACCTCGATGCCGAACTGGTTGAGCAGTTCCCGCTGCACATCGATGGATGTGTAATGAGGATGCTCGCTGAGAAGTTGCTCCACCAGCTTGCGATTCTCGAACACCTTTGGTCGTCCCACATCCCGCCTGTTGTTCACCACCTCCTCCTTCGGAGGCAGCGGTCTCAGTTTCAATTTTGGCATTTTAGCATCGTCAGCCACGCAGTTCATTACGCTTTCCACATCACACTCGAGCATATGGGCGATTTCCTCATCGGTGTGTTTATCCTGCAGCATCGTCACAACTTGGCGCGCATCTGTCTCAAGCACCATCTTCAAATAACTTGTAACTTGTTGGCTATGCCAAAATCACATAACGATTGCGACGATTTCACACTCAGATCCTCTTTATATGCGTTGGCAGGTAAACTATCTGGCAAGTATTAGCGATACTTTTTTGACGCCCATTTACCTGAAGTTCGTCATAAAGCTGCACTTCGAAGAGAGACCTGAACAATACAATTTTGTGTATCACAATTATATTGTCTGCTTAGAACTTGTATTCTACTTTTCCCACTACGAACTTTTGACAAAGTAACCTTTTTAAACGCACATTTACCTGTCATTTAAAATTAAATACATTTAATCATTAGGTACAAATACTTTCGTGTGCCTTCGGGTCCACCTCGCCCTTGCATGCTTAGTGCTAGTAGCAGTGACTAGTTTTATTTAATTCTTTATGTTAGTCTTTTAATCTGCAGCAGAATTCAATACTAGAGAGCGGCTAAGGCAGAGAAAACAAATTCGTTCGGCTCTTTTAGACCCCGTTATTAATTCACAGTAAGTCTCTGACTATTCTCTTCGTCTAATTAATTTTCTATTAACATAAGCAATAAAATATGTTTGATTTAAATGATGATATTGTTTTTTTTCCGTACTTGCCATTTAATGTGAAGACGATTTCATGTTTGATGTATTTGTAGAATTACAAAAATAAATGTAAAAAACTTGTACAAGTGAGTTTAGTTATTTCTATAATAGGAAATGCATCTCTGCAAAAATCTGTTAAATATTGTTACAAATATATGCCAGTTTTGTCTTTTATGTGCATGCACAATGTAAGTATTCCATTTTATCCATAAGTATGATGAACCGCTGAACCTTAGAACCAGTTCATATTGTGCCAATTTGGACGCATAACATAAGCATGTATGTGTGTATTTACGTACGTATGTATGTATGTTGGGGGGCTTTTAGCTGGGCACACAAGGTGTATATTTATAAATAACGGAAGAAAAACAACCCACAAAAGGGGAGGGAGGGGGTGAGTGTTAGGAGTTAGTTAGAATTATTAGTTAGCAGTAAGTTAAGATCGATATTGGAATTATACAATTAAATAAATAATGCTAAAAGTATGCCTAATTGGGTTTCTACATTCATGTGCTAGGTTTTGATTGTTTTTTGTTTTTGTTGAGTTTCCAAGCAGCTAAATCTACTTTTGATGTTTACTTTGTTTGTGTTGGTTTATTTCTTGGCTTTTGTGTTGTAGGCGCCCACACCACGCCACGTTAGTCATCCAGATCGATATCTGAATCGTCGGAGTCATAGCCACCGCGTATGGTCTTCTGTGCTCGATTTATGAACGGTTTGCGCTTCACATCTGGCGGCTGCATCAGATCCCCCTTGTACTCGATGGCGCCGGAATGGGCGATGCGCCACTCGAGCATCTCTGTGGAGAAATCATCACAGTTGCCCAGATCGCCAAAGCCAACAATGAAGTCCTTCGTTTTACTATCCTTGACCAGGGCAATTGTGGGCAGCACCTTGATGCGCAGGCGTTGCGTCAAAAACGGTGTCTTTTCCGCATTCACCTTGCAGAATTTGGCCTCAACGTGCTTGACCGCGAGTATCTTCAGATGCATGTCGACGATGCGACAGCGCTCGGTACTGTCTCTGTAGAAGTGGCACACAATATTCGGTGATTTCTTCGACACCTCGAAGAACTCCTTCTCGTCGGCCAGCTCCGAATAGGTGCCGTGACCCTGAAATGTGTAAGCCCAAATTTATATTAAATTAACTTAAATATGAGGGTAACAGCTACTCACGTTTCTGAGCCACTCTTGCTTTTTGTTGTTCAACTTTTTCATTTCCTGTATCCGCTTCTCGCGCAGCGCTTTTAAATCATCAGAATCTAAGTTGTCCAGGCGATCGAATTCCTGATCCAACTGCTGCTCAATCACCTGTGCAGCAGCAAACAATTGATTTTCCAATATGTGTGCCATGTTGTTTTTGTTGCTGTGGTTGTGTGGGTTGCTGCACTAAAGCGCTGCTTGTGGCAACTAACTTGAATCTATTTTCAATCTTTATTATCTGTTTGTATGCGTTCGTCTGTGTCTGCCTATGTGTATGTGTACGCACTGTGTGTTTACTTTGTGTGTGTGTCCGGCATAAATGAAAGGCGTATCCAGATGCAGATGCGTCATGTTTTGTTGAAAATTCAATAAAGTAGCCAAAGTTAGTGAGAAAGGACAATTATTAGCATATAAGGCAGCAATAAATCATCTATTTAGCGAGTACTTACATTAATTTCTGACCGATTTCATTGATTTGATGAGTTAATTCTTTTGCTTATTTATTCGTCGTGTGGGATGTCGATTGTTCAAGTGATTCGATTAACTTTGAAATCGGTGTGGCTGCATGCGGAAAGCAGCTAAATACATATGTTTTTCCATTCTTAATCTTGCAGTTGTGTTTACAAATTAGACAATCTCTGTAAATTCCATCTGACAATTTGGTTTATATTGTCGTAGGTATTTATTAGCAACTCATTGCACAACCATCATAGAAATTGAAATTGTTCAAAATTGCGATCTAAGATAGTAGTATTTTCTAAGACATATAAGCGATTTTAAATATTGTTCTTCACTTAAGAGGCATTTATAAAATATTTAAAATCTAGCTCGATTAAAATATAAAATTATGCAATTTCCCCAATCAGTATTTTTGGTAATGTGTAGGGAAATTTGTAATTGTTTTTGCTAAAATTTGGTCACTCTGTTTGGCATCGCGCGTTAGTTTTTTAATTTTTTCAGTGGCGTCGGTTGCAAATTTTTATCTGCAGACGATTCTCGACTGCAATTTAAAAAGGCTTTTTGTTAAAAGAGGATCTTGGTGTGCTTAAAAAATCAAAAGGTTTGTTATATTTGCATATACATACATATAAATATGTGCATTTATTAAATTTTCCGGAGCGGTGGTGCCGCTGTGTCTTATTTATTTTGTGTTGCGGTAGGATTGGTGGAGGAGGCTAGAGTAGACAAAATGTGCACAGTTGCCGGGCTTCGAATGCATTGTGAAAATACTGAGAACTTGGTGCAATCTAAAAAATAGCCATGAAAAGGCTGCTCGCAATATGTGTGTGCTTAATACGTTTACAAAAATACTCTCGTGCATATGCACAACATGCGCAATTGCATGTTCTTTTTTTTTTATCGTTACTGCTGCAGCTTCCGCCATTTTTAAAGCAAGCGCCGTCAATTGAGCCTGCTGTGGTACAGTGGTGGCAAAGCGTAAAGGTCACGTTCGATTTCGCTGCGAAATACATTAAAATAATAAGTCTAGACGGTATAATAAACTAATTCAATTGTTAGTTGGCTATAGGTAATAAAAATTTCCATCTGGTCTGCTCAAACCGGTGCTCAATATTTTAGCGCGCACTGTTGCCCGCTTCTTTTTTTTTATCTACATGCATCTATCGAGTGTGTTATTGTGTTACATACATTACTGTGTGATCAAAATTTAATTAATTAAATGTAATTTCAAATTTTTAGATGTTAACATTAAACTGCAACAAATGCACAAAAACACTCTCATATAGACATATAAAGGCAAAATAACGCTGATGCGCTCTCTGACACACACACTCACAGTTTGTATGTGTTGTTGTTGAGTTGATTAAACTACTAGCGGCTTTCAAGCAGCAATACCAAAACAAAATTTAAAAAAAATAATTACAATGAGGGCTTGGCGCATAACTGCATACACTATACATGCATATGTGTGTGTATGTGCATGATTGTGTGTATTTCTGTGCGTTTGTGTTTTGATTGCCATCAGTTCTCTGCATCATTGCATATATGTATGTGTGTGTGTGTGTGTGTGTGTGTGTGTGTGTGTGTGTGTGTGTGTGTGTGTGTGTGTATATATATATATATTTTTTTTTTTGCATTTTTGACTTTTACACTTTCTAAAAGAAACTCGCAATACTATTGAATGCTGCTCTCGGTGCATTTTCTAAACAGCTTCTTCCCATCTCTCTATCTCTTGCCGGTATTGAACTTGTATGGTGTTTATTTTTGTTTCTGTGCGTTGGAGACACATCGCCGATTGTGTGTGTTTGTGTCCAATGACCGTTGCAACCGAAATCGTCTGCCTCTGAATATTGTTTCGTTGTCTACCTTTTATTTTGCTTCGTATTTCTCTTTCGACATCTGATAAAACTTATTTTAAATGTACTTTAAATGTACGCATTGTGTTCATAATATTGCACTATGCACTGTATGCAGCTAAGAATTTTAGGGTGGGTGGACAATAATAAGAGTTATTAAAGTGGAACGCTTCATCCTAAACACCTAAACAAAAACAAACATTTGTCTGCAAACAGATCTACCATCCGTAACGATCCCCTTTCTGTATATTCCCTTTCGCAATTCCTGATAACTATTGGAACGTGTCCGCGCACAGATGTTGACCATAAAGCGATTTGGTTGACACAGCTGCCTGCCTGTTGCAGGTAGCATTGCTGCCTGCTCCTCCCTCTACCGACCAACTTTCGCCACCCTACACCCTCTTCCCTGCGCCTACCTGAAATTAGAATATTTTGGTCGGCTACTTAAAGTCTGCGGTGAAAGTGTTGACAGTCAATACAAAACTTAGTCCTGAAACTGTCAACACGTGCACAAAAAAAATATTTAGGAACTCTTACGTCTGAGAATTACGTTAAACTATAAAAATAAAATAAGGAAAATAATAATAGCAACGACAAACAGCAGCAGCATCTGTGATAGCCAAGCAACAACAAATAGCAGCAACTGCACTTGGCTGTGGTAAGTGGGGCAAAAAATGCCGTGCAAAGCCGGTTCTCGCGACGAATGCGGCACAGTATTCAGTTGAGTGCACTAAACAACGAAGTAAACAAACCGCATTACTTGTCCCTGAATAAAACATGAAGCTTGTTTAGATTATCCAGCATGCCTTTTTTATTTTTCTCGGTTTCGTTGCACTTGAAGTGTGAATAAATGAACATAGGCACAGTGGGATTTCTTAAGATTAATACTTGCATTAATAAACTGTATTTTTGTTTGTTTCACAGAACAACGTCCCAGAAGTTTAACGACTATAATCCAATTCCATGTTTAGCAAAATGGCTCAACCAAACACTGTGGGAGGTGGTGGAGGCGGTGGCAGCGGCCCAGCAGCCGGTGGTGGTCGACGCGTGCCGCTGTCGTTGAGCGGAGCCGGCGCTGGCTCCTTGGCCCGGTTGCAGCAAGCAGCAGCCGGCGGCAGCAATGGACGGTCTAGAAGTCCGCAGAACAGTAAGAAGAATGAGGCAAATATCGCCAATAGTGGTCCATTTGCAGCTGTGAAGAAGTCGAGCAGCAGCCAGCAGCGAACCTCATCGGCTAGCTCCTCCTCATCTTCCTCCACATCGTCTAAAGATGAAGATAAGAAAACTCAAAATGGCGCTAGCAAATCATCCACAAATGGAAATTTAAAGGCTGCACAAAATGGCAGCTCCTCCATTCCTGTAGCGGTCGTCGTCAAGGAGCAACAAAAGCCGAAGGAGAAACAAGCCGCCGAAAAGAAGGAAGCAGCAACAATAGCTAAGGCTGAAGCAAAGCCAGCTAAAAAAGAGGCAGAAATAACACAGCCAACACCTGGCGAAACCAAGACTGAAGCAGTAGCCTGCGCCGCCGCCGCTTCCGATAACATTGAATTGAAAAACGAATCCGAAGTCGTGGTTCCATCCACATCCAGCGTATCCAGCACCACACCGACTGCGGAACGCAAATCGTCGCGCAGAGCAGCCACACAACAGAAGTCGCCCGACAAGCCGCAACCGAGCAAAGAGTCGTCGGTGCAGAAGAAACAGGAAACAGAAACATCGCTAGCAGCAGCTGTGGAGGATGTCGAAATGGAGCCACTAACTGTGGATGCCTCGCCGATAAGGAGCGTGGCTAGTAGTGCACAGCCGACGGCTACATCGACGCCAGGTCGCAATCTCTTCGGTTTCCACAGCAGCGTCAGCAAGCAGGCCAATGACGTGGAGCTTGCCTCCCAGCAGTCGATCTCGCCAGCAGTTGCCGTGGCGCGCAACTTTTCGCAGATAAGCGGACGACGCAGCATACGCCCGGCCGCAATCCAAACGCCCGGCCGGATGGGCAATTATCGCTGCTTGAATACCAGCGAGCTGGACACATCTGGCTATACAAACACCAGTATGAATGCCACCGTTGGCTCCGAGATACAGAACAGCTCATCGTTCTCGTTCTCTTTTTTCGGCCGTGGACGCAAGCGAGAGCGCACTCCGCCGCCGCTATCGTGCAGCCAGTCTGCCAATGATTTGCCTCAGGATGTGGAGATGTCGCCGCCGAAGCGCGCACGCTTTGAGATGTTCAGCATGAATCTGGCATCGCCATTCAGCATGCTGCGCTCGCGCTTCTCCAAAGCCACCATCAGCACGCCGTCTTCGCGCAAGCAACTCGATCAGACCCCATCCACTGGCGATGATGAGGAGAGTGGTGGCGTTGGCGAGGTGCAAAATGTGTCGGGCATTATCATTCAGGAGGAGGAGGAGCAGCTCAACAGATCGGCGACCAACAACAGCGAGGATGTATCTATCGCCAAGGAGGCTGGCCTGGAAAAGCCCACAAAGAGAACAACGCCCGAGGAGCAGAATGGCGAACAGATTAAAAATAAAGTGGGTGGCGAGGAGCAAGCCGAGGATGCTGTGGCCAATTTGCCTGCCACAGATGGGGAACTGACCGCCGAAGCCAACAGATCACGTTGCGCCATAATGTAAGCGAGTCCCCGACACGGAATCTTGCTGCAGCCACTCCCATCCCCACCCTTTACCTCTTCCCCCACAAAATATCCATTAGCTGTTAAGATGTATGTCATTAATTGTTTTTAACGTTGTGATGATGATTTGATTCTTTGGTAATTTGTGTTCTTGCAAAAATTACATGTTAAGAGTAAGTAGCAGCTGCTAAACGGGGCCCAAAACAACCAAAGCCATCTTGCCATGTGGCATCGCTGGCTGCTCCATTTCCTCGGTCTGCTGGATTTGGAATTGGATTGGTTAGCCATGCGATTTTCATATGGACAGCCCCCATTTTTTGTAAGTCGGGATTTCTTGCTGCATAGCTGTGCTTGCCACAAGGCGCAGCTATGCACCAACAAATCTGTCCACGAAAATAATGTCTCAGTACCCACGTAGAACATAAGGTACAAACAAACAAACAGATAAACAACAACAATTTAAACATTATACAAATTTATAATATACATAAGACAGAATATGTAGCAATAACTGTAAAAGAGTAATAAGATTTATGTATCTCCGAGTCTTCTCTTATTGTACTTGTGAACACAATTTTCAATAATATATATATATATTTATACATGTAATAAAACAATGGCAAAACAATATGTATAATAAATTCGATTATTTTATAAATAAAGATCATTTTAAACAATTGCTTGTTTGATTTATTAAGTCGTCTTACTTGGGAATGAGATTTCTTACTAGGATGTGTATAAACATTTAACTAATAAGAGGATTCAAATATATAGAATATAAAATAAGACATAAGAGGCTACATTTCTCTACTATTTTCATTTCATTTTTAAAAACAAACGATGTCAAATAAATAATATATGTAATAGTAAAAAACGTGTGCAACTTAACTAAAACACAAATTTCAAGAAGCAACGTACACATCTTGGGCTGCCAACTTGCGCCAAAGAAACAACCCTGCAAATAGAATATTATCCAGCACTAAAAATAAGAAAACTATAAAGACGCGCTGTTTAAATTGATTCTTTGAAATTCTACTAAAAATATCAAAGTAAATGCTTATTAAATCAATGCTTATCAATTGCGTTCTTACCACTCATGACGTGAGCATGCTGACCACGACACAAAACTACTAAATTGCTCCACTTTGAACTTTGCGCGCGAAAGTTAGCTGGAAAAGTAAAAGGAAAACCAAAAAAATTAAGATTTACAGAAAGAGTGAGTGGAGATAACATGGAACACGCTGATTCGGCGTCTTCGCAAACCGAATTGCAAATCGACTACAAAACGCCCAAGAAAACCAGCTCAATAATTGAGAACGAGGTGTTGCTGGATAAAATAAATATATTAACCACTAAACCGGAGAATCAATCGCACAATGCAAAGGTAAGTTTACAGTTACATTGTAATAAGAAGCGGAACAGGCACATGCCGTTATTTGTAACACACACACAAACACACTTATATAAATGTATATATGTATTTATCTGCCTGCAGTTGCCGACAATTAGAGATTTTGTCATCATCAAGCCAATTAGTCGTGGTGCCTTTGGCAAGGTGTTCCTCGGCTACAAGCACAACGATTCGAACAAACTGTTTGCCATTAAGGTGATGCGCAAGTCGGAGATGATCAACAAGAACATGGTCTCCCAGGTGATCACCGAACGTAACGCCTTGGCCTTGTCCCGTTCCCCATTCTGTGTGAATCTGTTCTACTCGCTGCAATCGCAGTCTTCCGTTTATCTGGTCATGGAGTATATGGTGGGTGGTGATCTCAAATCCCTTCTGGCAATGTATGGCTATTTTGACGAGGCAACCGCTCGCTTCTACGTGGCCGAGATGGTTATGGCATTGCAGTATCTGCATCAGCACGGCATCGTGCATCGCGACATCAAGCCGGATAACATGCTCATCTCGGCCAGCGGCCATGTGAAACTTACCGATTTTGGTCTGAGCAAAATTGAATTGCGACGCGATTTAGAGATATCCGATCTCATCAATTGTTCGCCCAATTTTAATGCTCGTACGCCGGGTCAACTGCTGTCGCTGACCTCACATTTATCGTTTGGCTCCGAGAAGAAATTACATGATTTTGGCGTTGTTGGCTGCGCCTTGTTGACTACCACTGGCACAGGCACTGGCACCTCCCACCTAATGCAGGCCATGAACAAGCATAGCCTGATATTGGAATTATCCGACAGCGAGGCGGACACATCATTCAACGATGCGGAGAAGACGAACGATAGCAAAATCTCTGGAGTCTCCCCATTTTTCTCCGCCGAGGAGGTTAACGTTTCCATCACGCACACCTGCACCACCAACACCAATGTAAGTGACAATTGATGTGGATCAACTTGATAGATAATAGTGATAAACCATTTACATGCAGCTTGTGGACAGCAGCTCGTCTTCCTATCACACCTGCACATCGGCGGAGATCAGCAAGAGTTCACCGCCTCCGGACGTAACCACCGAGGTCGTGGCTGCGGAAACCACAAAGCGACGCGTTGTTTTTGTCCTGGATAGCGTCGGTGTCGATACCAGTGCGCGGATCAATTGCCAGGTGAGTGCTCAGCTCAGCTCGGGGTGAAAACCAGTAACCAGTGCCCCCAGGCCCCTTTTAAATATGCATATGCTTCATCCCATCAAAAGGGCTGCAAATTGGCAGAGCAGGACAAAATCAACATGGCTGCTGCTATTGCTATCGATGGTAAACACCAAGTTGGCGCCAAGTTGCCACAAAATGCAGGCGAAGCCTTGCTTGAGTTTTCCATGGTGCGCCGCCGTTCGCTAGACGAGGTGCGTTAGATCATCTGTGTGTGTATGTCTCTGTTTGTTTTGTTTTGTGTGTGATAAATGGTGATTGTCTTAATTGATTTGGAACTCACAAATGATACGATTTCAAATTGGTGTTTGTTTCATGCTTTACTCATTTCAATAATTCTTTATCTGTTTATACTATACTTACTTTCACCTATGTCTATGTGTCCAGCAGCGCAATCGTAACTCCAAGCTTCAGGAGGATTCGGGAGTGTCTAGTCGAAAGGGCGATGACAACTCCAGCTGCCATATGAATTTAAATAGCGAGAGCACAGCCTCCTCCATAGAGAAGAACACGGATATTATGAGTCAGTCCAAGGAGGAATACAGTTGCTCCGACTATTCGCGCAGGTTAATAAATAATAATTACGATTTCCACTGCAGCTCAATTTCATGTTGTGTTTATTGTAGCAGCTGTAATATGACAAATAACGCCAATGAGCTAAGTGGCATACGCATGAATTCACCATTTCGTAATCTGACCAAGCACTTCAAGCGACCCGACTTTCTGCGCGGCATGAAGCGTAAAATCAATCTGGTCAATCGATCAGATAATTTGTCCGGTATGGATACGGATGGCACTGGCAATGCCAGCGCCAGCAGTGGTCTAACCCAAGAGATCGAGATACTCAATATTGGCAGCAGCACACCCAAGAAGCGAAAGGCACGCTCATCGCCCATACGCAGTGTACTCAAGTTGCGTTCTCTGTCGGATGACGAGGTGCCCATGCAGCATCTGTTGGGTTCCGAGGCTAGTGTGGCCAATGTGGTCTTCTCGACGCCAGTGTCTTCACAGAAGCAGCCACGTCGCGATGGCGGCCTGCTCGGCAAGTTGAAGGCCACACGCTTCGCTCTGCCTCCCTCAATGGATAATAAGAAGCAGGAACATGCTCTGGCCGTAGAGAAATTGTCCGGTGCTCAGTATCATCTCAAGCTGGCCGACGATCCAACTATGTCACCTATCAATCACGGTGGCGGCAGTGCACCCAAAACGCCTAAAAATACTAATATCATCGTCAATACGCCCTTCCGTACGCCCAAATCTGTGCGACGTGGCGCACGCGTCTCCAATGAACGCATCCTTGGCACACCCGACTATTTGGCGCCGGAGCTGCTGCTCAAACTGGGCCATGGCCCCGCCGTTGACTGGTGGGCGCTGGGCGTATGCTTCTACGAGTTCATGACTGGCATACCGCCCTTCAACGACGAAACGCCCCAGAAAGTATTTGACAACATTCTTAATAAGAGTGAGTATCTAGATTTGTTACCAGGATTTTGAAAAATGTAATATATATATATATTTTTTTTTTTTAGATATTGAATGGCCTGAAGGCGATGAGGCATTGTCGGCTGATGCCATGGAGGCTGTGGAGTTGATGTTGACCATGGAGCCCTCGGAGCGCCCGGCCGCGAAAGAGGTGCAGCAGATGCGTCAATTTGCCGGCATCGATTGGGAGAATATTGGGCACATGGAGCCACCATTTGTGCCCACACCAGACAATCCTACCGATACCGGCTACTTTGAGGCGCGCAACAATCTGCAGCATCTGCAGTTATCTAATTTTGCGTTGGATGACTAATCGCTTTTTAACATTTCCTAGTTATCTAAGTTAAGTGTTATTTATATGTACTTTATGTAGCAATTTGTACTTGTCAGGGTTTTAGGTATATTTTTTCTTTTAATATGTGTGTTTCGTTGTTATTTTTCGGTTAGCTCAATATTTATACACGTATGTCTGAATTTTAACTATAGCGATATCAAATATTTCGCTCGATTCCGGCTTCGTTACTGCCATTATGCTTAAGCCAATAATTTCAGGTATGCACTCTATAAACTGATTTTAAAAATTGTTGTCTTTAAGGTGTAAGCATTCAAGTATTTCAATACAAATGAAACCAAATTATAAACAACTCAAATATATTGCTTGCAATTTACAAAAAACAGCAAAAAATCACTTTATTTTCCTCTTAAATGTGCTGTGTAAATATGTGTTTTGTGTATATATAAATTTTTGTAATTCGTATAAAAATACCACAATTGGCTGTTGCCTCAATCATTTCAAGCTTTAAGCTTAAAATCGCAGTCCCACACCTCCGGAATGGTCGTTAGATAGCTCTCCTCATAAAACACATCGATCAGGCGACAGATCATGTGGGGAACAGCCCGGAAATCTGACATTGGCTGCTCCTTGAGAATGCTTACGGCCCGGACGATCAGCGGTTTGACGTCCGTGAATTTTTTGTTGGCCAAGAGCATGGCCAGCTCTCGCATGGCGCTCTCGTACTCCTCGCAAGGCAGCCGTAACTCACGACTAGCTGGGAATAGCGAATAGATTATGCATGCCAGACACCGGGTAAGCACCTTTCGTCTGCAACAATTATTAATTATTATTATTTAACTATAATTATAGTATGGATAGTAAGATTGAGCCACATTACCTATTTGTGATGCTCTTCGCCTTGAGGCCAATGGCACCCAGCAAACCATCGCTCCAGCCTTCTGCCTTTGTCGAGGCTATCTGAAGATGGCGCGCTAGCATAACGAGCGGCTTTTTCACATGCTCCGATTCCTGAAGCAGTCTACAGCCGCGTGAGATTATCAGACCCCAGACGAGTGCCATGCGCGGTTCCGTTTGCGGATTGGTTTTTAGATTTTCCACCAACTGCGTCAGATCCTGCAGAAAGGTCACCTTTTCACCAGACGATTCAATCTCTTCCATTTTGTACAGCACAAAGATGTGCAGCGAAAAGAAATAACCACCACTCATGACGGGCATCAGTTCCAGTTTTGGCAGCGACATCTGCAGCGCCTCGAACAGTCCACGCCAGCTGGGCGTGTGCCAGGGTGCGATTGCCGACGACGTGCGGAAATAGCACTCAATGCTCGACTCCAGAAGCGTGTAGATACTGGAAATGTAGGTGTTCAGATGCCCAATAGCTGGCAGAGCGGCGCACATCACAAGATTGGCGGGAGCACATTGCTGCTGCCAGCGCACGAGGGTCTCGATGTGCAGGCTGAAAGTAAAGATTACATAATATTATAATGTAATATTCCAAGCTGGAAGAGACAAATAGTGACGTGATCGGTCTGTAATATCCGACAAACTTAATTTGAAAACATAAGAAAAACCAAATATGCTTCCTTCAAATCCAACTCGATGGTTGCGGCTAATGAGAGATGTGCCTTTCGCATACAAAGCTTAAATTATATAAGTCGTCTGTCTGATCTTACTTGGAGATCTCCTCGCTTTGCGTCTGCGTCGGCGCGACTAGCTCGAGCATTAGATTGAGTGCCTCGCGACGCTGCTCCTCCAGCGTGCGCCGTTCACTGCTGCCGCTAATTGCCTCGTCAATGGATTCCAGAAGCTTTAGGAAGGCAGTGGTAAAGGCGCGTTCACCTTCCTTGGTGGCCAGAAGCTTTTTGTGCTTGGCGCCACAGGTGCGCTGCATGCAGACCATGGAGCGTGTGTATAACATTCGCTTGGCCGTTGCCTGCATGACTACGCCTTGGGTGCTGCTCTCCGGCAGCATGGCACAGGCCACGCGAAGCAGACTGCAATAAATGAAATGATTAATCAAATGGTTTTACTTTGCTGGGATCATTTGGAGGCTTACTCGAGAACGGCGCGATCGGCGTAATTGGTCTCAGTGGGTAGCTGCAGCACAATAGCGGGATCCACATTAGCCACGAACCATTTGAGCAGCTGCTCCATTTCGGTGTACTCGACGAGATGCCAGGGCTGCTTGATGGCATCCTCGAGTATCTTGCTTGTATTGGGATGCATGTGAATGTTCGGTTCGAATGCCAGTTTTATAAAGATGGCAAATAGATTCGAGAGCACGGGAACCGGCTGCGGCATCTGTGTGAACCATGCGTTCCAGTCTATGCGCATAAAGATGTGACCGAGCATCGCATGCGACTCGGGTATAAAGCGCTGCAAGCTCTTGTATAGCAGCTCAATGTGTGTCGCCGGCGGCAGGAAGCGTTCCCATGGCAGCAGCGCCAGTCCCTCGTGTATGGGCGCCAACACATGCCCCGCCACATTGAGCTGGGCAAAGTGATGTACATACCAGGCGAACAGGTGCTCCAGTATTTTATTTGATGCCGGCAGATACTGCACCACCTGCAAAATATTGGCAATAAAGGATCTGATCATGAGCTTGCTGGTGTCCGTGTGCGGCTCACTCCAAGGCAACAGAATGTTGCCCTGATTTGGGTTAAGTTGACGTATCCAGTGTGCAGCAGCAACTGCCTCCTGCTCAGTGTATGGGATGAGCCAGGGCGCATACGTCTCCGCTATTGAGCCAAAGACAATATCACTAACTGGATAAAAACAATAAAAAGAAGAACAGAAAAACCTTTGGTAAACGTTTATTGAATTTACTTTACAAATTACTCACTTTGATCGGCAAGCAGCTCCTGGTAGCTGAAAATGGCTGTTGCAAGCAGCACGTGTCCAAAGCAGGTAAACCACATGACCAGCGGCGGGCAGTAATCCTTGTGCTTTGGATACAGCCCATGGAGGCCATAATGTAGTCTCTCCTTTTGAAAGTGACGTGCAAACAGCAACAAGGTGTCCGTTGCCGCCTTCAGCGTAAACAGTTTTTGGCGGCGAGCAAAGTCAAAGCACCACTCGTGTAATTGCACCTCAGTGGTGGTTAGGGTCAGTGGAGCGCTGCCCGTGGTCATAAGTAACGCATTAAGCAGATCGAGCAGCACCAGTGGCATTAGCTTTTGATCCGAAATGCGATCAAGTACCATTTGCATAACTTCACCGTAATGCTGAGGAAAGTCGTACGTGAAGATGTGTACTAAATGTCGACGAAATTGATCCTGTAAGAGACTGCTGTGTGGCTGTGACCATGTTTCGAGTCCTTGCAGCACAAACAACAAACATCGATTGATCTCGCTGAGCTTGGGCTGAAACGTATCCAGCCAGCTGGGCAGATCGAACTTGGAGAGCAGCACAAATAGAATATTGGTATCGCAACGTTTCAAATGTGAATCGATAAGGAACTCATACATGTGAAGGAAATGATCAGTACTGGTGCGAGAAGGTGCAAACACGCCGGCGAGCACCTCTACAAGATCACCGCGTTTCAGCGCCAGACGAAGAATATTCAATCCCTGTTCCATTTGATCAGCTAGAATGAAGACCTGTTCGAGAATATTATTTTATTATTAATGAATATTAATAATATTATTTGTATAATACACACGCCCAGTTCGCCCAGTATTTGAGAGAAGAAATCGTGTGTGGGCTGGAACTTCTTGATCGTATCGTTCATGTTGTCAACGACATGATAAAAGAAATTAACGCCAACAAATATTGCTTTTTGATTCGATTGCTCTTGCAGCAGATGTTGTATGTAGCCGCCCAGTTCCCGGATGGCCTGCGCAAATCCTTCCACATTTAGGGCCAACATTTCTTCAACGATCTCCTTGTGACACTCGCGATTCTTTTCCAGTGTGCGGGCTATCTGCGTATTGGGACTTATGCGTTGCTTCTCTAATTTGATTTGAGCTGGTTTCACGCACTTTCGATTGCATTCCTTGCTTATTGTCTCTTCATATCGTATCATCGCATACGATGCTGGCACTCGTTCCAAATAGTCCAAGTTCAGAGAATTCACCTTCGATGTGTTGTAATGGAATTTACTGGAATTATATTGATTGAATGAATGATAATGATAATGTGTATCGTCTACGGCAAGTCAATGAATGTTACTTGGCGGTACTATGCAGCGTTTGTATGCGACGCTTTAGCTCGGGCAGCGTATTGCTACCGATGGGTTGCTGCTCATCTTGGTCCGGGCGACTGTAGGTCGGTGGTGGCAGGCGTTTGTCATATGTGGACAGATGCATTTTGAGGCGCTGGACAGGTGGCAGACGTGGCTTGGGTTGCAGCGGAGTGCGCAATTGCTTATTGGTGTGCAGCACTCGATAAATCTTGGCAGACCATTGATCCGCCTGGTGACGCTGCTCCTTCCGCAGGTCAGCGAGACTGAGAAACTCTGTCCAGTGATCGACGTGGCCGTTGAACAATTCCCGCAACTTTTCGGTGTTGTATTGTACCGGAAAATGGTCGGCATCACTGGAGAATGTGTTAATTTGTGTGTCCTCCAGCCAGAGGGCACAGCTCTGCATCAGTTTGTTGCAACTGCGATACATGTGCGCCACGGCATCGTCACTGGCACGCTTCTTGGCAATGGCAGCGTAGTAGACTTCTGCCGATTTCAGCTGAGCCTTTATTGACTTCATTAGCGTGACGTTGCCGTCGTAGAACTTTTGGGCGACTCCAAAGTCTGGATTGATATTGGGGCCATCGCCATGCGTTGGTAAGCGCCATAAATAGAGCTCGAAGAATTTCTGGCAGACGATCGGGAAGAGAGCGTGTGTTGTGTCCATGCCGGACAGGAGCTGAGCGTATTTGTAGATGACCAATTGTTGGGCGGGAAATGCGTTCGTCTTTCTGAGCGATAAAGTTTTCTTAAGTGCCACATCCACTGACTGATCTGTAAGCTGACGCAACAGCTCTGGCCAAAAGCGTGTATCCTGAAGACGAAATTCAATCTCGAGCAGGACAAGATTCAGCCAGGAATACTGCGGCGATAGCACAGGAATACGAATGTTGACCTGGCCGCCAAACAGGGCTTTCAATCCGGACGACTTCGGTGGTATTTTCCAGTCGTTGCAATCCTACAACATAAAAGTCGTTTCTATTCAATAACTTAATAGTGATTGTCGTCGTACCTTGTAGTAGTTATAAAAGAATTCGACAGCCTGCACGCGACAGTCGGCAAACTGGTAGGCAATGAGCAGCATCTTGTCCAGGAGGTAGAGCACGTGCGCATTCTGAGCCCAGCCTGGTAGCATAGTGAAGCAATTGAGCCACACATTCATGAGATTCAGCGGCGAGCACAGGCCGTAGCTGAAGAAGAAGGAGGAAGCAAGCATAATTCTTATTCGTGTGGGAAAGCTATTAATTAATTAATTTTATTTAAAATATCAATTTGATCATCTTAAGGAGCCAGCATGTCTTTAAAAAATATATATATATATATATATATTTTGCATACAAAGAAGCAACTTGCCTGGTGTAGGACACAATTTGATGGTGCAACATATTGTCGAGCAATTCAAGAATAGGACCAATTGAATTGGCGTACATCATGTCCTTGGCTAGCTTCAGGTAAGTTCTGTCCGCATTGAGCAGCGCCATTAGCAGTTTTTGGAAGCTGTAAGAAATATTGGAATAACCAAATAGAATTTATTGATTTTCTTATTAGGCTTACCTCTCGCAGTTGGCCAGCGTGTCGGGCGTTTCAAGGAACAGTGGCACAATTAGCTCTAGACTTCGTATGACGGCCGCATGGCGATGGTCGCCAATAAGCTGGTGGAGCAACTCGAAGCCGTGCTGGCATATTACCGGAATCGAATGGCCATGCAAACTGACCAGGACGGCAGCATAGAGTGCTAAGGGACGTTGCTCGCTGACGCCCTGGCTGATCATGTCCAAGCGTTCCATGTCCGGCACAAAGAGCAACGGCTCTGTGGGATGCTGGAGAGTGCGTTTAACGGATTCCACACTTTGATCCATCAGGTGCAGACGTAGCATTGAGATCATGCGCCAACACCAGTTGGTAAATTGTTCCCGATTGGACTGCGTGGAGTCGATAAGGGAGGACACCTGACGCACGCTCTCCGAGATGCTCGATACACCGATTACCTCCGACGCATGCTTGGTGATTGCTTCAGTGACCAGACAAGCCATGCGTACATGAATATTGTGCGGCAGATAGAGACGACCCTCTTCATCGCAGCCCCAATTTAGATGGCCAATTATCAGACGCGCTAGTTGATTCTCCGTCGACTGGTAATCGAAGTGAAGCAGCCAGCTCGAGAGCAGCTCAAAGGTGTCCATGCTCGGTTGCCAGTTCTCCAGTGGCAGCGCCTTAAATAGATACGCCGCCTGTTCAATCTCACTGAAGCGCGTCTTCAGCTGCAGCAGCAGGCAGTCCAAGAGACCCTTATAGACCAGCGTTATGTTTACCAAAGTATCCCTTGCTGCCTTGTAGCAAAACTCTCGCGTGGCTTGATGCAGAAATCCGATCTGCGCAAATATGGAAATGTTTCAGCAAATAATTTATAAGAAAGATATCAATATTCTTTGAGTGATATCTTCAATGTTGAATAGAATAAATAAAATAAAGTCACCTGAAAGATGGTCAGACAAATGATGCGAATAATTTGCCAGTCTTTGGTGGGATCGCGTCCGTTGGCCATCTCGAAGAAAGCCTGCAACAGATAGTACATATCCTCGGCGGACACATCCGCATTAGCCAAATCAAACTTGCTCCAGAAGTTCGTCTGAAATGCCTGCTCCGGATCAGTGGATATCTGTGTGCTCAAGTCACTGGGAAATCCAACGTTTAGATAATAGAACAGATGCCAAATGATATCAGCATTTAGGGTGGAATAGGGCAGCGTCGAAAGGTACTGCCATGTGCCCAAATTACGAGAGCTATAAATGTATTTGCAGGCACGAAAGAGCAACGACTGCATTTCCAATTCAATACGTTCACACAGCTCCGGTGACTTGTGCAAATTGTTGTTGCTGCAAATGGTGATTCAAATTTAGCTTAATAAATTCCTTCGATTTGCGAGCACAACTCACCAGAAGAGTTCGTAATAATCAGAGGCATATTGGAGGCAGTGGCGCACAAGGCGTCCCAGACGCTTGGCCAGCTGCTTGTAGCGCTCGTTGTTGTAGGTTAACATGCCCTCGCCCAGAGTCTCCACTAATTGGGCGAAAAAGACCACAACGAGGAGCATCTGCTGAGGTGTAATCATGTCAGGCTCAATGATGTAGTCCTCGAGGAATTTTTCAATGCACATCGCAGAGCTGAAAATTGAAAGCAATATATATCTTTGACGACTTGCTCGAATTATCTCTCTGAGTAACAACTTACGTGAAGAGCTTATCGAAGGGCAGCTGATTGAGCAGTGCTATCAAATCAGTCTCCTTGAGGCCAACATATTCGCCCGTTGGCGTCAGTGTATCTTCCCCATCCGAGTCCAATATCGTCCAGCCCTCACCGCCACCTGCGGGTCCGGCGAGCTCCTTTTGGGCTTGCACCTGACTCTTGAGGTACTCGTTGCGCTTTTTAATGGGCAACAGCAGAATTTGCAGCACGGCCAAGCAGTGATTGACTTCTGGTGAATTTAGTGGCAGCGGCAGCTCATGAGGCTGCGTGCCTTGCCTTGCCTGGGCTACCATGGCCGGCAGCTGCAAAAACTCCGCCGCCCAGGCACCGACGCCATTGGGGCAACGCAAGATGTTGAAGAGCAGAAACCAATGATCCTCCTTGGTGGCCAGCAGCAGCTGCATTGCAATAAGTTTACGAAGCCACAACTTGAGATCGGCATCAAAATCCTAAAGCAAAGACTCGTTAAATGGATATTCAATAAATTGAAAGTACAGCGGACACTCGCAAATTAGTAAGCTTCGAAATGATAAATATGAGTCGAAGATTTATGATGAGATAAGCTATTTGCCGAGATACCACATTAGAAAGAGTAATACCGCATTTGGGCTGGGTCGTCGCACAAAGCTGAAGAGAATGGCAATTGCGCGCCTAAGTTTGGCGACACAATCCAGAGCTGGTGCCTGCAACTGACTGTGCAGCACAACAGATGCCTGCAGATCGACACCTGGATAGGCGAGCAGCTCATTGATGATTGCATCGATTCGGACTTTGGTTATCTTTGCCTCAACCAGATTGGTGGTATACGTGTGGCACACCAGATCATAATGAACGGTTAAATACTTATTCACATATTCCAGCATAGTGCTATTAAGCTTAATGCATCTAGAAGAGCAAAAAATGTGATTGTGGATTGGTTTTAACCGGAAGGTGCTGTTGTTGCCTCACTCACTCGTAGGTTGTGGTCTCCCTGACGACGGTGCCGTCGCCGCATATGCCGCTGAAGGTGTGGCTCACATTTTCTCGCTTCCACAGCTTCTGCTCTGCTTCTCGGCTCATGCGGTAATTGCTGCGAATGTCCTGCAAATTGGATGTGAGTTTGACCTGTAGATTGAAATACTCCTGGAGTGCCAGATAGAGCGGATCCGTTTCACTCGAGTCGAGCAGTGTGTTCATGAGGAACTCCAATTCGAATTGCTTGACCAGTTCCAAGTCGGTGCACTGGTAGACCTGCTTTAGCTGATCGCTGCTAAACGGCTTCAAGTGACTGCTGACGAGGGCAAAGCCGGGCGAGCTCACCCGCGTGCGCTCCATGTAGACAATCTTTGTTTTCTGCTCCTCGGCGAGGGCATTGCTTATGCGTATTGGCTGCAGATTGGGATATTGCACAAGGGGAACGTTGCTTGCCGGCGCACATGGAGCACTGGGCACTGTCTTCTCCAGCTCCGGCTCCTGCTTGACTTCTGCTGTTGTCGTTGTTGTTGTATCTGCAATTTGTTCGGTCTGTAAGTCACTTGATATGCAGCAGTCGTGGCTGATGATAGTATTGGCTTTGTGGGTGCTGCTGCTGGCCTTGGCGGCCACACGCTCGAACTCTTCCAGCAGTGACGCATTCTCCAATTGTCTTTGTTCGTTTTCACAACTTGTTGATAACAGTTCATCGTTCTCATCTTTTTCTTCTTCTTGTTCGATGTGTCGGTGTTCGTTTGACGTCCTTTGCTTTTTTGTTTTCTGCACATAGTTGTTGCATTAATATTTCTTATTATTAGTATCTGCTTTGTGATACTTACTTCTCTTTTCGGCTTAGCCAAAGTTGCCATTTTTATTATCGGCTACTGTTTATTGGTTTAACTTTTCCTGTGAATACCTTTTGCGCGATTTGCATTTCGTTGCACCGCTAACAATAAAACCCCCTATAAAAAGTGCTGATTATTATAGTGATGAGCAGCAGCATATTTAAAATAGATATCAAAATGTATATTACAGTAAAATGCAATATGCACATTGCATTTTTAATTATTTGAAATAAAATCATTTCATGTTTGATTTTCTATTGTGTTATTGTTTTATTTACCTTTCAGCTTGTTCTTTTACTTCTAGTAGTCTATGAACTTAGCTTTTATCGAGCTAGCGAACTTTTACAAGTACTGTTGCCGATCAGCTGTTCACGAAATCGACAAACAGCTGAGCTCCGGTTTGATGGGCAGCACTGTAGTATTTAGTAAATGGCAGCACTTTAAGGAAATGGCTGTTGGCTTTTGACGAAAGTTTTGAAATTGTAAAATGTAACGGTTATTAAATTCCTAGCAGTAAAGCTTTAAGCGATTTATAGATTATTCAAGTGATCGTTTTTCGACTTTATTTAAAACCAAAATTATTCTGATTGTATTTTAGATTTGATATAATTCAATATCGAATTATTTCCAGACTTTGATAATAGTAAATAAATGCATTGACTTTAATTTAAATACATTTCTCTTATTTATTGCACAAATATATATATATAATGGTAAGATTAAAAATTCTGTTATTGCATTTGCTTACATATATATAAGTACATAAACATTAAACTGTTTTCTCTACACAACGCTCAAAAAATAATATTGCAATAGGCGTAAATGTATACTCTTGTACAATAATCACAGCATCTTTATCGACTTTGATACACGGAAGGTGTAGGACTGACTTAATTAGTTTACATGATGCCTTAGCTTACGACAATCTACAGACTAACTCTATAAACTACTTATAATTGTCCATTGATTTATGCAGCATATGCAGAGGGTTTCATACAGTGCCTCAGAATAAGGTCGCCTTGGGATTGAGCTGTCGATAGGTGCCCGTCTCTCCTGATGGCACCGTGTCCATCTGTATCCTACTGATATCGCAAATCGATCTGCGCTGCTCCCCCCCATTGGCAGTGCTTGAGCCATCCGTAAATATCACGGCAATGGGATTTCTCTTCTCCTTTGCGGCGCGCACATTCGTCTCGTTGGCATCGAAGGCATGATTGATTTTCTCCTCTTTGCAGGTGGTATTTGCCGATGAATTGCTACTGCTACGCCTATTTAGACCAGATTCCTCCTCGTGCTTAATGTAGTAGGGCTTAGGCACATTCAGTCGTTCGTAGCACCGGAAGATAAGAGGATGCAACAGCTTGGCATCATACTCATCATCTGCATGCTGGGTGAAGCAACTGATCAGTGTTCCGATGAGAACCGTCAGCATTGTGCCAATCAAACTGTAGTACATAAAGCTGATCGAATAGAATGCCTCCAAAGTTGTCCTAAAATGTGAAGAGCAGAAGTTAAAAATGATCCGTACAAGGATAAGTATATTTATCAAGATCGGGTAAGGGATACTCATTCCTACCGCTCGTTAGCAATCCTGGGCGAGGGATCTAAGAATGTTTGATTGTAGACATCGATCGGTGTGTGCTTCAATAGCCAAGGCAGCTCATCGATTCCACTGCTGGGCTTTCCAATTGATCGCGAGAAGGTAGAGTTGGAGCAGCCCTTAGAATGGAATCAATGCGATTATTGGGATAACTTGTTTCAGCTACTTTCAGCTACTTACATCTGTTGTGGTGGGCAGCATTGTGGAGGGCTTGTCAATGGTCATGCTACCGCTAATAATCCAGAGTACGAAAGCGCAGGCAGTGATCATGCCGGCGGATGTGCCCTTCCAGTTGGCCACGGGCACCATCATGGCCAAAATGAAGCAGCCCAGCAGCGGCCCAGACGTGGCCGAGAAAACTAGCAGTGAGGATTCAATGACGCCGGAGAGCAGACCGACTCCAAAGGCCACACACATAATAATCAGACCGAAAATAATGGTCACAATTTTAATAATTCTCAATTGCTGGGTATCGGTTAAGCCCTTGAATCTGGGCATCTGCGACACGAAATCCTCCCAGAAAACGGTG
This sequence comes from Drosophila setosimentum, assembly GCA_035043505.1. Taxonomy (NCBI): domain Eukaryota; kingdom Metazoa; phylum Arthropoda; class Insecta; order Diptera; family Drosophilidae; genus Drosophila; species Drosophila setosimentum. Next base: position 722,292 of record JAWNMY010000022.1, on the reverse strand, counting down.
GACAGAGAATTTAGGTTGGAGACCATCATGCTAAATGAATACCGAAAGATTAGCTTTTCTCTCATATACGCATTGATGAAAGTGACTTACCAGAGTGCACCATTGAATAGTGTGGCCATGAAGATGCCAACAAAGCCGGGCATAAAACCCAGCTGATCCTCCACGAAGAATGGTAAAATCTCATCGGGCTTCTTGATGTAGCCCTCGGCGTAAGGGTCACAGTTAACGTACGTAGAGTAAATGACCATGCCAGAGATCCAAGAGAGGGCAAAGAATACGAAAACAATGGGCAAGTTGCTCAGCATGACCCTAAAAAATGGGGATGGCCAAAAATAAATAATATACGATAATTATCGATAGACAAACAAAAACAGGTAATTAAAATATGAAACATGAAATCTTTTTTTTTTGGTATATTGAATCCCTTACTTTCGCACTTCCTTCAGCGACTTGAGACTGACGTAGCGCTGCATAAAGTTCTGCTGGCAGCCAATTTGTGAGAGCGACATAAACAGCTGTCCCAGCCAGGCAGAGGTGGTATCCACGCGCACCGTAAAATCGCCGGTAAAGTTCCAAAAGCTTAGCCGTCCTATGCGAAATGCGAATGAAAGTGAACAGTGAACAATAGAAAAACAAGTGCGTATTATTTGAAGTGCAGTTGCAGTCGTCGTGGCAAATATGTATAAATGTTTGTTTTTTGTGTGTTTAATGGCATCGTCACATGGCTCGATTCCCAGTGCTCGGCAATTGTCAGTCAGTATTACAGCCAGGCAGACTCCAAGTTGATGCTGAAGCTGAAGTGACAAAATGCGCTGCCGTCAGACATTTATTACTGTCGTCACGGAACACATCCCAAGTAGCTGTGGTGATGGCGATGCTGCTGCTGTTTTATATGCCACTTTTATCATCATCATTTATGTGCATAATGAGCCGACGCAACGGCTACAACAGCAGCAATAGTAACAACAACAGCAACCCAAAATGGATGCCATTTTAATAGTCATCATTCGTCAGCATAAATATGAAACTGGCACACATACACAAAGCACACCCACACACACACACACACACACACACAGTACACACACACACACATGTTATTTGACAGGACACGCTAATAAGCTGCCATGATCAATCGAAGCCAATCTCCTGGCCGAACCTTCCAAAAATGATTGCCTACCATTGTCACGGTTCAGCTGGTAAACGTTCTTTGGCCCGCCGCTGGAGATGGTGCCCTTAATGCAGACCGCAATGGTTACCAGCAGAATGGTTACAGTTTGGATGACGTCCGCATTAATGGCCGCTTTCAGTCCGCCCTAAAAACAAATGAAGGATATCAAACAATTGCCGGCCCTTGCTGGATTTACTTTTACACTTAGAAAAATATGTTGATCAGATAACGTCTTGTAAGATTGAAATTCTCAAATAACAGACTTCTTTTGAATTAGTTATACAACGGATCCAAGTGAAGCATAAATCAAGAACTCGATTACTTTAAATAAGTACTAAAATCAATCCTGCTTTAATCTTAAATGAGATACGTTAATTTTCTCTAAATGCACTTACCATAATGGTGAAGAATATGCAAATGACCGACAGGCCAACAATGGAGGCCCAATAGGGTATACCAATGACCGCGGATAGTGCCACACTGGGCGTATAGACTGTGATGCCCAGGTTACAGATTTGCCGCACGATGTACGTGGCAGAGGCGAGGCAGCGAACGGTGCGACTCTTGAATCTGAAATTGAGTAGCGAAGGGTTTGGCGACAGGTGAGTACAAGGTGCTTAGTGGTTTTTGCCAGCTCGATTTACGGCGTTAATTAAGAAACATGAACAAAAACAGGAACGGAAACGTGGACGGGAACGGGTACGGGTACTGGTATAGGAAGATGAAGGGGAAGTGGCTGAGGAGAGGTAGCCGGAACTGGCCCGATGCCCGGCTCCTCATTTATTTACTTTTATTAGCTGCGTTTATTAAAGTTTTAATGGGTTTGCCCTTTTTATGCGCGCGCACTTCTCTCTTTTTTTTATGATTTACTGCAGCTGTAAAATGAGGGCGTTTACAATAAGTGGGCGATGGCATTCATAAGGCGTGGCAGCTGCAGCTCAAATTACTGCCGTGCCACCAATTTACGACAGCTGAGTAAGAAGCAAAAAAAAAAAAAACCAAAAAAATAAAACAAAAAGGCACAAAAATGGAGCGAGCTTGATTCTAACAGCGAAATGCCAACAAAATTGGCAAGTTCGTAACTCGTTTTGATTCTTTTTATAGTTGTGTCGGGCTTTTTATGAGGCTCCCTCGCCTGAGGCCAGAAGGCATGCAAGCACATGGGATATAAAATTTGTGTGTTAATTTGCTGTAAAATGCGCGACAAGGCGCCAAGTGGCCCAAAGAGGTATCCAGTTTCAGGCCCTTAATCGCTTACTATGCGCTCGTGGCTCGGATAATCAACTTGTTGGTGTCATATCCATGAGTGGCCCTATTAAACAAATTTATAGCGCCCAGCTGGGTTGCAAGTGTGCCAATGGGTTAAATTTGAATTTATCGAATTGAGTTTGTCCAAGTCCTTCAATCTAAAATTTTATGTAAATATTTCAATTTAACTATTTAACTAATGTTTGCCTTCAAACATATTTCTTATATTGGTACATTTTTTTGCGTTTAGAAATCTTGCCAAGCATGAGAGCATAAAATAATTCGTATAATCAGTAGTCGATTTTATAGCGAAAAATGTGATATTAAATGTGACCTTGTCTTGGGAAAAGTATAATTATTTTCAGCTGCAGATACATATGTTATTATGCACATTTAATAATACTTGGATTTAAGAATTATGACGCAAATGCAATCTTGTAAATGGTGAGCATGTGACAGCATTTGTGTCGTTGCGATTAGCAGTCTCCACATAAGTACTTAAGATCTAGCAGGCAATTGGGGCCTAAGTAGCGCAATTAAGGCTCCACCTCTGTTTTGCATGCATAATACACACACATGTGTATGCGAATGTGCACATAGAAATATGTATATGCATATATAAATGTATATCTATGGAATGTATGTATAACTAAGCTGACTGTATAATCCACTGTTGGCTTTATTGATGCTACACTAAATGATTAATAGCCACCTTCAAATACATATTTATTAGCCAGTGTTGTCATCAAGCTTCGGCTTATATATGCTCAGACATAAGTATGAATGATTGAGGGACGAGTGGTGTACCATGGCACCATCAGGACAACCATCAGCAAGTCATTAAAAGGCGATATTAAAACCAAAAGAAAAATAAAGTGTCATATTGTCATAAGAGTGTGTGTGTGTGTGTGTGTGTGTGTGTGTGGAGAAAGGAGATGTCAATCAATAAGCAAACATTAATCGGACACGCCTCCATGTTACCCCCTGTTGCAAAGTACCCACTACCCGTTCAGCGAGCTCATGTATTTGTTGAAGCATTATGGGCGCTTAATTACACATTTTGCCCGTTTGTAAATTCACGGCTCTCATGGGCTTAAGCGGCTTACATACTCGACAGCGTGTACAACATGTCGGATGCGTTATGCGTTATATATATATATATATATTTTAATTATGACAATGCTGACCCAGTTAACTACAAGTGCATGTGGTTGCGGGTGAGCAAGCGAAGGTGTGTGTGTGTGTGTGTGTGTGGGTGTGTGTGCCTCCTTGTTATAAAAATGTCTGGGCATAATGCAAGTGCTGCCGCACGGCTTTACTAAAATACCATTAAGTCTGGCAATCGAGCTGGCTAATTTGGCGTGGACCTAATGATGAGCATCGAAAAGATGAAGGACGGAGCGGAGACCGCAAATTGCAAGGGCGTGTCAATTGAAAACCAACAAAGAAGCAAATATCTATATATAGAAAGAGAGACAGAGAGAGAGAGTGAGAAATGGAGAGAGAGAGAGAATGAATGAATGGGTGAGAGGGTGTGAGATAAAGGGACTATTGCAAACGTTTATTTAGGCATTTGCACATGGCGCAAATCATCGTCGCCTATTTTGTTGTTGCCGTTCGAGCTCCTGTAGCGGAAATTGATAAAGAAATGTTATTGTGGTGAACAAGAAAACACAAGACACACACAAACACACACACACACACACACACACACACACACACACATCTGCAAACATATAGTAGACATATTGTTTGTTCTTTCGTCTGGTTTTTTTTTATTTGTCGAATATCTCGCACAGTGCCGCTTGCGGTCAATTTTTGCCTGATATGTCAATTTAATATGATTTATGCGATTTATTGTTACTGACTCTCGCTCTTTCTCGCTCGCTCTCTCTCTGTGTGCTTTTGTCTCTTGTGTTATATTGATGCATGTGTTTTTGTTTTTGTTGCTTTGTTTTGCTTGTGGCAATTGTTTTTCATTTAGCCTGTTAACATCGTGTTCATCACAATAAGTGCTTTGCATCTACCAATCTCATTCCATTGCTCTCTCTCTCTCTCTCTCTCTTTTTATATGTTAGATTTTTATATACAATTGCTCCTCTTTCTCTTAGCTGTCTATGTGAGTGATGACCCGGGGCTTTCGCTGCCTGCCTGCCTGCATATCTGTTGATTGAGCACACTGGGCTTGGCACAGTGGGCGACTTTTATGTTATATGGATTTTAATTGATTTGCCTTCCAGCCAATACTAGTTTCACTACTCTTCGCTTAGAATTGCATTGCTGTGTTCCGTTTTAAAGGCGACACGATGATTGAACTGCAGCGCGAACTTTATTTAATAACATCATTAGCAGGTAAGTGACTCAATAATGGCATAATTATGCAATCATTACGGCTGCAGTGCCTGTGGACAGTAAGCGCTCATGCGATTACCAAGGCGAGGCCACAAGGACATGCCAACCAACCAACCAATAATGCTTATTGCCTCGCTGCGCACCGGCTAGCCTCTGCCCCCGCTGCACCCTCTCTTTCTCTCTCTCTCTCTCTCTGTCTTCACTTGCGGCCATTTATGGAATGCATTCTCGTTGCTACGGCCATTCGTTGGTAGCCCTGGTTCTGTCTGTGTGCGTTATGACCGCCTGATCCGCTTGGCTCTTGACGTTTTGCTTAGGTTTGCGGACATAATTTATCAATGCGACCGGACGGGTCTCTAGTCAGCTTCAGTTATGGGCAAAGGCATAAATTAGACAGCAAGGTTTAATGTGGCAAGTGGGGCATAATCGCAGCTTTGGGTAGCTTCGATTGCTTTGGTCCACTGCGGCGAGCTAATTTTAGAATCAAAAACGAAATCTGTGGCCAGCTGGGAGCTGTCATTTGATTGGATTAAATGCCGCGCATAAATAAACATAATCAGGCATGTTGTGTCGCTTGCGATAAAAGCCGGAGCGGCTCCTCCCCATACGTGCTGCCCTCTCCTGGGTGAAAGGTACGAATGAGTGGCGTGTAAAAAGCTAAAACCAAGTTACAGCCAACAACTTTGTTGTCTTTGAATTGCAAATCATGTCGCCACTTAGTCGATGCCAACATACCAAAAATGTCTTTATTTATGCGTGCATGTTGCCCCTTAAATTTGTTCGCTTCTTTTCGTGTTTTTCGCTTTCTTATTTTTTTTTTACGAGTGTGCTCACCAGCTTTTTGATCTGTGTGTGTTGGTCGGTGTGTTATATGTATGTATGCTGGGGCACTCTGGCTGGCACTTGTACATCGTAAATATTCAAGCGGAATTCAAATGCACTTACAAGCGAGCGCACTTTTCGGCACTTTTCGGTGTTGGTTCTGGCTCTGGTTCTGACTCTGACTGTGGCTCTGTAGATCTCACTAAGTGCTAACAAGTGTCTTATTGATCCACGGCCAAAACAAGCCCCAAATCAATTTATTTACTAGTCCTTTGTGTGTGTGCATGGGTGTCTGCGGGTGTCTGTGTGTGTGTGTGTGTGTATGTGTGTAATGATTGTCTTGCATTCAGCTGGAATTCCATTTCGCATTTGAGCAACCACAATTTTTTTGATTCTTTTTCTTGTTTTGGCAATCGCTGCTGCGAGGGCGAGTCAAGAACTTGACCATTGAACTCGGCGAGGGCGCAATGGTGTTAACAAAAAGTCAGCTACAAATCTCGGCCAACAAATACTCGGTGCCACTCGAGCTCGAGCTTGAGTTGAGGGTAAGAGGCAAAGGCCATGTGCTGAGTGGCAGATGTCACTAGCGGCAGCCTTCTGACAAGTATACAAAAAGGAAGTCTCGTATGGGTGTATATGTGTGTGGGTGTGTGTGAAGGTGTGTGAGTATTAGTTGAAATTGCTCCCAGCAGGAAATTTGAGTATAGCACAAAGCACATTGTTTCGATTTATAAGGCATAGAAAATTCATTTTTTATGCTATTGATTTAAATTCATAAATTCAAGCAGCTAAAAATATAAATAATAATACGCCTTGAAAGTCACGGGGTGTGTAAGTATAGGCATTTGTTAGTTCAAAATAATGGTATTAACTTGATTAAGATTCGGGAACTTCTTAGCTTAATTATAATTTTATTGACGGCTTCCACTTTTAACCTATGTAAATACTTAACTTCAATTTGACGTAATGCAATAAGCTTTTTAATCGCTTACGTTTTTAGTTTTGTACAGTAATCGCGTCCAAAAGAGGTTCTTGTTGCATGCTTTCTTTGAAGACGACATACCCAAAGAACAGCCATTTAAAAATCATGAATATGCTTTTTATGCTAATTTGCATTCAGCTCATAGGGAAAACTTTAACCTCGAAGAAATGTTTGTACGCACATGCGAAAGTTTCCACCCGGGTTGGCTTTTGTTTTTGCAAGTTTTCGGTTGTTGACTGACTGACTGGGTGACTGGGTGACTGTCAACGCGGTCTGCTACGGGATGCTGGCTAAAGGCCTGACGGTAACAACACTCGCTATTTATAAACATTATGACGCAAACGAATTGTCATACAATTTGTCAACAGCAAACACAAGTGGGCCAACCAGCGTCTGAGACTTTTTTTCTTCTTTTTGTTAAGGAGGAGGTACTTTTTTTTATTCTTCTTTGTTTTCTCATTTTTTGTTGTTGTTGTTTGGAACGAATTCAGTTGGCTTTTGCTTTATTATACCCTAAGCGCTTGAAGGCTTAATCTTTGACTTGATGTTTCTAATCCGTATGCCTAACAAGTGTGTTTCTCATAAATAAATGGTACGAACTTTCCGTTTCTTAATACATAATTAAGTTAAGAGCTTCTGCGAAGTTATTTAAAACTGAATTGGATTAACCATTGAGTTTGAGTTCTTAATATACAAATGACTTTTTAATGGGTATGCTCGAGTATATATTTTTTGATAGTAGTGTTTGCTATTTGTTTTGCATTGTCATAGTATGTTGTCAATGTCTTTAACCTTACTCAGTTCGCATTTTTGTCATTGTCTTTTCCCTTATTGTTCGTTGTGTATCTTACTTACGAACCAAAGTGCTTTGACAATTTGTAGCATATTCACTTATCGGCCTATGCGACTTGCGGGTCTTGGGATTTGCCTTTGTCGATTTTGATGGAGTTGTATGCATAAACATGTCGCGGGGCGTCAGTTGCGCTGACAAGCGACAATGAGGCTTCAAATTTGTAACAAGTTTTTGTTGCCCTGGCAACATACTGTATCGTCCTTTGAAGCCCTTTCGGGGCGGATGTTGTCTTGAATGTCATTTGGTTGTCATCAAACTAAATCGCACATGAAATTCGCCATGTGTCTCAAATGTGCACATGGGACTGGGACAAGCACTGGAACGGGAACGGGTAGCTCTGGATCTGATCGTAGTCATGGCAGTAACCAAGATTGATGGCCCTGACGTTAGGACTGAATTGAAAATAGCAAACTACAACTATTCAGCTAGTCGTATAATTAGCTGAAGTGCTTTGTCTAGCATCATGCAATTTATGTCAACTATAAGCCCAGGCAAACTATAGCTACATACATATATTGAAAACTAATCTGATGATAGAATATCTTGAATTATTTGCACGAGTTGCATTAAAGCCATTCGGACTTTGTTCGGCATCTTTTAGCTATCAATCAATTGCAGCTTGTGCGACATTTGAATATTTTCTCAATTTCTCACTGATTCGATGCCTCTGTGTCTGCGCACATGCCAATTAAGTTTGAATCAAATTATGCTGCTGCTGCTGCTACTTGACTCTCTTCCACTCTCCTCATTACCAATCAAGCGTTTGTCAGTTTTTACAATTAATTGAATTTTGTTGTCGAAACTGCAAACATTTGATAACAAATTAGTTTACTAATTTCAATCTTAAAAAACAATTAGGCTGCTCGGGCGATAAGGCCAGTGGACAAGAGGCGACAACTTGCGACTGGAGTTGGAGTTGGGGAGTTGGCGGAGGCTGTCCTGGCATGGCAAGGACAAATATATAGATTATTTGGTCTGGCTGTTTTTGCATACTTGCTGCTTGCTTGCGTTTTTCGTGTTCATTTTTTTCTCTTTGTTGTTGTGTGTTTGTATTTATTTTTGCAAAATGTAATTCAAATTTATTTAAGAAAGAAGCGACTCGAGCCAGAACCTGAACAACAGCCTGTTGTCGTTGCCATCTTCATGCCATGCTGGTCTGTTTAGTCTCATTTGGTCCTCTTAATGAAGAATAAAATTGTGTGCGGGCGACAGACTGTTTTTTTTTTTTTTTGTTTGTTTGGGTACACGACGCATTTGTGAAATTAAATTGAATGTTGAAATAACAATTTTCATGTTGTCGCTTTGAGCTAATTAAATGTAGTCGCTTCAGAGTGTCTTTTGTCTTTTGTGGGGAACTCACCTTAGATCGATGTACTGATAGACAGAGGTAATGCCCAGGTTAAAATAAACGGGCACAAACAGAAAGCAAACAATTGGATAGGCACTCATCATGCCATAAATTATCTCCCACATGGCTGAGCCGCGATAATAAAGTTCACTTGAATACCCTGCAGAATACACAGAAACACACGTTATACACACATCAATACACACACACACACACACACACACACATACACACACACACACACATTCACACAAATACGCATCAACTTACCCAGAACTGATCGGACGCCAAGTATGCCACGTGCTATGGATATCATGACGGCAATTAGGGATACACTGCCGGTAGCAAATACATAATCCGCTTTGCTGCGTTGCTTGGTCTTGCCAAAAATGCGCTTCCAAAGTGGTCCCAAGACGGTGAGCGCTATAAATGCTGCAAACATGAAATAATCCCAGCCCAGTGTTCTCAAATCCTTGGCCATGTTGCTCTGCTGTAAAGATACCAAAACCAGAATGCAAAAATCAAATACCATGTTGGTCAAAACAACTTTGCAGTGGTTTGCCGCTGCAGTAGTAAAAATGGCAGAGTAGAGCAGAGGGTAGGTAAGGGGGTGTCGTTGTTGTCAAAACGTTTTCTAGCATAGTTGAACATGTGCATATTAGTCACGCTTGGTGCACATACTGCCAACACGGTCGACGATGAAACTTTGGCTACATTGTTGCATATCCGCAGGCGCGTGGGTAGCAACTGTGGTTGCTCGACAAACCCCAACACCCCCTTCCCACCACAATCACTCGTCATAACCCATGCAACAAGCCAACCAAAGAGTTCTACAGATAGAGTTAGAGAGAATATAGAAGTGATTGGGACAGGGAGAGGGACTGGGTGTGGAAGTGGGTATAAACTGTGTGTTGGCGCCATAGCAAATGAGTTAAAACAAAGCAAAATGTTGCGAGCTACAAAATTTATGGACTGTGTCCTTTGCTCGTACTGCTGACATTTGTATTCACGCCAGGCAGACATTTTAGACCCACACCTATGTATGTGTAGGTGCTTGTGTGTCATTTGTGTGTGTTGGCTACGACAAGTTCGTTGTGGCTCACAAAGCGCGAAGCTTATGTGCGATTTGCATTGCAACTTTGTGTTTCTACTTGTACTTGAAGTGAAGGCAAAGCCAACTGTTGATCCGCCTGTGCACAGTAATCATTATATTAAATTCTACTCTCCCTTACTCTCTATAAATGTTATTAAGCACTTAAATTTTCGGTACATAACAAAACATTTCTAAAATGTACAAAATCAACATAAAACTTATAAATCTTTTCTAAATATACGAAGAAAAATTTATTCAAACTAAAATGTATAATTTTCCAAATTTCAGAATGTATAATTTTCTATGACTATGAAATATATATCTACAAGAAAGATCTCTAAATAATAAGTTGAGCTATTTTTGAAATCGCAGATTGATTTTTTTCATGCTTTCCCATTTTCAAATTCAAATTTTCAAATTTGACTATCAATACACATAACCATAACTTAAATCTACTGATTTTGGTTCTTATGACTCCTCCGTTAAATAAGATTTATTAAAATAAATCATTTATCCAAATTACTCATCTGTCCCATTGAACGTTGGCAACGGTAAAGATTTTATTTATTGCCGACACATTCGATCGTCGTCATTATCAGCATCGTTAAGCATATTGATGTTCAATTAATTGTTAACATTGCAGCCGTGTGTGTGTGTGTGTGTGTGTGTGTGTGCTTATGTGTGTGTCTATGCATGTGTGTGAGTAAGCAAGTGAGTTTATTTGTGCTATTTGCCATCCTTTAAGCTTTTGTCTGACACTCTGCCTGGCTTTTGTTTTGCCATTCTGTTCAAACTATTAGTCATGGTTTTTCAGGTTTGCTTTGGTAATTTTTATTGTTGTTTTGTTAAAGATTTAGCTACATTTAAACTGCACCTTTGCCGAGAGCTGACAGCTTTTGTCCACTCTTGGACTGTCCAGGCAGACAGTTAGATTTCACCTGGCCACGTGATAAGCGAAAGCCAAAAAAAGAGCATGGCCGCAGTGCCAAAGGTCGTCGCATTGTCTGTGTGAACTTGTGCGCAAAATGTTATTTTCTGCTTGCTGACCTTGAGGAAATTATCCGTGTTGCCAGCGCTTTGTTACCTGCTAGCACTTAAGTCCGCTTAGCCAAATCCCTGGGGGTGGCATATTAGCTTGCTGGGTGGGGGTGCAGTTGGCTTAGAGTACATACGCTATGCCACCATCCACCCTCCGCCCCGTTTCCAATTGACAGCAAACGACAATTTGCGTATACTTTCATCAAGTATGTAAAATGCTGTCAAAAACTAAACCACACGTATGCATAAGTAAGCAGAAAGCCCATCTTAGATGAGGTGGCGTATGACATTTCAAAGTTTTCCATGGCATATAAAATAAAAGTGAAGCGCAAGCAGACCATGTATGGATGCTTTGGCGCTCATGTCATTGAAGCGCGCCATGCCCATTTAAGCAACCTTCTTTCTCCTCAAAAATGGAAAAAATAACCACTTGCAGTTAATATTCATGCAGTTTTGGCACGCTGCTTGAAAAAATATACGAAACTTGGCGACATGTGTGCGATGCGTTGACGAAGGAGTCGTCGATGCCAAGGATCATAAATTATAAAGAAGCTTGGAGCAGCAGATTCGAGAGAGTTAGCAACGACGGCAAAAACAACTTCAAATAATCGTTAAGATGTTGTGATTCTTGGCACAATGGCCCGTGTGTGTGCTTGAAGTTGACAGACACAATAGAAAGTTATTAAAATAAACGGAAGCCTGTGTAAACGAAAGAACTTCATAGAGTCAAAGAGGGAGACTAAGTGGAAGTGGAAAAAAAAAACAAAAGAAAGATGAAAGATATGCCACTCATGAAATATTCAGCATGCGTGACACAAGATCCTAAATATGCTGGATAATGCGCCAAAAACTCGAGTCCAATGAAAATATCAAAAACACATTTGCAAAGATGCCACTTAATTTGGCATTGATGGGCGTTAAGATACACCTCTCTTCTGCAGCTGTCTATTTGTACTTTTTATTTTCTTACTTTATTTTATTATATTCGTTATTATTTCGTTTTCTGTTCTGGACATTTGCATGCTGCCTCTGCTTCTGCCCTTACCACAGACAAAATGAAAATGTAATTTAGCCAAAGTGCAGCATTGCGTTGTATACTTTTACGCGCCACAGCCTCGCCCCAGCCACTGCACACTGCACACCGGCAACGTGTCGCCGCAGAAGTTGCCACCTCGCGTTGGCATTAAAGTGACGCAAAACTGTGGTACTCTTGCTTTTACCTTTCACAACCACACACACACAGACACACGCGCACCCAGCTAAAAGCTGGAGTTGCATGTTTAATGCATGATTTTGCATTTTTCTGTGAAAGGAGTGACTAGTTGGACAGTTGGTTGCAATTGCCACAACCTTGATCAATTTTATTACCTTGCATAAGTAGAATGGGCAAGTAAGTGCTTAATAATGTTTTTCAAATTTAACTGGCAGAGGATAGCATCATAATAACTGATCTGGTCTTATGTAATCTTGATTACCTTTGTTTAGTATACTTTATTCTGTTCCTTATATTAACCTCAAAGATCGTCAGAACATCATTACTAACTATAAGATACTATCTCTTTGAAATTTTAAGAAGCTCACAAAGCTACGATTGTTAACAAATGAGTTAAAAGAGAATATATAAATAAATATATAATATATATAGCAGAATGATCTATAATAGGTATCTTTAGGTCTACTACTACACTCATGCCTCAAGCATTTTGACATGTTTCAACTTAAAACGGGTTATTATTGTAATTGCCTTGTTAGCTTCACCTGTGTGTGAAGGGTGTGGCCAAATCGATGGCAAATTGATGACTGGTCTTAGTAATTAAATACACTAATGAATAGATTATTTGTCAAGTCACTTTAGTTTTTAAGTTGTGCAAGTCATTTAACTTATTTTGGATTTAGTTTGTTTTGAGATTTGGCAATGTCAAATTAAATGAGAATTAAGAATATTAACTTTGAACCAAGCTTCAAAGAAATTAGGTAATTGAATGAGACTGAAAAAAGTAAAAACGTAAAAAATACAAAGTTGCTATGCAGCTGAAAAAATCAAGGAGCAAATGAAAGAAATGCTGAAATGAAAGAAGCTTAACGGACGTTGCATTTGAATGGAACAATTGAGCTGCCAGAGTTAAACGCAAATTCCATAGATGCTTAAGTGCATACACTCCATATAATCAAGTTAGCTTACGGTCCTTGAAAACATTATGAGAAGCATAAAGTAGATTTATGAGGCATTTGCTTGGTGGTGGCACCACTCGCAGCTACCCCTATTTCATAGTCATTTGGTAACAAAAAAAGTTGTCTGCAATATATGCATTTCATTATCATACATAAAACTTTGAACGCTCGTTGCATTTGCAAGTGCTTTCGGTTAATTATAGAACCCCGGCAAATTGGAGGTTAGGTTTTTGGCTCTTGTTTCCGCAACAACTTTCACATTGCACCAGATTTGGCCAATCAAAAATGCATGGAAATGTGGCAAAAGTTTCTCCTGATGGGTTTCAGCTTACAGCGACGATAAACCGATGTGGGGGTTGATAACTTTTGGACCATCAAGTGGTATAAGTTGTCTTCAGAACTTTCACACAATCGCGTTTGTCAGGTCGCCTCGCTAACTGTCGCCTTTCATTTGAGTTTTGCTGATGCCACGCCCCTTGCCCGCCTTGTGGAACTGCGTGCAAAGTGCAGTTAAGTCAAGTGGCTGCAACTTACTTATCTTTTGGTTGCTGTTTTTTGTTTTGATTTGTTTTTTTTTTTGTGTTGTTTTCTTCTGTTTTACTTGTATTTGTGCTTGCAACGAACTTTCATCATTGGGTCTGTGTTCTTAATTTTTGCTGCACGGCTGCTAAAAGTTGTTAAATACAAAACTTTGCAACTTAATACCAGTTCGAGTAATGAAATACGAGTGGGGCAGTCGTCTATCCGACTCTCCGTCTCCGTCAACCCGACACTGTCTGTCAGCAAATTGAAGTTAAAGTATGCGGTCCACAAAGTTCTGTTAACATGCAACTGTTTCACTGTTGTTCAATGTTGTTCAATATTGTTCATGTTTTTCAACAACTGCTTATTCTTATTCTTCTTTGCCCTGCAATTCCCCACACTACCACCACCCCCCACCCCCTCCCGCATTTTACATTGGCCAATTGTTTGTTCAGTTCTGTTCTGCTCTGTTGAGTACTTTTTCTTTTAACTGCTCAACGCTTTACACATGTTGCCCTTTAAATGCGTCCAGCCCTTTGCAAAACTTGTGTTCGATTTCGTTTTTTGACCACGTTCGGTCGACTGTCTAATGAGAAAAGTCATTGGTGGCCGTTGTTGTTGCTGCTCGCTTGTCTTACCACAAACTCAAATGTGGCTTTCGGCTAGCCCGCACCGTCAAAGTCATTTATCAAAGCGCAAAAAAATAAATACGGGCTGCAGTTGTTGTTTATTTATCGTACTTCTTCGTAGTTCTTGCGGCAATTTATTTTATTTCTGTTGCAACTGCCAATTTTTCAACTCATTGCAAATAGGGTTAAAGTTTCAATTACATCGCATTCATCAACTTAAGCTTTACACACTCCCATTCGCAAAGACTTGCGAATTGTTCTTGAACAACTTCGGAGATACCATAATCATTTTTGGCTCTTAGGTTGCGCTTTCTGTGTCCTATCACAATTTTCCGTTCATCATTTTAGAATTTATTATTTGCAGACTGAGTTTAAAATAATCTCTCCCGTTCATTTAAATAGATGTAATATTAATTTTTAGCTAGTTGCTACCATTGGACAGCTGCCCCGTCAGCACAATCCGCTAAAAATTATGCAAAAGAAATGTAGAGAAGGGTCGAAGCAATGCTCAACCACATGAATATAATTTGATTAACATCATCCTGGGCTGGCAACACTTCATCCTGGCAATTTTGTGGTCAGGGCTACGTTTTTTTGCAGCACTTTTAATGTCCGTCTCTTGAGTTGCAAAAATACACAACTAATTTCCAGTTGTCGCCACGTTCACGTTTATTTTCGTTCCTCTACCGGATGCTACACAGCTCCACTCGACACCATTGAACGCTACTCGGTTTGCACTGTCGCCTCTGGATAGCACTGGCTGCTAGGGTTTGAGTTTGCTTTCTCTTTTGAATATATTTTTTTTCTAACGCTGCATTTTTCACAAAGTTTTCGTTACGCGTGTTGTGCAGTGTCCTTTTCACTTGGCAACTGCCTTCCAGGACTCTTCTCTCAACTGCTCTCCACTTTCACCTGCTGTGCAGACAATGGACTGCGGCTTTGCTGTCTGCGTTTCCTTTGCTCCCAGCGTGCATTTCACAAGTAATTAGGTTAGTTAGTCCAGGACGCTGAGTGGTGCGACAATGGCGTCGACAGTTTTGCATATTAGGCATATTAACGCATTTAGCGGTTGCTAGTCTGGCCACTTGTGGCTCCAACATCCCCCAAACAACGCATTTCATCACCTATGTAAAATTACATTTTCAACGCTTGCAAAATTGAATCAATATATATATATATGTGCTAAATTCTATGTTATTCACATCTATGGAATATTAAAAATTCCAAAAGTTATTTCGAGTGTATCTTTGTCCACCAACTACATAAAAAAAATAAAACTCATACTGATATCATTTCCTCATTTTGTTGATTTCATGATTTTATTCAATAGATAAATATTTACCATATTCTCATAAAATATGCTTTTATTTGACAGTTTGAAAATTGCAGATATTCTATTTCATGCCAATCCTGATTAAATTTACATTTTTTTGGCTTTCCATTACTTAATTAGTCGTATGGGAAATAGCTGTGATGAATTGCTTCGTCAGCTTGATGCAGCAATGGAAAATAAGCTCGTACTAAAGGCATTGCAATTGTATTCCTAGCCAAAAACAAAAGAATTCGAGACTGGTTCAGTGGCAGCAATTTATCATACTTTTGTGCGACGAAGCAGTACTATCCATTATGAACGCGCATTGAACTGTGTCTGAAGCGTTTTTATTATATTTTACATAAAATAAATTCCAATTGCCATGTTAATGACCGTTGAGAAAGACTACTGTCATATAAGCGGAGTAAGCAGCTCTGGCAGCGACTTGCTGTCTGGTCATAAATTTGCATTTAAATTTTCAAGGGCTGAATAAACTATAATTTGTCTTGTATTTCATGTGACACAACAAAGAGACACTAATCATCGTTTACAATGCGGCCACTTGACACTAAAGCAACCCACTGGGGTAACTCTTAAGCACCACCTGCCCTCCTTAGCAATCCTGTGTCAGTTTTCGTAGCTTTGCTGACTAATTGAACTAATGAAATGTTTTTTCCTTTTTACAACTCTCGAGCCTTGAATCGTTTGTCCAACTGTCTGTCTGTATGTGTGTGTGCGTGTTTGTGTTTGTGTTTGTGTGTGTCTGGCAGCTGAAATTAAAAACCTCTTTTGGACTCTTTTGTTTGTGCAGCCTTTGTGTTGGTAATAAATTAAACTTGGTACATTTTGTCACCAAGGAATTGCATTTAATGAATATTTATGGTTGCAACCAAAACTAACAACAGGTGCTTTCCAAAGCAGTTGTTAACATTATCACTTCCATTGTGTGTGTGAAGCTTCTGAAGTTGCATTTTAATTATTTATTTGTCAATTTCAGATAATTTGCGTAGCGTTGTCGTCTTTTGGGTTAGCACTTGTCAATACTAGCTTCTAGCAATTTGCTTTCTTTTATGCAATTAAGCTGCCAGATAGCTGCTCCGTGTGACTGGCCATTAGATTTTCAATTAACTTTCTAGCGTACCGGGCATATAAACAAGGCTGCCAGTGCCAATTATTAAACCTTTAATTCAATTACGCTGATACAAAAAAAGAAGAAATTAGTTGGCTCAACGTTTTCGTGTCATCTGCTTTCTCAGCCAATATGCAGAATGTGCCTCCTCTACTATCTTCACGATTACCACGTCTACTACCCGTTGGCGTTGCCTGCCCAAGATAACGGAGAACATTTTCTATGCAGCCTGGCCCTGGACAGGTAAAAACGACAAGTCAGCCATGTGGCGGGTTCCACTCCCCCAACCTTAGTGCCCTTTTTGGCTGCATGTGGCAGCTGCACAAATTGTTTGCTGCCAGCGAAAACTTTGCTGACAACAAAGTAATTTATTTAATTTTTGTCTA
Organism: Drosophila setosimentum; assembly: GCA_035043505.1. Taxonomy (NCBI): domain Eukaryota; kingdom Metazoa; phylum Arthropoda; class Insecta; order Diptera; family Drosophilidae; genus Drosophila; species Drosophila setosimentum. The sequence goes on along the minus strand of JAWNMY010000022.1, from coordinate 705,235 downwards.
CATTTTTTTTTTGTTTAGTCATGTTCCTGCCGCTGAAATTGGCAACAGTTGCCCGGCAGCAGTTGTCACGCCCTCCTACCCAACGTAGATTTTATTTGAATTTATGCTAAATTGTCAGCTTAAAAATGCGTGTTATCCTTCTGGACGGGCAGTTGTTGCCTCTACCGTTGTGGCATTGTTGTTATTGTTTGGGGCGTGTTTAAGGAGCGATTTGCCTGTTTTTGTCGGGGCTGGCGCTCAAATTATAATTTCAAATGATTGTACAAATTATTTGCGTACAATCAGCTGTAATTAGCATATTTAATTATACTTATTTGGCATAAATATTCATGAGACGCAAATTGCATTTAACAGTTGTCAAAGTGTTGACAACTTGAGGACCAACAACAATTAAGTCGACTCCACACTGCGGCTAATGATAAGTCTATGAAGCCAAGCTGGCCAAGCGCGATTTCTTAATGGGTCCAAGCTGAAGCTTGCTTCCTGCTTGCCTGCCTGGTATCGCATAATTGATTCATTCATAGAATATTTGATTGATTGATTGGTGCAAATATAACCAGCTGCAATTATAAAATAGCTCGCTTACAATTTTCAAAGTTGACATACGGCGACAGATAAACAAACTTGGTGATCAAATAAACAAACACTATCAAATACAATTATTGTCATCAAAGTGTTTGATGAGTGCATTTATATTTATATTTATATTTATGTTGGCGCCGCTTTCTCGTTTACCGCATTCCTCTGATTCGAGCGTAATTGGCGTAAAAAAGGTTGCAATTAACCATATGTACGTCAATTTCATTGACACTTTGTGTGCCACCAGAAATCATTATTATACCAAACGCATGTGGAAAAAAGAATAAGTCAGCTTGAGATTACTGTGCGTGAGAGTACCCTGTACTTTTCCCGATTACAGGTTTACAATAATTTACATAACTATTGTTTTAAATTGCTTTAAATTAAATAATACAAAAGAAAAAATAAATCACAATTTTCTACTAAATTTTACATTTAAAAACGCTTTTTCCATTTTTCAAAAATAAAAATATCATGTATTGTATAATATTTGAAATTTAAACCTTTAAAGGCATAATAAATTTTTTAATTTGCTAATAAAAGATAGGGTTACAATTTTGAGATTAAGAAAACGACGGTATTTTCAAACATATACAATAATGTTATGTGTAATGTACTGATCAAGTATGGCCAACGTTATTCATGTGTAGGGTATCTTACCAAACGATTAAAATCGCTTACATATCGTGCTTGACAGCTGAGGCATTTGCGTGTAGCAGTTGCACAAATTTATGTTCGTTTCAGTTCAATTTATAATGAAATGTAATTAGTTGCCGACATTAATGGCATTCAGTCAACAGTGGAGTGCAACAGTTGGCAGCAAGTGTGATATTTCAAGCATTCCAGCCGCTAATTGGCAAAACTGTTGTGGGAAATTCAAGTGTAGCGCTCACAAAACATAATTTAATTTCATCCATCCAATTAGATGGCCTTAAAGTAGGCAACTTGCCTGTTGCAGTGACGCACACACACACAAGCACCCCCGGTATAAAGTTATTAAGTGTAATTTGCATTACACTTCGGACAGCAGCAAATTCAAGCAACTTGTCATAATCAGAAGATTATGTTGCAACAGCAGCAGCGCCAACATTAACAACAGCAACAAACTCACTTAATAACTTGGCAAAGCGAAACAGAAATTACACGACAACACACAGCAGAACACAACAACAGCAAGAGCAAACTTTGAAAATGGCAGCCTGTGTAGCAACAATAATAAAGTCACTTTGTGTTTATGCTCAAAATGTTGCACGTCTTGATTGACAGTAGCAACAGCGACAACAACAACAGCAGTAACTATGCTGGACTGTTGGGCTTCTGTGTTTACATTGCGACTCCTTGGAGCGGAAGAGATGGTTGTTGTTGCTGTTCTCAGTTCCCGTTTGGGGCTACATCATTTATTAGCCAAATGGATGTTGCTGGCTGTTGTCGCCTGCAATGTTTGGTACTGCTTCTGCTTCTGCTGCTTCACATTTTCATAACAGGAAGCCTTTGGGTCGAAGGTCGTTCGCATACGTAACGAACTTTAATGAAGTTGCGAGCAAGTCAGTTAATTTGCATAGACTTCAGATTGTCGACGCTGTAATAGCTATTCACTCATTAAGACGCTTGTCTGTCAACTTTTCAAAAACTTGACAAGGGCCCACCCGAATCTTTCGGAATAAACAAAACAGAAAAGCACTTGCACTAATAAAAACACCATTTATCTGATTTACCTAAAATAGTAGTACCATAATGTATTCATTCTTTTGTTTGTCAATAACTCAATAATAGTTAAGTGGTCAAGTCGGCATTGAATTTTGTTCTTTAATTTTTTGTATGCTCTGAGTGCTGTTAATATCAAGGTAATTATTTAATTGTTGGTTAGTATTTAATTATTAATTCAAGGAAATATCATAGGCCACTCTTGAGAAAATTTGCATTGGCTGAAAGCACAACGAATCGCTGGCTTACGAGTAACATGTCATGATATCAGATATCGCTGCTCGCTAACCTATTTCAATTAGATGTAGAGCAGATAATTAAATTATCTGATCTTTTATGATTTTCTTTCCCAATTAGTTGTCACTCTATATAGAACCTGGAGCTGGTTGAATACAAAATATTATAACTATATGTTAATACCCTAAACAACTTTCATTGAATAAAGGTCGATTGAATGTTTCCATTTTAATCATCACATAATGAACGCTATATTATATCACTATCACACAGAAGAGCAGTAATATTAATTGTCAGTTTATGTGATTAAATGCGTAGCCATGAATTTATTTTCAACCATAATTACACTGTTTATACAACTAATTTTCATGTAGGAAACTTGTGCAAATGAAATTGAACTTAGGAGCAAGGCCGGCTTTATTAATGGTTGAATCTATTTTTAGCACATTGTGAAAGGATTTTACATTAAGATCTTTTGTTTAAACAAGTATAAAATAATCAATGTATTTTTTTTTGGTTTTGCCACATGTGCGCTAAATATAACAACTGCCGTCAAGTTCAGTTGTGCAAACAGTTAATTTCGCCAACGAAATGAGTCAATAAGAACTCCTTACTATAGCTTTAGTATAAGTGCACTTATGTAGTTTAGAGTTATTGTTTTTTATTTAAACTTATTTCGCACACTCAAAAGCCGACTTGACGGTAAAAAAGTTAAATTGGAATGGCATAGTTTAAATTTCAGTTTCCATTTGTATGACATGGTAGAGCTTAAAATATTAAAGCAAATATGTTTGCGTAAGCTTCTACCGATTTCAGAAGATGTTTTTCTTCTGATTCTTTATAATTTAGCAGTAAGCCCCAAACAATTAGTTTGAATTGCATCAGTCACTCTTCATTAAAAGCTTTTAATCCCGCGTCATTTACATGTAACCCATCAGCGTCAGTCGACCCTTCGGAGTTTATAATGAAGATAAGCGTAAAATTCACTGATTACTGTAAACTTGTCTCATTGTTAGCTTAATTATCGTCGGTAATAAGTATACGCAGTGGCCACTTGTCAGGATGAAGCTGACATTTAGCAATCCACTTTCATTCAAAATGCATTTGAAATATCGCTGCGCGAAATATTTGATTATCCACTGAAATTCAGAAATGAATACACAATTGCATGTTCGTAGCATAATTTATGTGTTACAGTCGAGTGTACCGTGAAATAATGAGTCATAATTTTATTTGCAACAAAAGTGGATAACAGAGCATATCAAGTTCATAATTTTAAGTGAAACGCTCCGTTTTCTGCCCGGAACTTCATAAATTTCCATTATGCCAATTATTGTTGTTGTTGGTGTTGCTTCTGCCTAATGCCTAAGCCGCCTAAGCCAAGTTTCATTTTATGGTATACGTAACACATAAAGCTTGTACCCCAACTCACGGTTAAGCTCAATTTTGAATTTATTAAAATTTACGTTGTGCTAAAAGGTTTTTGCATTTGCAATGTTTGATTTCAAGTAATAAAGGACTCTTTGTTCTGCTGTTCCCAGCTGCTTCACAACAAAGCAAAGGAAAAATAAAAATATATATATATATATAATCTAAGAGATGGCAGATTTTGTGATGCAGGCGTCACAAGACAGCAACTTGAAGCAGACTGAAACAGTTGTGACTGACTCATCTGACATTCGTCACTAGACACGCCCACCTCCTCCTCACAACACCCACTGCCTAAAAAATATGTATTAGCTAACGCCAACACTGTTTGGACACCTGTCCAGACCTCTGTATCTATTTAAATTGTATAATCCAAAATTTAACTGAGCCTAAGAGAAGTAGAACGCACATGTTCTGTTCACAAATATTAGCTTAACACTTTTGTTCAAAATGTATGAATGCAAAAACTTTTTGCTGTCGTTAATCTGAAATGGGTCCGGAATTGCGCAATTTAGACTTATAACTGAATATGAACAATTTTAAATACAAAACTTAGACGAGTTTAGATGTTGCTAATAAAATTCAATGTGTGTATTTTAAAAATATGATTTATAATTTTTTAACCGCATCTTAAATATATATTTGCTCTGAGTAAAATTAGTTATTTAAGTGTCCACGAACTCCACAAAAATTTTCATAGCATTTAAGTTAATTTAATTTGTGTAAATGATAAAGTTATTTATTTGTTAAGCTATTTACACTCCACTTAAAATGCTGAATTTGAAATCGAGATTAAAAATTTATAGGCCTACAAAAATGTGCAATGTTTTTTTTTGCTGAGCTTGGTTTGTTTTTACGTTCTTATAATCGCCAGAGCAGAAGAGATGGCTGGCATGGTGTCAGATCAAAAGCCGACTGAATATACATTTTCATAAAACCACACAAATAAATGTACAATTGAGGAAGTGTGCACTTTGAAAGCGCTATGAAAATGTTTTTATTATAGTAGTTTCGATGCGGTTTCCATTTATTCGCCATAACAACACTAAGAGCAACAAGCAGAGTTCAATTGTGCGTACTTTTTGCCCTCCATTTATTGCCGAACAGAAGCAGTATAAAATAGTATGCTATTTTGTATTTAATTTATCAATTTGTGAGCAATAAATACTGCTAATAATATCAAAGTACTAAAATGCTAAATAAGTTGGAATTCGCCAGTTGTTAGTACTTAACTCGAAAATACTCTACATCAAATATACATTATTAATATATCGAGTCGTGGGTTTTGATGCTGATCTTATATATATAATTATTGAGAAGGCAAATAATTTAATCACAGGTATTTACTTATTGTGCTTTGCAAATATATTATTAGCTAAATATACATTACATCCAATTAAGACAATTCTAGATTCGAGCAGGTTTTTGGTATAATAAAACTATGTCATTTGTTATTGGATTTTGGCCATAATTGATTGGAAATTCCCTGTGCCCAACTATTTTGTTCACATATATTGAGCGTACGCTAATTAGGCGTTAAAATGGATGTGTTTCGGCAAATGTTTTATGTAAATTTAAATACAGTCAACCAATAAACCAAATGCTTCGCCTATTCAATGAGTGGGGAGGCGCGAATCTGGCCTGCTTGGGCGAAGCGTTAAAGATTTATGAAATCCCATTAAAAAATTAACACATGACTTTGTTAGCAGCTCTGCAGCTCAGCTCCCACGGAGACGCGACAGCTTGTCGCGACTGCGATCCTCTCTGTTATATTTTGGTCTCGACTGGCTCTCACCTTTAATTAAATCATTTATGCTAATTTTCTGCAAAGTCGTTTATTAAATTTTAGTAGCTCGCAGTGACGACGGGGGCTGAGCTTCAGCTTTTATGAATGACTAATAGACGTTGTTGGGACGTTGGCATTTTCCATTGTTAACTTTGCTTTTACTGTTTGCATATTAATTGTTATTGTTTCTGTCATTTGCAAATGGTTAATTAGCCACACAGAACTTTATTCAGCCGGCGAAAGTCAGCAAAGAGCATTCCAGGGGATTCAGTAATTGTCAATCATATCGAATGTGTGCACTTTTGACACTGTTATCGCTTTGCATTTGTATAATCAACAAGGGAAGGTCAAAAGTGTGCATTTTTTTTTGATAATGCGCCTTTTGTGCAAGCAAAGATATATAATTGGGTTTGCATGCTTGTCAGCGATTGCATTTCATATTTAATTAACTTTGAAGTTAAATAATCAAATAAATGTTGTGAGCAAAGTATTACTAATGAGTTGGCTTACATAAAGTGTGTTTATGACGCCAATCACATTGTGATAAGGGCCTCGTTAATTGAGCTTCAAATATGAGCCCAACGTGACATTTACATCAGATCCAACAGCGGATGTCAATTTGTGTGCATAGACTATTTATTTAAAATTTACTTCATTCGATATCTTTCAGATAGAAATTAAGCAAATCACAAAATTATATAATGATGGCTGTCCCAAGGCCTTTGGCACCCAACCAGTTCAACAAATACAAACAATCAGTCACCTGTTTGTTTTCTCGTGCAAAATGTCTCACTCAAGTATGTACAATTAAGTATTTTAGATAAAAGTACAATAACAAATGTTCAAACTCATGGCGAGAATCGTTAAACGCATTTTTTTTTACTGCTAGTTCAAATGAAATTTATTCGATTGCACCTTACACTTGTTTACTGATATAACTTTTCCAGAATTTAACAACAAATGTTTTTATGGAAAAGAATAAAAATTTAAACACTTTTAAAGAGAATTGACAAACGCCTAATTAGTGTAATGGACAAGGCAATTCATATACTTGAATGATCAAAGATTGATGTGTGTCTGGCAACTGAAAACAATTTCTTGGAAATGGTTAATTGATTTAATTAGTTCTGATTGCAATTGCTCATTTTTGAAGCAAAAAACTATTATTGAAACAAATTGATTGACTAATTGGTGCTCAAACTATTAAATGTTTGCTACCTAAGCAAGTGCAATACTTTTTGTTCTTAATGGTTATGAAAAAATAGTTTTTTTTTCTCAAAGAAAATAATTCAATGGGAATCTTTTAACTTTACTCGTTATGTACAATGAAACTAACATCCATTTGTTTGATTGCGGCCTCATTGGAACAAGCATTCTTTTTGTATAAATTGAACCGCAATATAAATAAGCAGAACCTTGAAGGGCTTTCAAATTCAACAGATTATTTTTTTTATTTTTGATTTTATCAACAAATTGAATTTTCGTGTTTCGTGTTACGTCGTATCTGTGCGCAATTTCTGGGCATGCATGTGGAGTTGTCGAAAATGCTATACATAATACGCATTGCAACGGCTAACCAGTGACAGCCACTGGCATTGCCATTGCCACTGATACTGCCACTGCAGCTGGTGGTGCAATGCCTCGCCAATGACCGCGAACTCGAACGGAACCCCAAGCATGGTCGAAGCTAACGAAATGCGGGCAGCCACCGTTGCACAGTGGCTATATTTCACTGCCCCGCCGATATTTTAGCAGTTTACGGTGTTAACAAAATGTAGGTCATATTGTTTTGCATTTGCAGATCGATTTGTAATAAAGAAACGCTTTCTTTTATTTCTAGAAATTTTTACTGACTAAAATAGAAAACAGGTAAGAACGCTGTGGTCGAGTGAGCTTGACTGCGATATACCCTGAATCCAGTGATGATAACTATATCGACTCGAATGTTTATTGTGATCAAGCATATATTTACTTTATGAGATCGGCGTTGCTTCTCCTTTTCAATGGGTAAAGGCTATAAAATGTGGCAAACCTTAAGTTACTTCTGCTATTCATGACGATATATAAAAATCACTGATAGCCTTGAATTTGTTCCACTGTGAATTTGTGTTGATGCATTTACTGGGGGTATAATTGCACTTGACTGATTTTTATTGTGACAGGCGCACGCTGTTCAGAAAATTAAATGCCCCAGCCACAGTAATAATGACAACAGCAACAGTAATAAAAGGAACAGCTACTACTATATGCCGCACCGACAAGCAATTAAAAGAGTGTTGCAAATGTGGCCAAGAGCAACAGCAGAAAAATTGGTGATTGCTACAGAATTTTATTGCGGCTCAAGCTGGGGCAAGACCAAGTGTGTTAACTCGGCTTATGCATCCCTCTTGCTGTTCCAATTGACAATATGCACTATATTAAACTGTAATTTGCCGTTTGTTTTAATTATTTTTATTTTTGTTTTAATAGCACCATATTGAGAGATATAACTGATAAATGTTCTGAACAGTGAATTTTATTGCTCTATTTAAATGTTATTCAGTTTAAATATGCGTAAAACCTGAAAAAGTATGTAAAATATCAGAACACACATTGCAAAGGAGAGGTTGACAAAGTGTTTAACAATCAAATAGTTTATAGTATTTGCTTTGCTTCGAAAGGGGAACATGTGCCTTGCGTAATCATTTTGGCAAGGCTAAAAATCTCATTAATATATTGATTTAGCTCGGCATTGAAAGTGGTTTAAACCAAATAAAATTAATCAGTGGGCTTACAAAAAATACAAAAGTCATTTAACGCATGGCAAGGATTATGGTCACATTAAGAATGTAATTAATTTAAATGCATTAAAAATGCACAGTTCCATAAAGAAAATAAATAAATTACTGCGCAGCAGCAAATTACAACTATCAGTGGCATTTAAAACGCAAATTAAAAAAAATATCATATAAATAATTAAATTACAACAATAACTGCATTGAAACTGCGAAGCGAGTTGAGTTTTGTTGCTGTTGTTCTTGCTGATATTGTTTTCATCACCGACCCATGGGAAAGCACCCAGGGGAGCTGTAGCTCCAGGAAGAGGGCGTGCCCTTTTGCTGTCACTGCCAGCTGATTATTTATTTTGTGTATATATAGTATGCATTTACCGGGCCTACTGCCCGGTCATGTTTCGCTGCCAAGGAGCAAACTGCCAACAAGTACTGCACACGGATTGACATAAATAAAATGGGCAACTGTGTGCTGTGTGTGGTTGGTCTGGCTGTCGTGGGAGCATGAAAACGATTTTAATCCATTCTGCGAAACACGAAGAAAGAACTATTCTTACACACTGCAGTTTAAATACTTTATTCTACAATACACTTGTGCAAGTTGTGCAGTTTGCACAGATATGTCAAAAAAAGTAAGGTGTGTGAATAAATTTTGGTATACGAACATTTTATTTAAATGTTTGTTGAATATTACACCCAAACAAGAGTAAAGTTAACTCCTATATTTAATTATAAGTATTACAAATTAGTTTCTTTATTATACATTATCTACTTTAACATCTAGACATCATTTATATTATTACATACCTTTAATCATTGTATCTATAGTAAGTTTTTTTAAAATATTTTTTCTGGCGTATAACGCCGGCAGTTTGGTTAAGTAACTTATTGTGAGGGTATGTTAAATAATATTTTTCTTTGCCGACCAAAGGGCATACATGGCCCAGCAATGCGAGCCGCTCGTAGTGGCAAAAGCAAAACGAAATCCGAGAATGAAATTTATCTGCTGCAATTTATGGCGCATGTTGACTGCATACACAGTCTGCGAAGGGAGTGGCATCCTCGTTGAGTTCATAAATAGCATTGTTGCATGCAACATGCACTCGTCTCAGACCGCACACTTGAGCCCCGACTTAACTTAGCTCGAGTCGACTGGACTCAACTCGGGGCAGGCTCTAATTTTTATGAGAATGTTGCGTGCTGTGTCTGCTTCAAGGCGTTGCCCTCGTGTCGACGACAACGCTGCACTTGAGTTCAGTCAGTGGCAGCAACAGCAGCATGGCATTATGCAGCCACCCACAACTGTGTGTTCTCAACAGATTTTAAATGCAACATAAGCAAAACGTTTAAACTACTTTATCAAAATGCTAAATGCAAGCTCCCAACATGGATATAGTGTGCTGCATATAACACATACGCCATGTACGCGGCTTCTTGAATTTAACACTCGCTCAAAAATGTCAACTGCAGATTCCAAGTGATGCAAGAAAGTTAAGCATGTAACAAAGGTCTGGTTGGCAGACTAAGGAAATGCCGTTTATAGGTGTGCTTCCATTAAATCTACTACTTTTGTTAGGAAAGAAATTTATGATATTTATTAGATAAATTATGCTTTTCTATTGTCTGCTTAAATATGCCAATTATTTGGCTATCAAAAATTACCCTTTATCGACTTGTGGCATTAGAAAAAATTCGTTGTACTGGGACTAACAATCGACGTTTGTAACTGTATGTTAGTAACAAGCAATTCAATTAGTTTGCCGGCAGCAATAATGGCAACAGCAACAACTACAACAATCACAACAAAAGTTGCAATAATCTTCGTAGTTGAATAAAGGGAAGCCAATGTGAGCCTGATAACTAGGCGAGGCTTTTTGGGTGGCAAACTTTTCACAAGACTATCAACAACAGTGCTACTCATTGTTGTTGTTATTGCTGTTGTTGTTGTTGAGAAGTCGCACTCCAAGCAGCAAGGGGAAGTAAAGTGTGGCATGTGAAGAAGCTAAGGCCGAAAAGGAAGCCAGAAAAGGCGGACAGAGCTGGGGAAATGTCGATGTCCCAGTTGCTTGTTTGATTTGGCTGGCTGGCTGGTTGGTGCTTTTGGCTGCTCGGCATGTTGGCCAACAAATTGCAGCCACAAGAAACTGTTTTTTGGCTTCCGACTTCTTTGCCATTCCTTGCTTGCAGCCTTCATTGATTACTTTGTTATGGATTTCACTCGGCTGATTTGGTTTCAACAATTTCTACGCTTCCCTTTGCCAATTTCTTTAGATTACAGCAACAGCAACAACGAAAGCAACAACAGCATTCTCTGATTGCACCAATCATAAACAAGCGACAAAAGTTTGTGCAATTTTATATTCAATATACACGCTGGGAACCATTTTTGAGTCAGTGCTCTTTGTATGTGAAAAATTGTTAAGGATATGCGAATATATTGAATCGCATTAGCTGCATCAGTTAACCCATAATGTTCTGATTCCTTGAGTGCCTCAATTTAAGTCGGTCGAAATATTGGCACTTTAAGCACTTTAAACTGATGGCTCATTCCTGCAAAAATCATATGTAGATACGTTTATAATTAAACTAAAAGAGCGCAATTAAAATGCAAGCCATGCGGCGAATTTATGATTAGAGAACGCGGTACAATTTTATGCACGTTTCTGGCTTGGACTTCAAAAAACTTTTAACTAACTGCCAGGGGGCTCCCAAGTGGCGCATGGAATAATTCAACGCACAGACAACGACAACAATAAATAATCTTCGTCTGTGTGCACTGCTAAAAAGATCTTTTCAATTAAAATAACAGTTTTATAATTTGATCAGCTTTACATACACGATGGTAATTGGAGAAAATCGAAATTACAAAGATTTAAAAATAGTGGAAGGCTTAATTAATAATTGTTAGCAATATTAAATAAGCAAAGAATATTGATTTCAAGCTAGATCTCATATATAAATATTTTTGGCTCAGTGCACGATAAACCGTCAGAGATGGAAGTGTACTGGGCCAGCACTTAAGCGAAATGACTGGAGCTTAACTTAGGCCAAATGCAGTTGGAATGACAGGGAGCAACATGCAGACAGGGAGGTGAGCAGGAGGCAGGCGACAACAGAAGATGCACCTTGAACGTCTCTGGATTGTTGTCTGTTGTCGTCGTATTTATCACTGCTGTCTACATACCAGGTAGGGGCAGAATTTTGCCGCAGGTCAGGTTACTGTGCAAGCCGATTTTTTAATTTTGGTCTTTGGTATTTCTTGGTTGTTGTTTTTGCAGCGACACAAATGAAAATCGTTAAATTGCAATGCCAGCGAATACGCCCTTTGTGTGGTGTGTGTGAGTGTGTGTGTGTGTGTTGGCAAAATGTGTGTTGCACAGTTCATTGCCCCAATGCAAATGCAGCACAGAACACAGCATTTAGCTTGTAAATTTGTTTTTATTGAATTTCATTGATAATTGCTGGCAACGTGCATGTAGCATGTTTGTGGCTGCAGCCGTTGCAGCCGTTGCACAGTTGTTTGTTCGATTGTAATTCGATTTTGTTTGCATGTTAGCTCTAAATGCGCTGCTATTTGCCAAAATCGATTCGAAATTTAATTTGGGTCATAAGCAATCAATCAGTTATCCGCCGGGTAAGCGAACTCTTTGCCCAGTCATTGAACTTTGGATTTAGCGATTTACTATTGATTAGTCAGCAGTGGTTAACATTGGGCCATCACACTAATTAACATTTTAAAACTAGTTTGGTTTTATAACACTTCAAACCGCATCATGTGATTAACAATTCATCAACCTGACCGTCATTATTGCTGTTAAAATTTAAGTGCCTCGAAAACAATTGTTATTGTGATGCAGCAGATTCTTTTTTTAACAGCTTATAGTAAGTGGTCGTCGCTGCGGAACGAGCTTAAAGTTTTTATTTTCGATTACTCGACTCGATTGCGACTGAATCGGCATTTGAAAACAAAATAAAAAATGACAACAATAATATACTTGACCAGTATATCAGAATACTTAGTAGGTGTTAATACTAAAACGCCGAGTAAATCAAGACATTGACAACGAGATAACAAAAAAAAAAAAATAACTAAAAACAAAAAACAAGACCGACAAATATTCGCACTAAACTAAATGTTTGTCACGCGAACACTTTGGGCACGTGGGCTTCTTGTTATTGTTGTTTTTTTTTTGTGTTGTGGCTTTTGTTGTTGCTACCAACATTCGCAGTGTTTGAAGTGCCATGCAAATTGAGTACTTAGCAAATTGCAGTTATTAAAAAACCAGCACGCAAAGTCACTACCAGCGAAAACGCGATCGCTTTTCTGGTAACTTTTCCCCTATTTCAAATAATTGCGACAACAAAAAAGAATTGAACTTATTTATATGCTAAAAGCATACAATCAATTTGTTGTAACCATTCATTATTCATTAGATGTGGCTTAATGCCTATTAAATAATGTCTTGCGATTACCGATGACAAATTTTTGAATGCTTTCAACTCACATATATCATATAAACAAATTTCAAACGGCGAATATAGAGGCATGTTTTTGTCCAATATATTCAATCGTTATAAAACTTGTGGGATATTGAGTAAATATTTAAAATCATAATTGTGGGCAAAAATCAGAAAATGTTCTCAGTATTTACACAACTTTTTTAATAACTTTTTGTTTGTTGTTTTGTTGGGCTTAAGGCAAAATAAATACAATCAGTTGTTAATTAAAAAGAAACTGCCACAATGTGTATGAGTATATCAATATTTAATATATTTTGTGAATTCAATGCCAATAAATATTTATACTTAATGAATCCTACAGTGTGTGTGTGTGTGTGTGTGTGTGTGTGTGATTGGTGGATACAGCTGCTTCTTATGTGTGTGTGTATGCTGTGGTTGCAGGTCGCGGTTGCTGTTCTTGTGGATGCTGCCATATTTGCAAAATGTTAATCCGGGCTTGACAACCTGACAGGGTGACAGTGTTGAGCGTCAAAGTTTAATTGGTCAATGTCAGATAGTTTGACATCGGGGGCTTTATAATTGATGCGGCTCATTAACTTTAACTTAAATGTAAGTTTAAAGTTGCATAAGAAAATGAATTCGTTGCATACTATATTGCGTGCTTATATAGAATATATATATATATATATATATGTATATACTAAGTTGTCCCAGTTTAATGCTGCAATGCTTCTGGGCCAACGAACGAACGCCTTTGCTGGCAAACATAAAAATGGTAGATTTATGCAAATGCATCCTCTCGCCCAAGTCGCATCTACTACATTCGCTCTATGTCAATGTGTTAGTAGCCCGCCAGACACAAGCTGCGATATCTTCGCACACCCCTTTGCTTTGTAGCTTCAGTTTCTGGGCGGCATTGCTCTGTTCTTCCCCCTGGCTGTCTGGATGCCTTTTGCTGTTGGTGCTTCTTGAGTGTGTGCGTGTGTATTAAGTGTATTGCATTTACAATTTATTTGCTTCTATTACTCTTTTTATTCATTATTCGTCTTTTTCACTTTGTTATCGTTGTGCACATTTTTCTTTCCTTCGGCAAGGAGCACATGAGAACAGGAAATGGAAGACTGAACAGAAAATGGCAGCGCCAGGTGGCAGAGGAAAATTAAAAATGTAATTGCGATTAAAATTGCATGACAAATGCATTGCGAAATGCTTAATACTTAGCATCATCTTGTCCGACAAAAGGGAATCATGATTAAATACATATATAGTATTTTTCAATCTGTCGCATTTTAAATGATTCATCAATAAGTATTTGGCACTGATTGATCTCGCAATAGTTTCGCCTGTGGCATCTCATCATCATCAATTCACACTTACCCTAAATCGAATTCCAGTTTGAAATTAACACAAATCCGTTGATAGAGTCTGACGAGCCCACCGAAAGTAGAAGAAGAAGCAGTTAAACATAAGTATATTTGTTGGATCAATTAGCGCGACACAAAAATAATATTGTAAGGCACTTAATTTTTTTTTTTGAGTTATCTAAAAATACATTTTTAATTTCATCAGACTGCAAAAATTGAACAAATTTGCGAACAGCAATTTGATGTATTTACTTTTACTATATATTTACAATATATTATATTATATGTTTACGAGAGTTGTTTTGGGTGTCTGCCCAGTTGTGAGTGAATGCATCTATATAGCAATGATTTCCTGTGCCAATGGCCGCCACACGCGGCACGCCAACCACATCGCACACCATTGTGTGCGTTCTTTGTTGCAAGTCAGAAATGCACAAATGATAAACACACAGCACAAAGAGCACACACAAGAAACAGACGTCGTTGTATGACCGCAAATTATTGGACAGGTGCAAGTCTATGAGAGGCCCTGCAGATACCATAGAAGCAGGCACAACTGAGGGGGCAACTATATTACCCACCGCTGATCACGTGACCGGCTTGTGATATGGTGTCGCTGTGACCGGCGTCGTTGAGGACTTCGATGAATTTCTTTGAGTGCTGTTTTTGTTTTGATTTTAAATACGATTGCGGTTTCTGTTTCTCTTTTATTTATTTATTTATTTTTTTTTTGTTTGTGCGCACTGGTCGCGCTTGTGAGCGACTGAATGTCAAATGATTTGCCACGAAAATGCTTATACGCGATTTATAATGTCACTAATTAATTTTCGCTATTTGCTGGGCAATTGTGCGACCAAAAACTGATGCTAATGCGATTGCGGATAGACTAAACAAGCAATAATAATTTGCGGAAACAGTCCCATAGCTATGCCCTAAACAATTGACAGACATTGCTGTTGTTGCTGTGCTGTGTTGGATATTATTAATTTAACGGATTGTTTTCCAAATAGTTGTACGCATCGCCGGGGTAAACAAATGCTCAGCTCTCTCGCTCATTCGCACACGCTCGCAGTTAAGCATCTAGACCGGAACAAAACACAGGTTGACTTTGTGAACCTGTCACGACATCAACATTTCGACGTAGCTTACGCATTTCTGTGCTAGTGCATAGTTAATTTCATAAAAACAGAATGTAACGTTAAATGTATTAATAGCTTTAAACCTGTTCAAATCGTTCAAGTGACATAGTAAGTTAAAAAAAAAAAAAATAAATAAATACAACAAATGCTGAGCATAAAATTATTTAAAATATTATGAAATATTTGAAACACGTTTTGCATTGCTAACAAACGTAGCTAATCTATTGTTGTTTGTTAGTCATAGAATGAAATTCCGTTTCTTTGATTTCTTTCACATATATTTTGTTTTTAAGAATTCTGAAAAATTTTTGATATTTATTTACTTGAAGCCATAACATTTACATTTTTAATTTACAAGTTAAGCGTAAAATGATTAAATGCCTGATGGACAAGATATCATTTCGATTTGCATTTATTATTGTAAAGATATTTATTCGTATTTTTAGGTATGCGATGTTCAGGCGCACATAACTTAATGTTCGACCCTCGTCACAAATTTTATTAGAAACATTTGATTAGGCATTTTGGTTAAAACAAAATTTTCGACTTTGTGTTTCTTTTTTTATTTTGTTTATTATAAGCACACATTTTTACAAAATTATTATTTTTTTTAGTTGGGCCAACTTTTCCGAGGCCCAAGTGTTGGGTTGTCTGGCGACCTTTGATTTTGAAATGTCTGACACGTCTCAGGGTGGAACATGTGCAATTAGCCCTACAAGAGGCCATTAAAACTGTCCGGCCCATGCTTATGCAATGACACTTTGCTTAATCCGTTTGGTCAATCTATTTTCGGCGCTGAGATCGAATCGAATATACTCAATATATAGCGAGATCTTAAGGTGTTCAATCTCTGCACTCTTTGCCACATATGCCTATTGAATTTTAATTGAATAATTGTATTTACATTTTGCACGATATACGCGAACAGTTTTGTGTATTCCGTATTGGTTTACTTTGGTCTTTAAATTGTATTGCTATTTTCACTTTTGTGATCGGATTGGATTGAAGCGCGGTGCGTCTTGCATCTGCGAGTGCCACGACGGGTTTGTTGTCATCGCCGTCTACGGTTGTCTCTTGGGCGGCACTTTTGTTGGCTCGATCTCGTTCGCTGTCGCCGTCGTCGTTAACATTGCGTCGTCAGATGCGGCTAGTAGTAGAGGCTGTTACGTTTTGCGTTAACGTTGTTGCTGTTGGAAGGTTCGTGCGAGGCTGATGCTGACCGCGACTGCGACTGCGACAGCGGCTGCGACAGCGACGTGGACGTCGTAGCTGTCAGATTTTATTGTACAATAAATGACGGCACATCTTAGCCAGACAGGCAAATATGCGTAGTGCTGCTTATGAATTGGCTGCTAAGCCGGTTTTTTGGGCCATCGATCTGCAGGCCAAGTCAAGAGTGTGTTGCCGCTTGGCTGGACCTGGACTGCGGTGTCAATGGGCAAGGCAAATACGATGCACATTGAAAACCAACAGCAAAAAAAAAAAACAGCTAATAAGTACAATGAGAACAACAGCAACAACCAGACAGCAAACATGCAATAATTAACGGCTGCCCTTTGCACAATTAAGCAAATCGACAGAGTCAAGTGCATGTCATGTGTTAGTGGCGGGTCCAATATTAGAAAATATTTTTCATTTGCCATTATTTTGTTTAATGACAACGCCCTGTGACAGTTCAAGTGGTTTGTTGTGCACACTTAGCTTAGTCAATTTTGCAGCGCTCGTGGCAACGTTAATTATTGTGCTTAAGTCAGGATAAAAGGGAGTCACCGTATCCACAAATATTTGCTATTAAACGCTTGGGTTGGCACTCAACTCGTTGTCGTGACAAAGTTTGCAACTTCTGCGAATTTCCGGCAATATTTTTCAGTCAACGCACAGACAAGCAGCAGGCAAGCGAATGCAAAAGTTTTTGCATTAAATGCAAAATAGTGTTAAATAATTTCTGCTATTTTACGATCATTCATTTTTCATCGTTGTGGCGCCTCATTCTATGTCTGTGTGAAAAGCGGAAGTGTTGCACCCACTCTGACTCCTTACCAATATAAACTTGCCTAGCTGCCACTCTGGCTGCCACACCGCATACTTTATAGCTACTCCTACGAGGAAGGGTTAAGTGGCGCCTTCGCCAGTGAATTAGCACAAAACCGCATGTAGATTTGTTGATAACAAGCCGAGCACACAGACAAAGAGCCAACAAGTGTTGTTCTTGTTGTGTTCTCGCCACTGAAGCAAAGTGCAGTTAGATCCTGTCAAGTTGCGAATTTTATGCGAAATGTTTAGTAATTAGTTGCATCCGCCTGAGGAAATTACTTACCAGCGCCACTGTCGACTGCACTAGCCCATACTTAATGCTATCAAGTCCAAACCTTATCCCAATCCCTATTCACTAGGAGCGTTGACAGCTCTAAGGAAACCCACGGATCGTATGTGTGCTCTGCTGTGTGTGTGTGTGTGTGTGCATTACTCATACGCAGCGAACGTTCATAACTAATTAAAAGTTGCACAGCTCGAAGTGCTTGCGTTCCCTCTCTCTCTCTCTATCTCTTTTTCTCTCTTGCGCTCATTTGGCCCCTATTTATATTTGAATTTGTATCTATCTCTCTCCCACGCTGTGTGTGTGTGCTTTGTTAACCAAGACCCTTGGCAATTATTTGTAGCTGCTGCTGTTTTAATTCAGCTAAAATATTTGCACGCACCACAACAGGAAGGGTGGCTTCTGGGGTGGTGGGAGGCATTGGAATAGGAAGGGAGCCAGCCACACGTGGGGTTGACCTGGGTCTGGGTCCCGTAGTGTGTACGCTAAACGCAACAACTTCTGGGCAACAACAATGAGCAACTGTTACAATAAACACTGTCTTGCATTCACATTTGTTACTTTGTTACTTTGTTAATTTGCTCATGTTTTTTTTTTTCGTGCAAAACTTTTGCCGAGCACATCTCAGTGTGGGACACTTTGCGCTTGAATTGGCATCACGTATGTAATTAGCACCTGACAGTTTACCTATGTGGCTGCTCGGTTGGCCTCGCATGTGGCGGTGTTGCTTTTGTTCGAGTGCTTGCGTTTTGATTAATGAAGCTACTGGCACTTTATGTTAATTTAAAATTAATTTTATAATTAAATTTGTTATATGGTTTTCAAAAGTTATTAATAACAGGAAGAGTGTAGCTAAACTTGATGCACTTTCAGCTTTATAATCATTTTGATAATAAACGTAAATATTTAGATCGGAAGCGGAAGCAAAACTTTGTTTACCCCGAAACCTTACAATTGATTGCGCACACAAGCGAAAAGGCCTATACAAATCCGGATAATCTGTTCCGTTAAATGATGACAAAGCAGCACATCTTTTTATCGAAACTCTTGAATAGGTCAAAGTGAATGAATCTAAGTATTGCAAATTTATTATATGCGTTTTAAAAATCTATTTAAAACGGAACGTATTCTAAATTGCGATTTCATAGGGTAAAATTGAGACTCGTGTTTCTTATTTTTAATAGCTGCATAAACCTAGATGCCCAACCAAGACTAAAAATGCATTGCTTTAGAAAATCTCTTCAGTTTTCACAAAATTATTGCTATGGAAAGATTTATATTTATTGACAAGCACTTATCCATAGACAAATAGTTCATATATTAAGCTATTTGCTGTTTCCGTTTATGTGGCAACAAAAATGTATTAAATACATATAAATATATTATCAGTTCTATGACAATCAATTTCCTTAAACTTTAAGTTGTACTTTGCATGTCGTGCTCTGAATTTCTCTCATGCGCGCAAAAGTATGCTACGTATTTTACATTTAAGTCCGCCCTTAAGGTATGCAATATAACATGTACTCACCTTCAGTTCCGTGCAAATCATTTAACGCGTTCACAACTCTGACAGCGATGATGGCGTCATCTGCGAGGTGACCGTTGTTTTTTTTATACCCTGAACCCATTAAAAATGGGTAAAAAGGGTATAATGGTTTTGTGCAAATGTATGTAACAGGCAAAAGGAAGCATCTCCGACCCCACAAAGTATATATATTCTTGATCAGAATCAATAGTCGAGTTGATATAGCCCTGTCCGTCCGTCCGTCCGTCCGTCCGTCTGTATGAACACGCAGATCTCAGAGACTGTAAGAGCTAGAGACTCAAATTTGGAATATAGGTTCTCGTATACCAGGCGCAGATCAAGTTTGCGTTATTTTTTTCGATAACTGCCTTCGTTTATCGAATATCGATAAATTAAATTTCCGATAGCAATAAATGCCACAATTTTAAAGACAGAATCTTCTAATAAATAGATAATATGCATATGCATATGCATATATATTGTTGATCAACTGCCCAAATTTCGTCAAGATCGGATAAGAAACACCCAAGTTATAGTCGAATATATATTGTCATATTGATCTCATTTCTATCAGCAGCCGCAAGCATTTTCTGAATGCAGAAATTTGCGAGCGCATGTGTGAGAAAGAGATGGCATGATAATCGACGCGAGCCTCAATATGTTTTTTTGTGTATTGCGTGTTTCACGTCTTTGTCGGCAGAGGGCGCTTGCAGAGCTGCTCGCATTTTAGTGCAAATCTTTATAAAGGGGAATTCGCCAATAATAATAGAATATATTTAATAACTGGGTTCAGGGTATATCGTAGTCGAGTTCACTCGACAACAGAACTCTTACTTGTTTTTTTTTTTTTACCTTTTTTACGCTTTTACATTTCTCACCAGTCGACTCGGCGCATTGTGCGAAAAATCAATAATTCCTTAAGTCTCTGCGCATGTGGCCCACTACTGCATTGCATCTGCTAAGCATTTTTTTTTTGTTTTTTAAATTTGCTAATATTAAAAAAACAATGTTTCCAGTTCGTAATTCAGGACGTTGTTTTTTGATTAGTTTTTTGCCTACTGACATTTACCCTGACCTTTGAATGAAAGAAGGCCAGTGCAACTAAATGAAAAGACATAAGAGTTTAAAGAATTTAAGAATACCTTTCAGTTTTTATTACATAATATGCATTTCGCTTTCGCTTTTTTTGTTTTAGCTTTTTCACTTAACGACAGTAATTTTAAAACATTGTATTTTTTTTCTTTGTTAAAGGTAGGTTCCATATTTTGTAGTTTTAGCTTGTTGATGAGTTCAAATTTAGACTCATGGAATTTAGATTACTGTTTACCTTTAGTCGGTCAGCTTAATAATTAGGTATTTCATTTTATAGAATTTTTATTGTCCTTTAAGTGGACATATTTTCACTTAGCTAATAGTTTTTTTTTTTATTTTGGTATGCCTTACATTGCTGGCGCTCTTTATATGAATATAGTTATGTACTTTTGTATTTATTTATGTAGTTATTATGTATGTTGATTTTCAATTCTGAGTCTTAGTATCTACTGTATGTTAGGAAAACAGTTTTTATATACATACACATATGCACATATCCATATATATGCGTTGCTTAAACTCAACTGGTGTATAGTTCAATTAAAGTTTGTTTCAACGGAACTGAAAGTTCTTAAATGCGTTTTACTTTTAGTTTTAGTTTGGTTGTTGAAATTTACAATTTATTTATTTACTTTTACCGAGTGATGGATATCTAGTTGCTACGTTGTTTATTTAGTTGAACTATGATATATGAGCGACTAATTGCTAAAAGTTTTCAACTATCATAGCTTAGGTTACAACTGGGACTGTGTCTGGTTTCGGCTGAAAGTTGGGATTGTTTACGCTTAGCTTAGGTGTGGTAATTTGAAATACTTGATTTTCTTTCATTTTTATTTGACTTACATGCAATAATTCAATTCATTGGTGGCTTCAATTTGCAATTTATATGCACAATTTACATAGTTTTTTAATAATATAGATTTATATACATATATATATATAGGTATATGTATATATTTTTTATTAATGACATTATTCGTTAATAATTTGTTAAATATGTACACTGCTTAATCCGCTAATAAGTTGAAGCGCTAATTTTTGTTTAATTCTCATGTGATTTTTAATTTTAACTTTAATTTTTAACTAATTTGTTTAATGACTATGAAGATGTTTGGTCTATCAGATGACAAAACAAATGAAATATAACCACTGTCCAAGACGTTAAAAGGGGCTCTGATTTTAACGATCTTGACCATCCCAAGAAATCATATATAAATAAATGAAATGCTCTATGCGTAACTCATAGCACCATGTTACTTCGTTGTTAGCCATATAAATATGTATAGGTAAGAGTAAACTTTATGAAACTTAAATCATTTATATATAACAGTGATAAAAGAAGTCATAACAATTTCAATGGCAATTTTTGATCAATTTATGCAAAATCGAATGTTAACTTTTTTTTTTAACTACAGTTGGTTTTATAATACTTAAATTTCTATGATGATTATTATGCAATTGTGCAGGAAATATCTTTGAATTCCTAATTGGTATCGGTATCGTAACCGTAATCGGTATCATTATCGTTATCGTTATTGTTTGTGTTTGTAGTAATTATATATATTGAATCATTTGAGGGGGAGAAACCTTTAAAGTACATACACATATACAAATTAGCACTAAATATATATAAATATATGTAGTTACTAAGTCAGCTATTCGGTTGTTATCAAAACAACGATTGGGGAACTATTACGCGCTTGTAGAGAGCTGGGATCTGTTGGAGTTGTGGGAGCTGCGAGTATAATGCACTCGAGGCGCGTAATTATAGTGGAAGACTTCCGCTTAAAATGTAGATAATTATTTAAACAGTTTTTATTTTAGAGTTTAATTCGCGATTTTGATTTTGATATACAAACTTTCATATTCGGCTTGTTGTATTTTGTATTTGTTTAGCTTTGATTAAATACTCATGATTTATTATTATTATATATTTTTTTTAATTTAACGTTTACACACAACTATAACAGAGACACATACGATTAGAAGTTAAAAATTTGTTGGTAAATGGTTAAACATTTGTTTATGCGACTAGAAATAATGCTAAATATATGAACTAGTACTTATATCTACGTGTGTACTCATAGTTAATTTACTGGCTGTTCTCATTTAATATGAAAAAATTTAACTTCTGACATACAATACTATTCTGCATTATGAGTCTAAGTTCTAATTTAATTTAAACTACAGCTATAAGCGAAAAATTTAATAAGTTATTGAATCTTTCGTTTTTTTTTTGTTTAATATTTTATTTTATAATGAAACAATTTCATTTAAGCTTTCAGTCAATTTTTTTGGTACCGCTCCTTTAAACTAACTAAATTAAAGTTGACCAATCAAGTGACGCTCTGCTCTTAAATTGTGGCAACAAATATATAAATATATTTCAACAGGCATTCGATTTGCTTAGTTTCTAAACTGAAAATGCTAACTGAAAAGCTAAAAATACAACTCTCGAACCATTTGAACTTAACCGCCGGGCACACAAGTTTTCCAATTAATCAAATGAATGCATTTGATTGCTCATCGCTGTGCTCGTAACAAAAATAAATAAATAATAATTGTGCTTTAGCGCATATATATAAATGAACACCAAAGCGTTTAATTATAGGTGAGTGTTCAGTAAACACTTTTGATTAATTACACAAATGGTTGAAAATGGCAAAAATATTACTGATGCCAAAATGAGGAACGAGCTACATAAACAGATTAATATTGGGCAAACTTAGGACTCACAGACAATATCAATTCGTATCTGATGTTTTCAATTCGCGCATCAGTTCAATATTAACAAATAGAAATTGGCATTAATGGACCGGCAGTGTACAAGTAAAATTGAATTTATTTGCTGCAATTTGGCTGCTTACCGAATTAATTATAACTGACGGGTATAAGCAATTTAAGTTTAAATAACAATTTTGCTATCTAAAATCATTTATTTATGCATTCCCAGTACCAAAGGTGCCAAAAGCCATGCATATCAAAAAAAATGAAAAGCCAAAAATTTGTATTTAAATTAAAAATGTGGCTTTTTGAAACGTTAATTTGCGGGTAATTTGAACAAGTTAAACTCGTATCAAACTGGCTTATGACATTTTAGGTAATTATTTTTGACAGAAATTTTGAATTACACATAATAATTCAATTTGGCTGCTGCTGTTTGTTAAGCAAGTATTTTTGTTTGGCAAATTTTACAAAAGCAAAAATATTCACATAATATTCAAATAAATTAGAAAAATTAATGCAAATTCGACTATTTTGGTTTTTGCTGTCCTTTTTATTTGCGTTTTATATAATTTATGTTAACAAAAAAGAAACTACTCATAAATACTCGTAATTCGTGATTCTATGAAACATATTTATTTTTATTGTATGTGTTGAAGACAATGCTCATGACGGTCATATGAGCAACGTGCATCTCCTTGTTCTGACACTAACGGGCAACGCTTATTGTTGTTCTTCTGCGGTTGTTATTATTGCTCTTGCACTTTAAGTGAAAATGAATTTCAATGCGCCAGCGAACACATAGTCTGGAAAATGTCTTATGTCGTTCGAAATTCAACCTGGCTTTGTTGCACCTAAGTGCAGTTAAGTGCTCCAGGTGTGTGAGTATGTGTGGGGAGGCTGTGTATATGTGAACATATATATATATATATATATATATTTCATATATATATGTATATGTGTGTGTGTTCCGCGCATTTTAATGTGAGTGTGGCTTGCCAGCGGAATGCAACATGCGTCCCGTCCCTACCATCGATTACAATTGTTTTCGATTCCATTTTTTGCCATTGCCATTTTTGTTCTTGTTTGCGTTTTTTGTCGCGGAAATTGTCATTTAAGTGCAGTTGTTGCACACACTGCTGCTGCTGACAATCAAATATGAGTGTTTGTGTGTGCGGCATACAAAATGCATGTTGATTGCAAAGAAAAGCCCCTGTCTTCACAAACGTAAATAAATGGAACAGTTTCGGGTTTTTTGTTTTGGTAACAGTTTTCTGTCTGGTGCATTATTAATGAGTATTTTAACAATTTGAAGACGGCTAGCACTTAACTTGTGCTACGGACAAATAGCTTACCCAATAAATTCAATACATTTGGGGTGAGTGTTGATAGCTAAAAGCAACCATAAATTGAAAAATTAAGCATGCTCATTGAATCTGTCTCTCTCGCATTCTGTGTTACAAGCGTCTTAAATTTCCACACCACAATGTGTCTAAAATCTGAGAGACTGATGTAGCAGCTAAAATTTATGCATAGTTGTGGTTGCCTTTAGACTTGGTCAAATAATAAATAGTACGGAAGATAAATGGTCCAAATGCCAAGGCATGCTCTATCTTTGCGCTCTCTCACTCTCTCTTTGTCGGCCTGAGTGACGTGTCGTCTATTCGTGTGACTGGCGCATGCATGGCCCAAAAACGATGGCACCTAAAGTCGTGGGAAGGCATCATTTATACCACATCTATGTCTGCCCATTCTACATATTTTTTTATGTGAAATATCTTTTTAGTGCATGCATATAACTGGAGCGCTATGGATTATTTTTGCCTTTCACTAAAATGGCTAAAGGCAACATTAAAAATGCATTTTCGCTGCAACAAATTGTAGTTGCCACAGCAAAAAACAAGCAACGAACCGAACAACGAGGCGAAATAAAATTAATTTGTTGCCTAGTAAAGCTCTTTATGGTTGCAGTGTCAGTTGCTTGCCAGACAGCCAGTCCAAATTTTGATGACCTCAATTCGAATGCCAGACAATATACTCCTGCCTCCATTCACCAACCCAGTTGACACAGTGCCATAAAATAAAGTCAGGCTCTTTATCCCTTCTTACACCCTTTCACAGGGTATTGTAGCTTTGTCGTGAAGTTAGTTGATAGAGATATTGGCAACCTCACAAGGATTATATTTATTCTTGATCAGCTTCACTTGTCGAATCGATATATCCGTATTCTTGCTGAAGGGATTCCGAAGAGAAAATCTTAAAATTAAAAAGGCTTCTCTTTTAAAAGAAAAATCAAATTTTTTTCAAATATACTTTCTGAGTTAAGCTTACCGCGAAAGTAAGGCGAATTTCTAAAATTCAGGGCGATATTTTTTGTTGCGTGTATTGAAAATTTCTTGCTTTTTTCATTCATAATACAATTTAGAAATGAGCCTGTGGACTCCGGTCTATAAACGTATCTGGTCTTCGATGTGCTCAGTGTAGTCGCTGTTTATTTATTTCTATTTTGTTTTGGTTTTTCTAGAATTGCACTTACAATTTGTGTTGTTAGTGAAAAATGTAATTTTGTAAAATAATATCAAGTTGGATGGCCATTGAGTGTGTAAAAAAGATGTTTGCTTTTGTGAAATTCGTGTTTGCACATCTCGAGGGCGTTTCATACGCCCACATAGAAATGTGTGTGTGTGTGTGTGTGAGTGTGTGAGTGTAGTTGTGTGTATTCATGTGGTTCAAGTTTTTGGTTCGAGGTCAGCCTTAGAAACGCAACTAAAAACGCGTAAATTGAAACTAAGAGATTCCATCAAATTCACAGCCGTTCATTGCTTTTGACATGAGCTACAATGTTCGTTACTTTTCGAAGAGAAAACTAAAAGACATTTAACGTGAACTAAAGACGAAAACCGAAACAGTTTCAAATCGAAGCACATATATATATAATATATATATATATTTCGAGCAAATCTAGCGCCTGTAATGCTGATACATGCCATGCCCATAGCCCATAGGTGTGCTGCCCATAGCACGTTCGGAAGCCTTCTCGATGCTCGCATAAACGCACCTGTAGCAGCACACATAGGCCAAACATCACTTGAACAGGATGCGCCGGAAGGCGCGTCGGAAGTCCTTGTTAAAGATGGTATAGATGGCCGGATTGAGAGCCGAGTTCATATAGCCCAACCAAAAGGCAATCGCGAACGCCGACTCGGGAATCTGGCAATGACTGCTACATGCCGGCACCAATATATACAGAAAGAAGAACGGCAGCCAGCACGCAATGAAGCTGCCCATGATTAGGCCCAATATTAGTGTCGCTCGCTTCTCCTTCTTGCGGGCAATGCGTCGCTTCTCTTTCTCGGGATCGCGGGGCTTTGGCGTTTTCGGTATGGCCGGCTCCAGTTCGGTTTTGGCCACCAGCTCCGCTTTGGATTTGGCTGCGGCTGCTGCATTGTTCTTGGCCGCCACTGCTGCCGCCTTGGCCTCGTTGCGTCGCTGCTGATTCAATTTGCGTCCAAAGATGGGCTGGCAAAGGCGAAATTTGAGCGGCTTAACTACCGCACAGCGGCTGACCACGCCCGAGTCCGAGCTGGATGGATCGAATTCACTCACCATGTCCGTATCAATGCCAACGGAGAGGGCACGACATCGTCCTGCAATCGGTGAGACGCGCAGCTCGGAGTTGCTTGGTCCTGAAGCACCACCACCAGCTGCACCACCAGCACCACTATTGGTGGCACCAACGGCATCTGTTGCCACGCAACCGTTATTGTTGTTCAGCACATTGATGGAATTGCTGCTGCCCATCGATGGCGGTACCGGAACATTTAGTCCAACGCCGCCTCGTCCCGTCGCAATCGTGCTGACCTGGAGCGTTTCCTTGGGTGAACAGGCACCACCTGAACCTAGGGCAGTCGTGGCATTGGAGCTACAATTGGGATTGGCATAGGCCAATGCCGTTTGGGCGGCGACGGTCTCCAGTTCGCCCGCCTCTGACGTGGATATATCGGAGGCCAGATCCATGGTGACTGTCGGTATTTGCATGGGCAGCGCACTATTCGGTGGGGTCTCAATGGTGGCTATCTGTCGCTGCTGATGCAGCTGCAGCTGTGTTGCGCCACTGGAGGATGGCATCGGTATTGTACCTTTCTTGTTGGTGGTGAAGCTCGTTACCTGCAACACAAAATGGTAGTTAACAGTTTGGAACACGTCTTTTCCATTTCGCAATTCCCGATTATAGGAGCGATCGAGCGCAACGATTACACAAACAAGGGCGCCACCAGCTCACCCTGAAATTGCTGAGGCAATTAACCGCTACCCCCCACCCAAAAATGCGAAACGGTAAATGTGCTAGTGTGGGTGTGTGTGTAAGTGTGTGTGCCTGGCTATTTGGTATGCGTTAATCTCACGCCGATGCGGCAGATGCCACAGCACATGCAACATCAGCTCGCCTTTGTTTGGCTTACAGCCACTGCTGCTGTTTTTATACTATTGCTGAGGGTATTTCAACTTTCTTGTAAGGTGTGTAATGCATTAAAGCAGAAATAATCAAAAATATAAACATAATATTGTTTATATTTATATTCTTCTAAAGTTTATATGCAAACTAGTCTCGAATCCAATTTTAAACAAAGTCATCTTTTAGCTACAGGTGAATTCGGCCAGATCGGATCACTATGCCTGCCTTTAATTTAATTTTTCTTAATATTGTATTGCTTATTTAATGCTTATTTGTAGCTGGTTTATTGTTGGTGACCTCATTTTATAATTAAAAGGTCAGCTCTGTGAATCTCTCCCCGAAGACGAAACCCATCGGGACTCGAAATATATTAGAGTAATAAATAAAACTTGGCCATGAGCCAGCAAGAAACTTATTTATATTAAATCTTAAGCTTTTTAAATTTATTTATAATATACCATTTTACTTTTGTCAGTCGCTTATAGTCAAAATTGAATAAATAAATATCACTGTGAGTGTTGAGCTCTTGTATGA
This sequence comes from Drosophila setosimentum, assembly GCA_035043505.1. Lineage (NCBI taxonomy): Eukaryota > Metazoa > Arthropoda > Insecta > Diptera > Drosophilidae > Drosophila > Drosophila setosimentum. The sequence continues at coordinate 677,121 of JAWNMY010000022.1, read as the reverse complement.
GGAACCTTTTGGCTGTTTAAGATATCCGAACCAAAATGACCATTTGTGACGTGAATTTGCTCTCAATTTTAAGGCATCTACATCATATCGCTCATATGGGAATCGAACTGATTCTTAAATGTGATAATGCAATATCAATGCAAGTAGGAGGTATCCGTTCTTCAAGGGTGTTTCACTGTCGGCGTAGACTGATTTTCCTTATGGATTTTTGTTTGTTTGACTTGCGTCCAGTTAATTGGAAAGTATATGCAAATTGGTCTTTAGTATGTGTCTGTTTTTCCTTTTTGCATACGTTGGAGGTCCTTCGTGTAATATTTATTAACATGGCTGCTACGTTCCACGCTCATTACAGATATTCTACTCAATCAGCGCAATTGCGCTTAAGCTGGCCGAGAGTTTTTCAACTGAAGTCAGTGTTTACCAAGAAGGTGTAAAAAAGCGACGGCATTTTGTTGAATGTAGCTGCAGAATGCCTGTCAACGACTGTCTCTCCGCACAAATGAGCAAATGGCCCAAACTGGACGAACGTGACAAAGTGTATTGGATAAAGTGCAGTGGTTGCCAGCACGTAGTACACACAAATTGACGCCAAATTGATGTTGTACTGTGCAGCGCGTTTAATATGCGGCTTTTTGCCGAAAATATTGCGCATGAGCCATATATGCCCGAACCGTTTAATGCTGAGGCCTATCCAGAGCGATAACATGATTATTCAAATAGCAAAATTTGAATTTTTGCTACGGCCGTTGCTCTTCATATCTTGTTGAACTGACTACGTTGCAGGCATGCCACAAAAAAAGAATCAGTCATTGTGAGTGAAAAGTGGGGTTGAGTAACGTTACTTACATATGTATTTCTCGATAGTAGTTTCATAACTTACCTGTTCGTTGTTTGTTTTGCGCGGATGTTTTTTAATGCCCCGTCTTGCCCTCGCCTTGGCAGCAAAGTAAATTCGTATGTACACAAAGACCATGATGCAGCTGGGTATGTAGAAGGAGCCCAGCGCCGAGTAGAGCACATAACCAATGTCCTCGCTTATCTGAAATAAAATATCAAATATACAAATAGTTTAAATTATATGATAACCTCGAGAACTGATAGCTTAAATAACTTAAATCTTTGATGAACCTACATTTATTTCGTGATGTTAAATCAGTATTAATAAATAATAAATATTTGCTTTTAAAATGTGCAGCATTTTAACCCTGCATATGGCAAGCATAAGTTAACCTAAATCCTTCAATAATAAATAAAATTCTTTACTAAAAATATTGATTTCCTAGCCATAGGCAAAAATCTTTAAAAGTTAAAGTACATTTTGATGAATTAATATCTTATACAAGTTCGGAGCGTAAGCGATTTATTTGTCAGATTTGATGCAGCGACTTAAATTGAATGCACATGTGCTTGACTGCTGAGACACACTGTGTAAGCCTTATATCCACTTACTAACTTACTGCTGCGTACTACTTGTGCGTTTTGCGTTATGCAGTTGGCACTTAAGGTAAGTAGTGCTCTGCTAGTTATTGAGTGCATAAGACTCGATTTACTATTGAAATGCATTTACTACTACGGCTGTGGAAAATGCTTTGACAGTTACTGACGTGAAAAATGGGCGAAAATTGCAAAGTGCACGATTTGCACGGAAATTTCATAACGCTAAATGAACTAAAAATATTAAATTACTGCACACAAAAGCTTTGTCAGTGCAATAATTCTGAGCCAGTCTACCGTGCTGCGGAGCGGGAGGGAGAATGAGGCATGACTTGCGGAATAGTAAGACTGTGGCAAAACAGACGCCATTTTGTCCAGCAGTGGCATTATATTTATTTAAAGCTGGTGGAACTAAATTCGCCAGAGTACTCAAATATATCCCATGCTCCAGCTGCTGCTTCTGCTGCTGCTGCTGTTGTTTTTGTTGTTGTTGCTGGTCGTATTTTGGTTTGGCCGCTGCTGCTGGTTTATGGTGGAAAACTCTTTACAAAATTATGCAAATTAAGTGTCTTGATGAAAAGCATACTAGAAAGTGCACTTGATGCGGCGAAGAGATTGCTCAAGAGCAGCTCAGCTAAATTTTTGCCCTTTTAGCCATTGTTATTGCAATTATTGTTGTTGTATAGTCGTTGTGGTTGCCGTTGTCGCGCATAATGAAAAGCCTCAATAACTGCCGCAACTTGCGGCCCCCACCAAAAGTCAAGCCCAATTTCGGCCAGCTGTTCAGAGTTGAGGTAATATCGCTGGCAGGCTTACGTGAACCATGGGTATACAATTTATTACAGAACAAATATGTATACCCTCTATAACAGAGAATATAAAAAATAAAAGGACTTTATCAAAACACAGAAAATTTAATTTATGTAAATTGAATTCAAGTTACAGAGTGGCCAACGTGGCCGACACAAAAATTTAATTTATAAGCAATAAGTGAACTGTTGCACTCGTTGAAGTCTGCAGACCTAGTGGCTCAAGTGCATCCATGTGTATCATATACCACAAACACAGGGCAGCAAGCACAACTGCGTATATGAACTTTATCCAGTCTATCCGACTATCCGTACGCTGAGAATAAAATATATTTCACTTCAACATTCTCTGGTTGGTTGTCTGGCTGTCATCTTTTAACTTGCACAAGTTGCCGCAACAAAATCAGCATACAGTATTAAACGATGGGTATAATGTTACCAAAATAAATATGTGCATATACCACAATGAGTGCAAGCAGGTCTACGACTGTGTCTATATGTATATTGACAGGCTATATATTTGTGCACAGCATAACACGGTATGTGGCAGGCAGCGAGGGGCGAGGGACCAACAGCCACTTAAGTTGCCGGGCTGAAACTTCCAGCTTATTACGCAACGGCAACAAATTTTAGACGATGCTGATACTGCTTGTGCTGCTGCTTCTGCAGTTGGCCGTCTGTTGATGCGGCTGTTGCAGCAAAAGCAGCCGCATAATAAATGGTTTCATCATTTACGGTTTATCCCTGATATATTGACAGCATTTGTCAGCGCTCCCACAACTAGTTAAACTAGCTGAAGCAGCCGATAATAATATCAAAATTTAAGCTGAAGTGGAGCACTTAAAGAAACATTTTGCTTTCGTAAGTTACGACCAGTCGACGTGCCACATATATATAGATTTTGGGTAGACTTACAGCCCGTAAGTGAGCCAACAACTTTTCTATAGGCATAAAACTTGTCCTTGAAGCCTGGACACGTATTCCTACCACCTGTGCACGTGAGTGTGTGTGTGTGTGTGTGTGTGTGTGTGTGTGTGTGTGGGTGTGTCAGCACTTACAAATTTGCGTAAATGATAATCTAGTAAAGCCGAGCATAGCAAAAGCACGGACTTGAACAAAGCTGTATTTTAGCACTAAATGGCGAAAGGCAACTTGCAGCTTGCAACAGGCGAACAGTCTTAAGCACTTGCAGAGTTTAAAATAAATTGTTCACTGAGTGTGTGTGGAGAACTGGTGCTGGCAGACTTAACGTAATTGCTAAGTTTACTTTCTGCATTTGCAGTTGCCCACTTGTGCATTTGTTATTTTCGCTCCACTTTCTTCTGTGCTGTGCTAATTTTCAGATTTGCAAATAGAGCTGAGCTCTTTTGTTTACTGAAAACTTCTTTGCGCGTGGTGCTTAGTCTGTGTAGCAAAAATGGAAAGATGCGAAAAGAAAAATAATTATTCTGCAATTTTTAATTAAATGGCAATGGAAATTGCTGCCGTTGCTTTGTTGTGCTCCTTGTCTTCATCCTGTTGTCGCTATACAAAACTTAAGCTGCTGAAAACAAAAACTCATTATGGGCGACCAAAATCGTTAGGGTGGCCGACAGTCACGTCGAAGCGACGGCGGCTGTAAAAACTGTTGATGAGCACAAGTGCCAGAAAGGACGACAAGGACGAAGTGGAAAGTGTTGATGGAAGCGCACAATTTATTGAAATGTAAACATGCACAACAGCACACCGAAATGACTGTAATTAAAAGATAAAAATGCTGTCCAGGCAGCACCACACACCACACGGCTCCACGTGGCGTATGAGTAATGCTTAAAATCTTGAGCCCGTATTTTTAAACCAACTCAACTGCCCGCTTGTGGGTATGCGCGTACACTTATGCACTTCTACAGCTAGTGGCACCCGTATATAAAAAAGGCAGCAGCAGCAGCAGCATATACTATAAATATATTTAAACATATAATATCGCAGATATTTCGTTGAAAATACAAAAGAATTTCCAATCGAATCGTTGCTAAAAGTTTGCACAAAAAGTAAGTAAAAGGAAACAGAAAAAATAACGAACCAGCATGTGCCTGTTTGTGTGTGTTTGTTTTCAACACAAGAAAAAAAAGTGCGTTTTGCCCCGAGGACGCCAGCCCTCTAACATGGTCAAAGAGGGTGTGTTGTCGAAGGGTTTCAGTTCTTGTCATCATCAACATTGTCGTTTTGCTTTTTTATTATTGCTGTTGTTGCCGTTGTTGCATTTAGTGCCGCAACGTTTTTTTTATTGGAATAAGCCAAGACACACATTGACGTTGAAGTGGCACTACTGCAACTGCCACTGCACAGTGGCAGCGGCAACAGCAGCTATGCAGGACAGTTAGACCGACGAGGGCAACGCTGTTGAAACAATCAATAAATCTTAAGTGAGTGTACAGGGAATACAGCTTCTGCCAAAGAAATTCGCGTCACATATTTTGCTAGCTTTGACAATGTTGTCAGCACTTGAATGAGTACTCTCCCCCCGCCAACCGGCGTCACCTTTCGCCTGGTTCCCTTTGCCATACTTATTTGCATTGCTGCTGCTACTGCTGCTGCTGCTTTCTTGTTTGTCGCTGCTCAGTGGAGCAACTATTTTGTAGTTTGCGTTGCCAATTTGCCTGGCTGTCTCCTTTCGCTATTGCACTAGTTTTGACTTGGACTTGCACTCGAATTTTAGTTGACTGTATTCTGCTTGCGTCTCCTAGCGTATAATAGTGTATACCCCTCCATCTCTCTCTCCCTCTCATTCAGTCTTTGTGTGTCACCCAACCAGTTCAAAGCTAGTTGAAATTGTGTTGCGTTGACTTTATTTTTCTTTGTCCATTGCGCATTTCCTCAACTTCACGCTATCCCGCACAAGCAATAAACTTAAACCAATTGCCCAAAAGACAAAAAAATCAAAAACAAAAAAAAAATATATATAGAACTGGCTACTTAAATTCTGTGCGCTAATGTTTTGGGTGGCAATATAGCGCCACTGAATGTCAAACACGCGCCACAGCGCTCGACAATTAAGCGCCGCATTGACAAAAATTTAACAGATGCCTGCTGATAGCGTGTCTCACGGCCCACAAATAACAATATGCGATTATGCAATAAAAATAAAACCATTAGGCTTGCTTGGCTACAAGTCGAAATAAATTCGGCGGAGTATTTAAACAAGAATTGTAAATTGAAATTGGCATTGAGTTCTCAGCATAATTCTCTTCATTAAAATCTAAAATTATCAAATGCCTTATCAATATTTTGCCATTTTTGTTTATAATTGTAAATATTTTGGTTTCCATTACATTTATAAATATAACTTTAAAAATGATTTAGAATAATAAAAAGATATATTAAAAAGATGTTGCTATATGAGAATTAAACATTTCTCTATTGGACATGAGGTTTAACGTTATTTTCGCGCTGCTTTGTGCATTTAATTTAATTTTTTAATAAATTGTGAACAGCCTTATCGGTAAACATTCGTTGGGAATGAATCGATATACCCTGCCAAATCTATAAAAGTTATAGATTCTTTTTTGGTGCTTGCGGCGTTTTTGGCTGTTTTGTTATTGCTGCTTAATTGTGGCTAACGGTATGCTTCATTAAATTGCAATTTTTTACCACAATGCCATGGCTGGAAATGCATTGGGCGCCATTTCGTAATCGCGCACCCAAAAAGTAGGCAACAAAAAGTTGGAATTATGCTAGAGGCTATTTAATTGTGGTCGGCAGTTTTATGGGATTATTATATGATTATGTTGCATAAAAGTAGCAAAAGAAAGGTGGTGCGGGTGGGGGTTGGGGAGTGTAACAGCCAAATAACAATAGCCGGACAGTGCTGGGGGGGCAACAAGCAAGCCCTAGTCATGCCCACCCTCCGCTTGACACTTCCCCTGCGAAACGGCGTTTTTATTGTGCGGCCTGATACAATTTTTAATGCCAACCACTTTATGCTGATTGCCAGCCTCGACTGGCCTGGCCTATTCGCCAGACGGTTCAACTTAATATTATCGTAAAAAAAAAACCACAGCTCGCCAACTGTTGCTGCTGTATGGGGTGGTAGGGACTGGCGCTTGAATTGCTCGTATTTGCCTATTGCATTTGTTTTTATTTTCTTTGTTTTCTACTGTTTTTTGTTGTTTTTTACTTTGTTATTGTTCCATATCGTTCACAGTGGAAATTGCTTGTTGACACGCAGACACAATATGCATGTGTGTGCGTGCGCGTGTGTGTGTGTGCGTGGGCTGACCTACTGCACGGCAATTTGTTCCCTCACTTACTGGTCATCTTGTGGCCCACAAGTATTAGCCAGACCCTCTAAATTTTGATTGATGTTTGCTCGTTACACGTCGTTATATAATTATACGATTACAATTTGCATTTCGTTCTATTAGATTACGTGGTTTCGAGTAGGGTAATGTGAATGATAACTCAATTTGTGTATACGTTACGCTACCAGATGATTGAGAGCTCGGGTTCAGTTATTGATTTTGCATCATTGGCTTTGGCCATTTTGGCTAATCGGAAATAAATGAAATGTGTAATTAATACGGGCATTGTCTCACTCTGACTGCAGCCACATAAATACTACAAAAAGCTAATGGTCTGGTGTGTAGCCCCAGGAAAATGACAGAAAATTAATTTCCATATAGCCTATGCATATGTAAATACATGTATGTATGTGTTTGCCATTTGGGCCGCTGTTCGGAGGGGCTTTATCGCCGCATGCATAATGTATGCTAGCTCTCCCCGAAAATGTATGATAATATTATGCTTTTAACCACAATGTCGCATACATTGTTAATCATTTGCAGTTGCCATCGTTGTAACAAATTGCTGCCAAATTGTTGTTTTGGGGCTTGACTTTTACACACACACACACACACATACGAATACACACACATACGAACACACACACATAGGCACATACACAGACGCACAAGCACTGGTGCACGCGTCGTTAATTTCAACAGTAAATTAAATACAAGCATCCTCACATTTTGCCAAAACTCGAGCCGAAGTTGTAGAAACCGGAGCCGGACTCACACCAGACGAGCAGTTAATCAGGCATAGCCATGGTCGACATCTAAACTGCCACATTGGTTGTGCTTCGAAGTGAGTGTATGTGTGTGTGTGTCTATGTATATTTCTGTCAAGCCAATTGGAAATTTTAAATGATCAAGTACAACAGAGCCAAAACAACTGACCGCCTAAGGGAAATCATTGCATATTTATTCGTTTGTGCGAGCTATATCCAAATTTCGCACTGGGCCAAATAATCGCCTGCTGGCCATTACAAGCATAAAATAATTACAATGTTTTGCCCAGGCTAACAAATCTTGCCGTTTGCACGTAGTCACACGCAGCACATATATGTATATGCATATGTACGTGTAACCAGCACGAGCCAATGCTGCCAGGAATAAAGCTGCACAAATTTTAACGCTTAATGGTTGGCACACACCCTCACACACACACATACTCACAGATGGTGCAGTGGCTAAAGGGCCGAACAGCATGACACTTGTGAGCCGAACAAGTGAACAACTGCGGCTTCAAGCAGCACATGCACAAGTTGCACAAGTCCATTGGCCAACATCTTCCATGTCTGGACGAAAGGAAGGGAGATAAGTGGGTGGCGACAGCCACTGCTAAAGCAACAACTACGAAAAGTGCAGAGTTTGCTGCTGTTGGTGTTGCTATTGTTGGGGTTGCTGATGCTGCTGTTGACCATCTCTTAACAAGCATAACAGTTTTTCACAGCTCACGCAATTTTCATTGTTTTTGTGCTGCTGTGTATAGCCTCTGCCTCCGCTTCTGCCCGGCTCCTACTCGGACAAAGCCTGTCTATTATTTATGGTCTTAAATATGCATATACAAAACCAAAATATGCACGCTGTGTGCTCTATTGAATTTGAATATTTATAATTTTTTACATCCATTTTTAATATAGAAAATGTACTCACAAAAATTTTAGCAATCATAATAAAAAAAATGTTGTTTAAGCTTTTCGTAGTTGGATCGTAACAACATATCCACATGTACAAGCATATTTCCATTAAAATACATTTAAAGTCTATGATGAAAAAATAATATAATTGTTCAACTATTGTTGAAAAGATTCTGAATTAAATTTCGTAGTCAATGCCAGTTTGTTAATTTTTAAAATAATTTTAATTTTCTTTAAATTTTATTAACTTTATTTCATATGAAGCGTGTATTTCATTGATCCCAATTTAATCATTTGTATATTTCATTCGATTTACAGGTTTTTGAAATGCCACTTTATTTTTGATTGGAATAAAATTTAATTTTAATAATAACCATTTTATTATGCTTCTAAGGCTGAGCGTAATACAGAATTTTTGCTGTTGAGCAAGTGAAAATATTCCTTTCAAATAAATGCAATAAAAAGTTAATGGCCCATTAGGTAGAGCAATTGTCCATATTTGCATTTTATAATTTGTTGAATATATTACACGTATGTGCATAAAAATTCCATTCATAAATAAAAATATTCTTAGAATGATTGTTTCTAAAAATTTCAGCAATATATATACTCTATTTGTTAAATTTTCTCAATTTTATGAATGCATTAAAATTCTTTGTGCTTTTGCATAACAAAAGTATTTATCCATTTTTATTTATGGTATAAATTCAATATGTTTTATACATATGGTTTTAGTCAGCATCCTGTGATGCTAAAACATCCATACTGCATATAAGCTGTATAACTAACAAAGATTGTAATTTGAGTACTGTTCAAATGAGCATACGATAGTGCGTATATGTGTGCCGATGTAATTTAGTTTTGACTATAGAAAATCTCGCAGTCAACGTGCCAAACTATTACTATAAATGAGAATATAATAATGTACCTGTACAGCAATGTATCGTTTAACTGAAATTGTAAGGAATATTATGACATTTTGTTGCGCATAAAGCACTTGGTTAATGATATTGAATGCATTGTTATTTCGTATGGCGTCATGCTATATTGAACAACTTTTACAACCATTAACAACAACAACAACAGCAACGACAAAATGATAAACAATTGCACTCTTTGATATGCAATACAAAGTGCCAATTAAGCTGTTCGGTTGTAATATAAAGCAATTAATTGCAGCTTTATTTCCTGATATTTTTAAAACAAAATATGTTGCCGGCACGCAAGACCAGGTATGTGGTTGCCTTCAATAAAAAAGAAGGTAACAACCCACCGAACGTTTAGTTATATTAAATTCCTGCAATAATTTTAATAAAACCCTCATTAATTCTTTAAACGGCAGTTCGCATGATATCGTTAGTGGCCAGCAAGTGCAGCACTCGATGGATATGCATGGTACTGAATGGTAATCTCGTTTGGACCTCGACTGACTTAACTCAACAGCCACTTACCATTAAAAAGTATACATGCATGCATGCAAGTGTATATATAATAATATATACATGGATTTGCAGCGTTGCTCTTACATTTTGAATATGTGTTAAGGACGGGCTCATTAAATGCGAACGAAAAGCAACAACTAATTAGAAAGCTAATTAACATTATTAAAATACAACAGCGCTCTAAAACGATTGCCAACGAGTGCAAAGTGAAACAAGCCAATGCCAGCAGCAATAAGGATTAAAGACTAGTTAGACGTACGGATAGCCCGCACTACTTAAGGAACAAATGTAGCACATGACAGCTGCCTGGTTGGGTGCCTGTTTCTACGTGGAACCCATTAGAGATTGGGTGAAGGGGTATAATGCACAAGTATGTAATAAACAGTAGAAAGCATCTCTTTCGCCATAAGGTATATATATTCTTAATCAGGATCAACAGACCCGATTTCGGAGATTGTAAAAATATAAGTTATCGTAAACCATTTCCAGATTTTGTATTATTTTATCGAATACTATACCTGTCCGATTGATGAATGAAATACATTGAATGAAATACATCTTTTTATTGAAGATCGCATTAAACACCAAACACCAAAGTTGTAGCCTCTAAAAGTATTCTCATATTGAGTTTGCATACTATCAGTATGATAAACAAAGTGAGTGTCAGTTTGGCTGTATTTTCAACAGCGCCTCGATATTAGAATCTGTATTCTAAACGATTTAATGCTTATACAAGCAGATTTTAGGGTAAATTCTAGTCGTGCTCTCTCGACAAGAACATTCTTAGTTATTTTTGGATGGGAAAGCTTGCTCATTAAAAGCACATCTAAGATGTTTACAAACGTATACCAAGACGCTGAACAAACACTCGTACACACCCGCACACCCAAACACGCACACACTCAGGCACAGCTACTCACTGTCAGTTTTTAATCGGAGCAAAACTAGAACACGATGCAAAATTTAAACATCTGAGCCGCACCGGAAGTGAAAGTTTGACGCAGCGCAGAGGTAAATAGAAATATGTCTGTTGTGAAACCCGAGATGTGTGGCATAAAGCATAGACTTTACTTTACAGCCGGTAATGTTTTAAAAATCCCAGCAGCACATGATGCCATTGTCGATGTAGTCCATGTTACTGGCTCCCACATTTGATTGGCTCTAATGGGTGGTGGCTAAAGGGAAAACTTTACTTTAATTGACAGCAAAAAGCAATTTGCCTCATTACAACGAACACGAGCGTAATTAAATGCCGCCCTGGGGCTAGCGGCGACCCCAATGGAGCAACATCATTGCCGTTCGCATTACCAGGCCCCTCGCCTCTCGCTCCCGACATTTTCCTCACCCCCTTCCTTAACGACATGGCTATAGAGCGATAAATGAGCAGCCTTCAATTCGAGGTGCCAAATACAAAGCACAAAAGGGTCAGCTACAAAGCGTCGAAAATGGCGTGGTGGAAATGCGATTTAGTTTCTTATTTGACACATTCTATTTTTTTCGCTTTAGTCTGGCTGTCATCCTGTTAAACTTTTGTATGCTGGTCGTTGTTCTTTTTGCTTTGAGCAGCTTCCACTATTGCTGTTGCAGTGGTCGCAAATGTCATTTAAAGGACAATAATAAAGTCGTGACTTGTTTTGGCTGGGGCATCAGAAGTTTGCTTACTTCCGTCATATTTAAAGCAAAGTTAAAGTTCAAATTACTGTTCAAGGGTGTGCGACAGCTGCCGTCCCAAACTGTGCATCGATTTACCCAAAAGTGACATAATTATTATACAGCTAACATAAACACACACACACACACACACACACACACACACACACACACACACACACACACACACACACACACACACAAACACACACCCTGACACACTTAATTCTGTATCACGCAACTCGAGTCACATACGCAATTGGAGGCTGTTTCAAGTGGGCGCTGGGAACAACCCCCAAGTGGTTGCTGGACATGTGCTAAAGGGCGGCCTGCATTCTCAACAGACTCAACAGCTCTAGTTTATGGCAGTCGTGTGTCTTTGGCGTCACCACTGGAACGGCCCGATCCGATCCGCTTTACTCCGTTCCGCATGTCGATTTATGGCGGGCTCAGCGCTCATATGTCAGCTGGAAAAGTGCCGCCCTTTTCATATTATCTAGCCTTGCGGCCATATTTAATTTAATAAAGCGACCAATCCCCAACGCAAAACTTTAAGCTACTATCATTAGGCGGCCTTAGCAGAAAGTTTCTGTTTGCTTCCTGTGATGCTGACCAAAGTAAATATTGAAATCTACAACCTCTGAACCGCAAGCCAAAAGCGAACGCAACAACAATGCCCCCTGCATACAAATTTGTGGGCGTTGCTGAAGAGATTTGTAAACAACATTTTGTGGCATACATTTGGGCGTTTCGGGTGGGGTAGTCTGGGTGGCATCTGCCTAGAATAACGGCGTATTTTTCTTTGCTTTTGCCACGTCTCGATTTCAGCTTCGATTCCATTGTTGGTTTAAGTTCCATTTAAGGAATTTAAACATTTCGCATGTCGCTTCTATTTTGCTATTTTGTGTGCCGTCTTAGACCCTTCCAGAGGGTATTTAAATTGTATTATGCAATTTGCCACATATTGATAGAGACATCTTTGATCCTAATTTATTTTTGCTTATGAGTTCGACCTAAGTCCTTTTATAATTAAAAATTTATTTTCCCTGTTTTGAAAATGATGATGTGACAAACCATCTCCCGTTTATATGAGTTATTTGATCTATTTATAGTTGATTTATTATAGACAAATGAATATTACAAATTGTTGTTTTTTTTTTTGTCTTAACAACGAGTAACACATTGTTATAATGATCGAATTTTTAATTTCAGATTACTATATCACATAATTGCCATTAGCTTAAAAGCGTATTAATTTTTCGGCACCTCGAATCTAAGAGCGTTGCTATTTTTTATTGGCCTTGCTGTGTGTCGAAGTATTCGCTTTTTATTTTTTTAGCGTCTGATTTCATTTCGAAATTTGGTTGGCCTTTTAGCAGACATCAGAATGGAGCAGAAGGTTTATTGGATTATAGCATTTTTATGAAGCATATAATGTGAAAAATGAGTAAATGAGTTAAAAACTTTCCCCGCCTTGCGCACATCAGCTTCGACCTCGACGAAGAATGTATTTTTATGTTTATTTACAGAAGTACAAAGTTTTGCGTTTGGGTTATTTTTTTTTATTTGTATTAAGCGCGAAGCCTTGAACTTGACATTGTGGCGATGCGAGCAAGCGAATTCATAACTACAAAGTTCAAATTGAGCGCCCAATCAATTTGCATTAAATCAAACATATTTAGAAAAACCACAAAAAATGGCAGTAGTGAGTGGAATGTTTTGTCGCTATTTCGTAAATACAGAAAGACCACTGGGCCGGCAGAAATGTGCTGCTAACACAAAAATTTATTACAACTGTCAAATGTATGGGCAGCAGATACTTTACTGTTGTCGCCAAACTGTCAGCCAAACACAGCGGAACTGGGACTCGAAATCGGGGAAACAGACGCTCAATCGCCGAATGGTAGTCATCGCTTGTGCTCTCGCTTTTTATTTCGTTTTCATGCTTAGCAATTTAACATTGCTTTGAAATAGGCTAATACACACACACACACACACACACACACACACAGACACACACACACAGAGACATGGACGAGCTCGTGATTGCTTTGCACTTTTTGAAATATATGCCCCACCGCACACCCTTCTGTGCTGTCGTCTATGCGTAGTTATTTCTGATCATAAAATCAATATGCGCATACTAAAATTTTATTTCTTTACAATTTGTATACGAATTTCCTTTGTTGCTGCTGCTGCTGCAATGCTGCTGCTGCTGCTACTGCTGCTGCTGCTGCTATTACACTCCTCAACATCACACCCTCCCCCCACCTCTTCTGTTGCTTACGATTTGCCAGTTGCCGCATTGTATTTTCTTTTATTGTTTTTGTTCTTGTTTTTTGTTTTGTTTTGTTTTTTGTTTTACTTTCGTTTTTGTTGCTTTGTAGTCCATTTAATTCATTCTATGAAGGACCTTGCTCGCAGCTCAGTTTGGCACATGTTTTGTCCATTTGGCTGTGTGTATGTTGAGGAAATGGTTAGCAAAGCTTGAACATATTTCTCTTTAATGCTCAGTACTTTAAATATTCATAGTGTGTCTTTGTTTTGTAGCATGCTTGTTTGTTATTTAAGCCAAGTAAGACGATATCGATTTTCATTAAACATCAACTTAACTTTGTCTCTTCGTTTAGTATGGAATTTCGTTGGCTAATCTATACAAATGCTTACCTATTTGCTTAACAATGGTTAAGTATAACCTTAACGAAACCCCCATGGCGTATACTTAATAAATGTGATGGCAATGCGTTGCCTTTGACACGCTTAATGACTTGCAAGTGTTTACACTGTTCCGTCCTAATTGCGTTTGCAGACAGCACAAAATGATTACCAGCAACGACCACGATATACACATTAGATGGCCCAATAAGTGAAACCGATACAACAGCAACAACAACAGCAAGCACAACTAGAGTTAAGCAACGTGAGAGATATCGCCTTAGCCATTATGTCATTCCAGAGCATTCAATACAAATTGGTTATATCTCATTTATTTTTGTGTTCTGTTCTGTTCTGTTCAGCCCCTCTATCTCTTTCACTTTTTCTTGCTTACTAGCTTGTTCTGCTTGTTATTAAATTGACGCATGTGCTTGTGACAGACAGACACACACACACACACACACATACACCACATATATGTCGATATGCTCATTGGGACACTTACATGTGGTACGTGCTGGCAGCAAGTCCTTCAACTTTACTCTGCTGACCATGCGGGCAAATAAGCAGATAACAACGGCAAGGTCTAAGGTGAGGGTGCGTGGGGAGAGGTGCGGTGTTGTAGTAGTGGAGAAACAACGCCCCGATTCTCATTCGGTATCATTTCGAGTATGAGTGACCAAATATCAATTATACAAGAGTGTACTCTTATATCATTTTCAGATTTATGGTAACGTGTGCGGGTCGGTCATATCGTTCTACTACTTCCCTGCTACTCTTGCAATGCAAACAATTTGGGAACACGAATGTTCCGCTGGCTTCGTAGAATGCTGCACTGACAGCAATTCCAGTTGACAGTCGTTGAAAATATGTGGCATCTATGTGCCATCTTCAGTTTTAGCTGTTTCTTTTTTCGTTTTGGCATCTCCTGTGCATCAGGCATGGGATCGTACTTCACTTGCACTCACTGGCAACATATCAGTCAGGCAGATAGAGACGGAGGAATGGGGAGATGGGTACAGAGACTCAGGGATATGTTGCTGCATTTTGAATCTGATTGCCTTGCCTGCCACAGGAAAGGATCACTGAGACAGGATAGCAATGTAATTTTTTTTGTTTGTTTTATTGCACATTGTGCTGCTGTCACATCGACACAACCCAAACACACAGCTCTCATCAATTGCATGCCACAATCCGTTCCATTCAAACATCCATGCATCCATCCATCCACCCATCCACCCATCCATCTATCCATGCGTCCCTTCGCTCACACCGATGTCGTTGGCCTCAATTACATGTAGTGTATCATGCCACGCACGTATTTTCATTCGCAGTTTATGTCGGTGTAAAGAGTTTAACATGTGCTTCAATTTCTGCTCGGCTGTTCAATACACAACGCATTCGGTATGCACGTAGGAATCCTTTTATAATACGAATCTACTATGTTTGGAAATTTCAGTCTGTCACATAAATAATTAATTTGTTTGCCAGCAAATTGATCAACAGCCACACTTAAGTGACATCTACTCTAAGATTCCAACAGTTTCATAGTTTGTCTTCGATAAACTATGATTTGTAAACATTTACAAATTAAACTCAAATAATATGTGGCGGCAGCTTATTGCCCTGTTGGGGATTTGCATGTGTATTGACCGTTGGCTAGGCTCAGTGTGTCGTAAAAGTTTGCTATAAATATAATCAGTTGGCCAACTGACCGACTGACGGGATGTCATTAAGCGAGTAGCGTAGTTAGCCATGTCGACGTGCGTGTTGACGGCTTATTACTAAACGACTGCTGGTCTAAATCAGACTGGCTTAAATTGTGGGATTAATTCCGAGGCCAGATAAGCCGCTCATGTCGCTTGGGGTCTGATTAAAGTGGTTTTAGTGAGCGACATAAATATATAAATTAAATAAATAATAAAACAAAACAAAACATGAGCAAGATTTGTGGCAATGTCAGGCAAAAAACTCAAATTGAAACTGGGCCTGAACACACAACGATAAATTATGATCGCAGCAAACTTGAGACCTCTATATAGACAGACCAATACCAATACCAACACAAAAAGCATATATACACACACGTGCACACGCACATGTGACCAGTTTAATATTTTATGCTAAACCACAAGACCAACTCAAATCTCATAAAGTGAACATAAAACATGCAAATTAAAAGGACCAAACACGTCGTCCAAGTTGAGGATTGAACGCAGCCATCTAACATTCACATACATACGCACACACAATGTATCACACACTCACACACACACAAACACACTAGCAAAATGAACTAATTTACACAAAAACAATACAATTTGCTAACCCATGTTACAGCCCTCTGTCCCATTACATACGTCCATATATATATCTCCCCCAGCTCATTTCTAACTGCTTGGATTTTGTTGCTTTAACCCTATTTCCACATTATACACTTAAAGCCAAACGGCGCCACCCAGGCATTTATATCCATCTATGCTTGGCCCCGTACCCCTCTTATTCGTACTTATATGTGCACAATGTACACTGCGGAAATTACTTATTACAATTGCTTAAATTGAATTAAATGATGCATTAAATCAAACTCAGTACTTTGCATTTATTTCCTACTATCACTCATTTTAAGATTTATTCTTCTGAACAATATTTGTTATATTTGTTTATTTATTCTGTACTGATATTGACTATTCAATATTATTCTTGAAATATTTAACAGAAATCATAATTGCTTCTTCCTACTTCTACCTTTCCACATTTATCCAAATGATTATTTATTTACTTAACTGTTCGATATTATTTTTCTACATTATTATACCACTTATTTTATCCAATACACAAATATTCTATACTTGTAATTCTGTAATTTTATTTTATATGCATATTCTATGATCAGTGTATGCAGTAAGTATATGGGATTACATACTGTAAATCTAGCTGTCATGAGACCCAAGCCACTGGGCCACTTAATTTGAAGCAGGCAGTGATGGTTTTCTCCAAATGTTGCTCTCGTCTGCTTCCTCAAGCTCAATGCGAGCGTAATATCAAAGAAGTTCCTGTACTCATATACATACATATGTAGCCAAGTACACACATATATATATATATATATATATATATACATATATATATATGTACTTATGCACATGTACATGTATAACCAATAGTAGTAGTTTCTTGAGGCAAAAGTCCTTCATTTGGAGCGCATACCTTTTATTTCTTGAGGTTTGGCCTGCGGTGCAAAGATTAAGTTTTTGCCACACTAATTGGCTATCTAAATTGTTGTGCATGTGTGTGTGTGTATTCCTGTAGCTATGGATGCGCGGAGCGGATGTAGTGCGCATTTGTTGCTTTTAATTACATATGTATATGAATGTGTGTTCTGACTTTTCTGTCAAGTCCTTTACGTCGATAGGATGTCGTCGACTAAGTTGACAGCGAACATAAAGTAAGAAGTTAAATGGAAATTATTTAATCAAATAAGGCAAAAGTTTGCGAACAACCACAGACAAGAGCAATATATATGTACATATATCGTATATAGTATGAGTATATAGTGAGCTAAGCCCCGACTCATGCGTAAGGAGCTCTTAGAAAAATGTTTATTCTTTCTATTGCCTTTGGTTTCAAAATTGCCAAACTAATTCATTTGATTCATTTGCATGCAGATTGTGTTTTCTGATTTTCACAAGCTTACACACACATACACAAAACACAAAACACATAAATATAGAAAATGTGCGTTTCTTTTGTGGCTTATCTCTGCTGGTTTTATATGTTGAGTATTTGGTTTATTTTTGAGTCCCAACTCGCCGTAGATACAAACGTCCGTTGAAAGGAACCTATATTTTGCATGTGTCTCTTTTTGGCATAAATCTTAGTTATTAGTAGATTTATTTTCGGCTGACATTCTCACGCAGTTTGCCAAAATTCATTCAGTCTAATGAAATGTATATGCCCAAATGCACATAATCAACGTTGAATGCATGTATGTATATTATTGTTGAATGTCTGCTATTGTGGCAAACGCTGCTCCCGGCAAGTAATTTTCTGGTTTTGCATTAATATTTTTGCACTTTAAAATCCTTTAAGTACAGCGCTCCAAATGAAATTAATGACTTAAAAGCTTTTTGTGGTGCACGTCACTCATAATACAATCAACGCGTCGTTACGAAAGCAACAGCCACAACAACAGAACAAACGAAGGCTGCGGCACGCCCCGAAAAATGGCATTTTACAGGAATTTACAAAAGTTACCAACAATCAAAATGCCTTCCGCACAAGTGACACAGTTTCCAATACATACCTGCAACGAGAGTGAGAGAAAGAGAATATTTTTTTAGTTAAAAAGGTTCGCAATTATTGTTGTTTTATGTGGCAAGTTCATGCAAAAGGAATTAAGTAACTTTAAATGCGATAAATGGGTAACCTTTAGATCCCTCTTCCTCAGGTTTCTTGGTCGACAAGTAACGCACCATCGTCCCAACAGCGAGTAAGTTTTTATGCGTTCGACTGTCAACCCCGCAGTCACCCAGCAATAAATTCTCAAGTGAACGTTAAACGTGCAACATATTCCGCAGGGTTGCCAACACTATCGTTGCAGACCCGCCCACCTGCCGGCCGGCCGGTCAGAATAAATGAGCATTTTGTACCGTTGGGTCTTGTGGCATCATTTCTCTTTGGCTCTCATTGAAGTGGCAAGCAAGCAGGACGCCAACCATAACAAAGGCAAATTGTAACGCCATTAAATGCCCCAAGCTGGCAAACGCAACAAATCGCACACTTTAAGGAGTGCTATCGAATCAGTGGCGAGCCTTAGACGACCCTTACGCTTTTCGCTCTTACCTGCCTCGTAGTCTGGATGCTAAATCAATTGCAAAAGTGTGTGCGAAACGATTGGATGTCATGTCGTTGCCTTTCGCCCCACAAGCTGAGGGCGCTGACTTGCTCCCAGAGTGATGAGGTGGGCACAACAGCAGCAGCATCAGCAGCCACAGCAGAATGTGCTAGTCTCGTCCCTCCGGAAATTGTGTGGAACAGCAACACGTAGTGTGGCAATTCATTTTGGTCCATTGCCACACTCACTTTAAGCGTTTCCAGTGCGTGGATCGATCGCATAAATCATTTTTACTCATATAATAACTTGTACTTAATTTCCGGGTGCGTTGGCAATACAATAGAAAACTATTTACGTAAAAATATTCAAAGTCTTGCAATTGCCCACAAAACCATAACATGTGATATTTCAATTAAAATCATAACTGCTACATTTTCTCACTCACTTCAGAGGTATTTTATTTACAATATAAAAATATAATTCCCTATGATTTTGCATATATCAAAAGTTAAATAAAGTTGCGCATGCTAAATTTGACTGAACATCGTTGAACAATTTTTGCAAAATCTTATTCAATGTGTATGAAAATCTTTTGCATTGAATACAATTTTCAACGAAAAATGCACGTAGAAAGTCTTTACTGGTGGGTAAAACTATGGCTTTAGAGAACCTACATTTGTCACTTTGCTTTGCTTTGCAAGCGTAAATATATATAAACGATGTAAAATAAAATAATCAATTATAATTTCGATTTAGAGTAAAAAAAAACCAATACACACAGAAAATGTATTACAATTAATAACTGTAATGAATCAGGTTTGTATTGCTGGCAATGTTACAAGTTTTCTCAGAACTCAGTTAGCGGGAGTAAACAGATTCGAATGAATGTTCTCATAAAAAAGTTTTGCGGCATTTCGTATAAATTAAATTAAATACAAATAAACGGCAACGCTGCTGGGCGCTATGGGGGCAGCTGCATGTGGCAGCAATTAATTTAATAAATCAACAGAAAAGTTTTGCCGCCTCATACTCGTCAACTAGTTAGCAGTTAACAGTCAGCAGTCACCAGACACCAGTATCGCTTCACCCGTCGCATGGCTTACTACCAGTTAACTGTTACCAGCAACTAATTCCCGTCTACCCACTTCCCTCTTACCGTTTGGCGTTCGCTTGTGTCAACTTAGCAGGCCATTAAGCGCGAGCTTAACCCATCAATGTCACAGTTGTGTGCTAAAGTTAAAGAGCTATCGATTATTATAGCCGACCGTGTTGGGGCTTACGCTCGTATATGTCAGAGCTTTGTTTCAGGCTTTTGTTAAACGTTGTTGCTGGACTTCTTTGAATTATCTTTTGCTTGTTGCCTCAAATTCTTGCAACTAGTTCTCAACTTTGCGCAATCCTTAAAGTTTAATTACATCATTTCCAGGAACGGGGTGCAGAGGGACGACGGTTCTGAGTGTTCTAGAAAAAGTGCTGCCACTTTGGCTCATAACATTGTTCGACCAGTGCGGACGAGGCCATTGGCGTCTTCGGATCTGCGTTGAGTGGTGCGGTGTGGTGTGCTGTAAGGCCAGACAACGCTGCGCTCGTTGTCTAAAAAGTAGCGGACAAGACTTTCAGTTTAATTTGAACAGGAGATGGCCCGAGGACGTTGAGGACGTTGAGGACGATGACGACGTAGCCTACTTTCTGAGGAACAACAATAAGCAAGAAACGGCATCAACAAATGCGACGCGCTCTGCTTATGGCAAATAAAGCGTGCATATTGCGTTGCCTGTATGCACTGTTGTGGGCCATTGGGGGTGGTTCTGTGGAATGGTTTTGAATTGGGGGCACTCCATTTGGAATGGCGCAAAAGAATAATACCAAAATGCTGGGAAAAACGCTACAAGCCTTTTCTTCAGCTATCGTGTGCTGTCCACTCGGATCGCATCCACTTTCACATCTACATCCCCATCCACATCAATGCGGATGCTGTCTGCTGGCTGTGTAGTTGTCCCATAAACAGTTTGTTTACTTTGTCAGCTGCAGTTGCTTGTTGCTGTTGATTCTGCTCAACGGACGGTGAATGTATATCAACACAAAGGCTCGGAGCAGAGTCTGCTTAGCTTCCTTAGTTTTAACTGCTCTCACAGTTGTTGTTGTTTTATCTTAATTCGTTTAATTATTAATTAGGTTAGAGCAACAACAAAAGACAGTAGCAAACCTGATGCAAATGTTGTTGGCAAAAACACCCGACACGGCGATTCTTTGTTTACAGTATACAAAATATTCAGATTGAAAGGGTGGAAAAAAGTTTTTAGTTTTGGTTTTTTCTTAAAAATCTTTTGTTTAATTATTTAGCACTTTTGATTTATATATCAGAAACAAAAGTACTAAATATAGCACGGAAATCGTATGCAATCTAAATTTATTTGAAAGAGATTTATTAAAGTGGGAAACTATACTTTACTATATGTATATATTTATTTAGTTATGTACGTATACACCAATACAACATTTTGGCAATGATTTACCAGAATAGAGATCTATACTAATACTAACATAGATATGTATAGATATTCTCTTATATACATATAAACCACTATACAATTTGGCTGGCCAAAAAGATTTGTTCATTATATCTTTTGCAACAAACATGTCTTAAATAGTGCATAAAAAATTTACGAGCAAACATTACATATATATTATATGATATTATTTTGTCTGCACGTAGAGTATTAAAATCAGTACGCATTATTGACTAGACCTTTATCTACTTAAAAGTGCTTGAGCGTGTCACGCGATTTTCTATTTACAAACATACGTACATACATCAATAAAAAATAATATATTTGCAAAGGCCAAGTAAATAAAATGATGCACTAATTTAAGATAACTTTTTTAGTAATCTCCACCATACGAGCAATGTTTGTGGTCTGCGACTTTTTGAGTCCCGTTTTTAATGTGCCTATTAAACTAAAAAATGGACATACCACAAAACTTAGTCTTATTTAGTTGTTGGGGTCTTTATCACATATTTGTTGGCTGTTTGTTTGCGTTTTATGGCTACGTTTATGAGCGATATGTGCGGTTATGGCAGCAGTAACACACACTTGTTTATCTACGTTGCGAGAATATTGCTCTGGATGCAGCCTGCCGCACTTGCCTCTTGCCACAGCTGCACTGGCTGCTCTGTATGTGGCATATTCTTGTCACTTTGCTGGCACACAAAACGCAGACCGAAAGCTAGTTATGGTCATGCCTCGGTCGCATGCCACAGACCACACACCTTGCCCCTTGATATTGTGCTGCAGTGTTGCTGTATCTGTTTTGCTGCTCCTTCTGCCTCTGTTCACGGTACCCTTAGTGTCGTCTTGTCGCGTCATCGTTGCCATAATGGCCGCAACACCAACAGCAATGGCAACCGCTAATGCCCCAGAATGTGTTGCACCAACCAACCGCCGACCAGCCACTCACCACTCAATCATTTTGATCGTTTGTTGCACGGTATTTGATTACACGAATTGTGCCCCAAGCCTCTGTTAAAAGAGACAGCCCTGCAGATCAAGTGTTTAACTGGAGGGGATTCAGTGAATTAGTGCATCACCTTTGCTGTCGTTACACATAACTTCAGCTCACGTTCAATTGCCGCCAACTATGACGCAACTTGGGAAACGACGCAAGTTCCATTCGAGCATTAAGCTAATGAAACAAATACCGAGTAGCGCCACGCATGAAACTTTTTGCGCATTTCGAAAGCCAGGAAAATTTCATCTGCACACTTTTAGAGAAACAATGTTGTTTTGGCATTGCTTCTATTCATTATGTCGCCAGATTTTGGGGAATTTGAGGCAGCTAAAAGTGAAGTTATTTGACAGAAGCGCACTAAAATTGCAGCAACTATATTGGCAAAATTTTTATCTGGAATGAAGCCACATGACTAAGCCATCAGTCAGCCAAGTGGCACTTGGGTGCAAAATATAATATATAATATAATAACCACGAGTGTAAATATTTATACTGTGGGGTGCGGTGCGTTGATATGACAAAAGGATTTGCGTTCGAGATTAAGCGTTTGGGATGAAGTGCTAATAAATTGAAAGTAAATAGTAATCTATTTTAATATACAGTTTGCAATTTGGTTTTCGTTTCTGGGCATGTAAAAAGCGTTGCCTATATTTCTGGGATGCCTGAAAAACACTGACGCCAATAAAGCAATGTCCACATACTCGGTACATACAACCAGCGATTTTGCTGCAAAGCCGTAAAGTTTTGCACACAGCATTTGAGCAGAGTTCAAGTAAATGGAAAACTTTTTGGGCGCTGGGTAAACAAAAGTTAATTAAAAGATTCTCGTCAAATGGCATTGCTTCTGTTCTTCTCTTCTTCTACTTGAAATTGAGTGTAAATTTAAAAAGTGTATAAAAAAAGCAAAATGCAGAAAAGGTTTGTCCCATCTCACCACATCTTAAAGCTAATTGTGGACTAACCGGAACATCAATTTAAGTGGCGCCATCGAATAAATATAGACCGCATTGCATTTTTAATTAAAGTAAAGTAAATGAGTAAACAATCCATGAGCTGCATTAATAAAGCGAATAACGAAGCCAAACAAATTTTGCAGACCGCAAATCCCAAATTAAAAATTAAAATCACCCGAACCCATTTAGTTTCATGAGCATTTCTTATGCGGCGAAAGTAAAACGCAAAGCCAAAGTTAAAAGCGTTGCGAAGCTGAAATAAACGACGTTGAAGCGCAAAGCAAAGTCATGGAATTTAAATTGAAATCGCAGTCGAAATAAAGTGAAATGAAGCGTTTAAATTGAGAGTGTGTGCGAATTCACTCACTCACGCACTCACTCCGACACACAATACACCCACACCCACACCCACACACATAAACCAGCAAAAAGTTAATGTGTGCGCTTGTTTACTCTGCGGCTGTCGAAAATATTTCACGTGCAGCTGAGGAAAAAACATTACCTCAGAGACCTGATACAGCAGCCAAAACCAGAATAAGAACAAGAATTGCGGACAGAGAACAACCCATAAAAATGGCATCACAGCCAGAAGAGACATACATAGCTGGGGAAACTTAATTCAGACACATCACTGAATATACCCTATAAATTTCAAGATTTCGACTCGAATGTTTTAGGCCAGACTGCTTAAATGTGCATTAAGCATTTCACGTTACCGGAAATGAATTCGTAATTTTAAAGTCCTTAAGCTTTTTACCACAATCGTTTCCTTAAATATAAAGAAATATATTTAAGTTCATAATACCCATTGTTAAAGCAATGTGAAAATTGGCTACTAAGAGGCAACCAGCGCAAGCTCGCCATCTCTGGGGAGCAGCGTGATGGAGATAGAGACTCTCTCTCTCTCTCTCTCTATCTCTCTCTGTTTTCATCTCTAAGTCGAAATTGAAGAAGCAACGTTTGCTGTTGTAGTCACTGAGTAGAATTGGCATCACCTTATTTTAAACAACCTGCCAGCCCCTGTTACTATTCCAACGGGAGCCTGTGACATGCAATGTATTTGCACGTGAGGCATGAGGCAAGGAGGCAAGCAAAGCCTAGCAAATAGGTCTGTCAAAATCGCGCTTGGATCGAAAGGAGTCACTCAATCGCAGTAGCAAATTTTGCAGAAATAAACACATTGAAATAATATTTCACTGGGTGGATTTTCTTGTAAATCGAAAATAAATCAACACAAGCACCTGCAAATTTATTCTCGCGTTATTTTTAACATTGTCATTACGGAGTGTGCCCAAAACATAGCGACATTTTGTTTTTTGATTTTTTCCTTTTTTGTTTTTGTTTTTTTTTTTTTTTTTTGTGAGGAAATGTTAACTTTTGGAGTTCGCAGTCTTCTGCTAGGCTAGGGATTTACTTGTCTCATTTGTAAGGCATGACTCAAAAATTTGCTGCAATTTCATCATTGCCGACCCGCCCCTGTGTGTATTAGGGCGCGTGTGGGTGTGGGTGTGGGTGTGTGCGTGGGTGTGTCTCCCTATATGATTACAAGTAAATCTGAATCTCAGCAGCGCACATTTTGCACAAAAGCATTGAGTATTTTGTTAGGGATTTAGTTCAAAACAACTCGCGGGAGTAACTGTAATAAACTTAAATGTGCCACACGAACACAGATAAAAACACACACACACACACTGAGACACACCCACAGATACTTGCATAGCCAGACAGAGGACAAGCACCTTTGTATCAACTGAGCAGCTGCTGCAGCTCCCCTCTCTGTGTGTGTGTGTGTCTGTGTGTGTGTGTGTGTATGTATGTGTGTATGTGTGTGTTTGTGTATTGGGATGTGAGCGCGTGATTTATGCCCTCATGACTGCGTTCGCATCGGCTTTTGTTTGCTTAAGCGCCAATTGAGTCTCACGTCCTGGTGACAAATCGATTTCTTATCACTCTGCGGTTTATTATGGCCGTTGGCAGCGCATCGTATTTGTGTGTATGTGTGTGTGTGTGCGCCTTACAGTGATAAGCTGGCGGGTGTGATAGACTCTGCCATTTTTTTTTTTAAAGTAAATAAATTTTTAATTTAATTTGTAAGCACTCGAAACGCTTATGCGTAGCTCAATCGAACGAAACGTGGAGATTGGGGAATTGCTTGGCTGGCCTTTATCAGTTAGTCGGCAGCGAAGTTGTTGACTTTTATGGCATCCGACTGGGACACGAAGGAACACACGCTTGACGCGTACGCTGTTTAAGTGCTGCTTTGCCACATTTAAATGCCCAGAGGCAGACTTCAGTAAGAGTTACTTGGCTCGGTTCGGCTCGGATTGGCTTGGCTGTGCTTGCTGTGGGCAAAGTTTTGTGCCATATTTATTTTCATTTGGCTTCGCAAGTCTCCAGCTCCCGGTTGTTGTTAATGCTGTGATGTTGCGCCTCTAGCTGCCTAGTTGCTACCATTTTATATTTGTTTTAATTTCCTTGCCATTTCCTGGACGCTATGTTTGCCGGCCACATTTGTCAGTCAAATGGCGCTGGCGTGGCAAGTTAAATATGCAGCTTCCTCAAGCTGCTGCCTTTTAGTGTTTATTACAGTTTACTGGCGCCCATCGGGAAGTTCAGTTACTTGCAACTTCCGCCGAATAGAGTACTCACACATACACACACACACACAGCCAACACAGATGGGTCCCATAATAAACGGAAACTTGAGCGTGCCATTTGAGCAGCAGTTAATGCTACATATAACTCACTGTTGCCAGCTTTAAGTTGTTGAGCGTCAAATGCTGCAATCCAACAAAATGAGTACATCTTACTGATATGTTATCAAAATTCAGCAAGCGATGTCCATTAACAATTTTATTGACATTACATGCCCGAAAAGAAACTCAAAGTTCATTTTATGCGGAAATATTCTTTATATTTTCATGTGGCAAATTGGCAAACGGATGAGGCAGCTTTAAATCTGCAGCTGCTCCAACTGTTGACGAGTCCTTCAGGAACATTATTGGTATGCAACCCAATGTCGCAGGTGGTAGACACGTGAGTAGACAACGGCGCCAGGACGACGCCTGATGCTGTCCCACGCTGATGGCATTTTATCGCCAATTATAAAACCTGTCATTTTCTTATTATTACTGATGCAGAATAAAATGTTAAAAAATGGCAATCATGTTGATGACATGGAGCACGTGGAGCTACACAAAGTCAAAAGCTTGTTTAAGCTGACAAGCTGCTGTCTGAGCCCAGCTGAGCTGAGCAGGGATCCTTTGACGTCAACATCGAGGGCAATGTCTGGATTAATGTACGTAGTCTTAATGGACTACCTGGCCAAGACAGTTGCGTTACCAAAATAAAATGCCACCAGGCCGATTAAGTCTATCTTATGAACACGGCGAAATTACACAAATCTCACGTTTGAAATTATATAGCTTTGAGCACTCAACTGAGAGTTACCCTCCACAGTAGTATGCTCAATAATTAATGCATCTATAATTGTGCATCTTGCTTAAATCAAATATTTTAGTTAGTTATCAGTTATCTCTAAGTTTGCCATATAAAGTCTTCTTCAGTACTGCATATAAATCAACTGCATATAAATAAAATGAATCTGCTAAATTTTACACATTTCGTGAAATTACAAAAGTATTAATTTTTCTGTACAGGTACAGGGTTTAAATGGACGACAGTAGGAACATACTAAGATAAACAAGTGAAATGCTAGCGCCACCTATGTGCATGAATGCAAGTGTGTGCACATACACACACACACACTCCGACACATACTTTTGCACACATTTGTACATATGTGTAAATAAAAGCTGTTAAAATACGATAGTGCTGCCTATTAGCACAATAGACACGGCAACGACAACCGCAGTGCGACGCATGCAAAAGGCAGAAAGAAACGACAGAATATGGGTACGGGACACGGACACAGATACGTGCCGGGATGTGGGCGAAGGCGAGAGTGGGAGCAGACATAGCAGCTTGGCTCTGCTGTCAGCAGGAGGGAGACCAATGCACAGCACGCAAAGTGTAACCACAAACATAACAGCGCAAGCAGCAACAACAATGACAACAATGACAATAATACCTAAAAGAATAGAACTAAAGTATGCCAGTCAACCTGCAACGACTGAGAAATACCCTGTAATTAGACAATTACGTTAGTACAGTGATGTAGCTTTATGAAAACTTTGAAATAATCTTGGGTCTGTAGATTTCCGAATATATATTTGATATATTTAATGTCTATTGTCTATTGGTGATCATAAATATATAGACTTCTAATGAGTTAGCTAAATTGAACTATGAGGAGAGGAAGAGACTAGACATACAGAATTTGTATAATGTGGCAACAAATGATATGTTGAGTGCCAGCGCTAACAGGGTGGAGGTGGAGGGGTGGATATTACGAATGTTCCTGCAATGGTTGTGTTGGCTTTTCTTGCGCTGCCTTATTTATTTGTACAATATACATGTGTGTATGTACGTGTGTGTGTCTGTGTGTTTCTGTGTGTGAGTGTGTCTGCCGGTTAGTTTATGATCGGCAACTGAGCTTGACGTTGAGCATACGCCGGGGAATGCGGTCACAGAATCTTGGAACACATGGACATTGGAGAGTCGGGACATGAGCATGGACAGGGGCACTTTTTGGTTATCCCAAGCTAAGGGGCCCGGCAGCTGTGCTTACACGTCTGTCGTTGTCTGCCTTGCGGCTGACTGACTTTATTTTCACAGCGAATTTCCTACATACTTTGCTCCTCGACTCAACGCAACTCAGCCCAGTTCAGTTCAGCTCAGGTCGGTTCGGTTTGGGTCGCTGTCTGGGTCGAGGTTTTGCTCTCACCACTTAAGCCGTCGCTGTTTCATTTCCATGCCAAACTGTAGTTAGTTTTGCCTTTTCTTTTATGCTTGTAAGCATAAGTATTGTAAGGCAGCTGCCATTTGTGGCCACTTACCGTTACACAATGTGTATGTGTGTGTGTAAAGTGTATGTATGGCCTTATGCCAGTGCTTTTATGATTTGGAAGATGAAAAACACGTGGCTGCCAAATTAGTTCACATTTAGGTGTGGTGTAACTCGGGCATAAGCTCCTTTCTTCTGTAAGCCCTTACATTGTATGCCTTCTAGCTATCATATTTATGTATGTATGTTTGCTTAAAATTGATTTTATCTCTGTATCCACCCCAAGTTGCACATCGGATCAGATTTTTTGCTTGAAGTATTTGCAATCAAAATTCCAATGACGTTCAACACTTAATTTGGGGGGGAGGGGGTGGTCGCTATCTTTGTGCTTATTGTACTGTTATTGTTGCTGTTGTGGCTTACAACACGCATCCTCATTGCATGCTCGAATTCATAAAAAGGATAACAAATGCCAAAGCTACATGGCAGCTGCCCGGACTAAACCATTTCCGTCCATTTGTCTTTGAGGCGTGCTTGGCCATAATATCAAATCATATCTTAACATTTATACGAACGCAACGCAACAAAAACAACAATCAACCCCAAAAAGAAAAAAAAAATGAAAACAACTCACACTGTTTGGGCTCCACTCTGTGGGGATTTTCTTGCTAGATAGGAATTTCTTAAAGCGGCTGCCACAATCACAACGGGCAGGCGTTTACTAATTTCATAAAGCCAAATGAAATAAAAATGCCTCAAATGCTGCAGACAGTTATAGTCCCTGTGCAGAAAGGATGCGCAAGCCAAAAATGAATTTATCGTACTTCACCCTTGGTCCAGCAATGTTTGTGGCAACGAGTGCCTTTGGCTGCTTTAATGCATTTGAGAATGTCTGGAAAATCTTCAAAGAGCTTAGCTCTTTCGAACGACAGAATAGATTTGTGTGTGTAACATAAAGTGACAATGAATGTTGTAGTTACAATTTATAGATAAGGAAAATCTGTATAATACTTAGACATTTGGGCAAGACTTCACTCTCCTTGGTGTGCCGTTGGGTAAATCAAAAGCAAAAGCAACTAAGTTTTTATGACAATATTAAAGTGAAGACTGCAGTGTGCTTGTGGTTATTTTTTTTTTGTTTGGGGTGCAAGTGAGTCACTTAGCTGGAACGGTGCGTCGTATGCGCAATGTGAGAGATGAGGTACTTTAATTATGATGATTGATGATTATAAGGGCTGTGTAGAAACGCGTCGAAGTTCTTGAGCTGCAGAGTGGAGGCCATTGGCATGCAAAATAAAAATGGAATTTCGCAAATGAATTGTTAAGAATGCGCCACGTTGGCTGCCAATGGCTTCACGGCATTTCAAAATGCTGAAAAGTATGCTGCGCGTTTCGAGTTGGGACTAAAAGGTGCTCTGGAACGTCAAAGGCTTACCAAACAGCCAAATATGCCAGCGGAATTTCAAAATGACTTTGAGCCAAACAAACAATAAAGAATGAAAGCGATTACAACAACACAAATAAAAAAGTTTAAAAATAAGATGAGAAAAAATGAAAAGCAAGGCAAAAAATTGAATATTTATAATACGACGTGCCATTAAATGTCAATGTATTTTTAATTATGCACCCGAATACCAACCAACCAAAGAACCCAATTTTTAGCCTGGCTTTCAGGTCAGCAATGCTTTCAATTATGCGGCACCAATTTTCACTTCGTTGCCGCCTGTCAAAGCTTTAAGCGCTATGCGTTGTGTTGCGTTGCGTTGCGTTGTGTTGCTTTGCTTTACTTTGCTTTCGTTTCATTTTATTTCGCGTCTCCTTTTCGGCTCCGAATGAGCGTAATTAAAATTGACCCTTGGGGACGGATGGACGTACGAACCCACTACCATAAAAATGTGCGCGGCTGAAACAACAAAAACTTTTACATAATTACCAGCTATGAGCGAGTAGAAGAAGCTGCATAAATCAGGTCTTTTCCGTTCTGTTCCGTTTCATTCAGAACTGTTCAGTTCTGTTTTTTAAAAGCTGTTGAAAAGCTAAACTCACGTGCAAAATTATATTTGTGCTGCTATTCATTCAATGATATACAACGGACCGTCGCAGTCGCAGTCGCAGTTTCCAACACCCAGTCTCTGAGCTCCCTTGTCAATTTAATTTTAAAGTTTTTATGTTTAGATTTCTCTCGAGTATTAAAAATGGCCCTGACTGAACTCAGGCCATTCAGTCCCCTAGCATGACCCACTGCCACTGCCATTGCCACTGATGTTGGTTTGCCTGGCTGCCCGCTTGCCGGCACATCTGATATGAAAGTTTTCCCTCCTCATGTACAAAAACAAATTTAAACTACAAACGAAATTTATTTACGCAATGCCGTTGATAACTCAATTCAATTATGAAATACACATGTTATTCCAGCTCTTAGCAAATGTTAATTAAGCTCTCATTTAGAGACAGATTAGCTATAATGAATAAAATGAATCAAATGAATAAAATATGAATTAAAAGTTAGAGCTTCGTTGAGTGTTTTGCCGGCAGAAAATGCAATTAGCCGGATCAGTAAAAGCGCTACTTGCGACTAGTTTGCAAATATGGAATTCTGAAAATGCTCCAAGCCCAGCCTTAAACTTCGACCACGCCCATCGAGTTTGTCTATACACGCGATGTTGCTTGCCTTTTTGCTTCATGTTTTTGTGGCGCATATTAAATTGCGATGAAATGGGCCACAGAATGGGCCCCAACGACACTTCATGTAATTTATTTGGCCCAAAGGCGCAACGTTGCTCTCTCCGGCGCCTGCCTGCCTTCCAGGCTCTACTCCTCGGTCAGGGCCACGTTGAAAGGAAAAACGAAGATGACGATGACGATGAGGCGGCAAATGCGCTAAGACGATTTTATGTAAATGTCTTCCGTGCTCATGTTTTAAGTGTGTTTGCCTCGCCGATCCGGCAGAGGAAAAAAAAGGCAACGACCGCCACAACAACAAAGGATGGAGCAGGTTTTCGGCTGCCTTCATTGTGTCTGTTCATTTGGAATTTTATTTAAAATGGATTATGCCGCCTGTGAGCAGCACAAAAACAAAGGGAACGCTCACACAAAGAACCTTTAATACTCTTGGAAAAAAAGTACATCAAAAATAAAATATGTTACTCCAAATTACATAAAATAAACATAATAAATGTAATAACAAAAAAGAATGACATCACTTGAGGCGTTTGCATACAGTAACTACTTCTGTAGTCCTCCTCTTTTTTACGTACTTGTGCGTAAATTTGCACTAAATATAAAACTTTGTCTACAAATAAACTTTGAAATATCAAAACTTTCTTTTTGACTGATGCACATAGATAGTGAAAACTCATCCTATGACTGATCCTTAGTAACAATCTAATAAATCATGGTGGTAAATATTTTTTATTATTTCTATTATGATATCGATCAATTGCCATTTAATTCTTTGAAGTTGCTTCCTTTAACCTCTTATTTCGTTTGGTAATTGATTAGTTGCTTTAATTTCTTCATTTCCATCGTCTCGCTTAACTAATCACCCAAACGTGTCTTGGCATTCATTATACTCGTGTTCCACTTAATTTACATAATTAAATCCTCATGTTCCTTATGCTGACTAAGTAAGATTGCACAACGGTTTCTTTTTTTACTCTTTTTCTCATATTAATTAATTACACAACTCTGTTTCAATACATGACTTGCATCCAGTGTGTAAAGAACGTTATTTGGCTAATTAACTTCATCTTGCGTATATTACTTGCTAAGACTCGATCAGTTCTGTAAATGAATATACTAGAATTACAAATTGAATGCTATATTTAATATGCCATCGTTTGAGAGTATCAAATGGCTATGACACTTTTTCTTCGCATTTGTTTTCCTTTGTCGCGGCATATTTTGTAAGTGTTTATGTTCCTGCGCCAAAGTATCGCAGCCAAAACCCATTTCCACTTTAAAGGTCCAAATAAATATACATAAATACGTATACATCCCGGCCGGCTGATGCCAGCTCCTTAAAGTGGGGCTTCTCAGTTGAATTTAATGAAAAGCGAAATTGTTATTTGATTTCACAGCAGCCGCTGCAGCAACAGCCATAAATCTCCATATGGCAGACGGGCCTCATGTGCTTGCGCCTCTCTCTCTCTCTCTCTCTCTCAATTATCTAAAAGTCGATGCTTTTGTTTTTTTTCCGTTTTGTTTTTGTTTTGCTTTGTTATTTTTTTTTTTTGGTTGGTGGTTGAGTAAATCAATATTGGTCGTCTTATAGAGTACAGCTTACGGCAAATAACGCATTAAATTCTATGGCTAAATTTCATTTGGTTGTGAAATCGTGCGAGCCGACGCGACGTCTGGCGGAACCGTTGATCCGATGACTTGAGCCCGTCGACTGCACAACTCATTCATTTATTAACCATTTCCTGCGATTCACGAGCCGACCACCACCCACCATCCCCGGAACCAACTACAGCTACAGCTGCTCCCCGTACCGCCGTCTTCTCAGTGTATATCGAACCAACAAAGGCGCCAACTGATGTTAAATCGTTGACAATGCCAGCTGGCGTGATAAGCCATTCATTACGATTATTACGGTAGGCGACGGATGAAGTGAGAGGGGTTGTGGCAGACTTGCGGGAGAATGTGTAGCGGCAATAGGTTGGACGACTCATGGTCGACTCGTGCCGCCATGCCGAGCTGGCAAATAAAAAATATTGCTGATAGGAGTAAAAATTTTCATACTCATTTATTTTTATTTACTGCGCGCAATTTGCACATAAAAGCTGAGCAAAAAGACGCACCATGTTGTGCCGTGCGAAAGGGTTCTCCAAATCTCTGACTTTGACACAAGTAAAAATATCGAAAAATTATGCGTGGCTATAAAACCAGGGCACGGCGATGCCGTTGCCGTTGCCATTGACGTTCTCGATGCCGGCGATGGCGTCAATGTCGATGGCATTGTCAATATTTAAGTTTTGACATTGTTATGACGAAGCAGCAACAACAACAGCAACAACAACAACAGCAATAATAATGGCGGTACTTGCCGATTATAGGTGTTGGGTGTATTGCGGGTTTTGGGGTTTGGGGGAAGTAGAAGGCAGATGGGAAGGCGCTCACATGTTGGGTTAATTTATGGTGTTCATGTATGCAAATGTTGTCATAAATGTCGACAATTTTTTGGGAATTTTGCTTAAGAATTATGAGCGTATGGAAATACAAAATGTGTGCACGTGTGTGTGCGTGGGTGAGTGTGTATTAGTGTCGGGTCCCTTGAGTGCTTCACTCCATCATTAAGTAAAACAAACCGTCTTTAATTGAGGATCTCAACACTCAAGTAGCATTGCTGGCCACAAATTGCTGGCTGGCGGCCAGAGAGAGCAACCACCAGTGAATGTGGCGTGTTGATGCCGTCGCGATGCCTGGTTAAAAGTGAATAAGTGGCATTAAAAATTTCATTTGATCTGAAAAAAAACCCAGTGGAATGGAAAATCACAAAGCCCCAGGCAAACGCCAGGCGACCAATGTGACTGCGGGCGTCCACGCCACTTGCGTTATTTGTCTGAGATGATTGGCGAGAGAGTGCAGGGGAGGGAGGTAATGTGGAGTGGTGTGGATGAAAGTGAACTGTGCGTGCATTTTCTGCTGTAATTTGCGATTCTCCGCTTGTTTTGCCAATTAGGCGCCACTTGATTTTCCGACTTTGCGAAAATCGAGGACACTTTTCGCGAATTCGCCATAAAATAACAGTTTAACACTTTTGAGGGCCGAACTCGAACTGTTGCCAAAGCGTAGTTGCGAAAGGAATTAAAACTGATTCGCTGAAAATCAACAGATGAATAGAAGCTTTCAAAAGTTTTATATTGAAATTCAGAAAATCTGTAATAATAGCGATAATTCAATTAATGCATTATTTGTAACTGCTGAAATAAAATAAATTACTTTTTTTATAGCGTTATATTTCAAATAAGCTAGACTATTTACAAGGCACATGATAGTAGAGCATTTCTTTCCGCGAATTTTTTATTATTTTTATTTTTTTTATTTTACAATTTTTGTTTGCCAACTTTAATTTACTTTGCCCAACTCTCTGCGTGGTCGTAGACGAGGTGAAATGTGAGAGCGTGAAGTCATAAATTTCAAATCTGCTTCATATTCCATTGGCCTTTCTTGTTTGTGTTTTTATTGTTGTTGTTCTTGGTACTGTTTTTGTAAGCTTGTTTATGTTGCTTGGTAAGTGAAAGTTAATACGCGTGCGAATATTTCAGGCGTTTCTAACACGTGGCTCCTCAAAAACAGCAACAGCAAAAAAAAATGTGTTGAAAACTTTTGCAAACGAAAGACTCTTGACACAAGATGACATCAGCGCGTATTAAGCTGCATTCTTGGCTAACGTTGTGCGTATTATATAGAAGTGTGTGTGTCTAAGTATATGTGTGTGTGTGTATATATTTCCTGCTGTCAGTATCAGTGGTAAAGTTTCGAGCCAAGAGTGAGTACCGTGTGCGATTAGAACAACAACAAACATAGGCAAACAATAAAGTAAAATAATATTTTCTACAAGGGTATTAAAAAATAAGTTTGCAACAATAAAAATTTAATGCCCTTCAACTGACCCTCTTATAGCTGAAGAATGAACACAATTTTCATTCAATTTATTGTACTACTTTTCGAAATGTTCTCAATTCAACTGAACCATTTAATTTGATATAAAAAATTAAAATGCATCTATATACACTCAAAACCGATCTCGTAAAGTTTTCATTTGGCAATGCGTTGCATATTTCATCCCAATAGAATTAAATGCTATTTGTGTAGAGTACAAGGAGGAACAGCTTCAAGACTTTGGTGTCTTGTCTGCCTGCAGCGACTTAAGGCTATGTGTACCATGTAGGGGTGCGTAAGAATGTATGGTGGCTACGGTCTGCAGCAGTTAAGGGAATGCAATAAAAACTTTTTAGACAGCCAACGGGTATGCAACGCAAATTCTATAAGCAATAAACGAGCGGCTTTAACTTCACGAATCTCTTCAGAATCTTCTGGAGGATATTAAAAAGCATGCACGCTAAGCCAGATGCCCGAGGCGGATGCCAGCCGCTCATGGACCTGGACCCATACCAGGGGAAGCCAAACAATTGACTGACTGCGGTGCGCCAACAAATTCTGACACTAATCCGAGCTTAAAACTTTTCTTTATTTTAATCAAATCGTAGAAGCAGCACACACACACTCACACTCACACACACACAGACACACACACACACGCCAAATGGCGGGAAGCCATTGGCGAAATATGCGACTGGCACGACACAGCTGCAAAAGTGCGAGTAGTAGACGAGGACAGGGGACTACAAATGAAGTTTAAGTTGTGAAGTCGTCGTAGTCGTCGTCGTAGTCGTTGTTTGTTGTTTAAGAAGCAACCGCAAATTGTATATGCTACGTGGGGCATCCAGCAGAACAATGCCGCACTCACACACAGCGGCAATAAAGAGGCAGAAAGCAGCCGGAAAGAATTGCTCAGTAATTTAATTTAAGCATGCGGATTGCTCGACTCGACTCGACTCGTCGCCTATTATGGGATGGCCAAAATGGTAAGTTTCAGTTAGTGAGTGGTGCGTGCGCCATAAGCCCCAATGTCAATATTTGACTATGTCGCGCATTAAACGCGCCAAAGCATGTGCCTCAAATGTATATGTGAGGTGTGCGAGTGTGTGTGATGTTGTGAGTTTGCCGCTTAGCGGACCTTTAAAATATGTTTTCTTGACCCCATTAAACATGCTGGCGCATATCTATAGCCGCATTCGCGGCGTGAGCGGAAATTAGCAAACGACTTAAGCACATAAGGAGGGTGGCAGCGAGACAACGCGACGTATGCGTGATTTGATTTTGTTGATTTTTGCCAGCGTATATACATACATTTTCTTTAACAATTTCCGGTTATAAACAAATCAAGGATGTAATAACGCAGTTCAATGCGCGCACATTGAGAGCAAAGGGACTTATAAGCGAGCGGCAAAGGGAAAGATGCCACAATGTGATTGAAAATAAATGCCACCGATTATGATCTTAAGAGCTGCCGCAGTCGGTAATGGCCGAGAAAACGCTTCACAGTGTATCCCATAATGCTAGGCAAAGCCCTACAGCAGAGACCATTAGTTGAACGTATTTTTTCTCTATGAAAAATGTAAAAAAAAAATTATATATTTTTGGATAATGCTGGAAAAAGGATACCCACACACACACACACACACAAACACAAACACACATACACTACTTGTAATATGAAGGCATGTAAACGAACAGTAACAATAACAGCAAGGACAGACTTAAAGCAAAACCAGTCAAGTGTGTGTAATGTAACAAAGACCTAAACCTAAATTACAAACACACATACTCACACACACACACACACAACCGCACACACACAGACTCGACTGCCACTCACACACGTACGGGGGAAAATAATGAGAAAATATCAAAAAGTGTGCCAGTCCACTTTTGATATTTTCTACTCAATCCCTCGGGCGGCTCAGCTGCTGAATGTCAACTTAAAGCTCTTGCAACTTGCCGCTGGCCAAGAAGACAAGGCCGCATGTGGCATGAGTGCCGCCTGCTTTCAACTTTGCTTCTTATACTCTTGCACAGAGAGTCTTATAATTTTATAGTGAAGTTTGTAATGCATGGAAGGAGTCGCCTCTGAACCCACAAGGCATATAAATTCGTGATTAGTATCACTAGCCGAGTCTTTAAGCTAATTTCGTCCATCTGCCTGTTTCAATTCGAACTAGTTTTTTAGTATTCATTTTACCTCAATGAAACTGGAAATATTGTAGTATAAAAAAATAACTTTTAAGAGAATCTTTTTATCTATCCAAACCAAACTAACTGCAAATTTATATTATTTCGCTGCTCACACTTGAGTAAAAAATCACCAACATCGGACTGCTGTATTATTGAATCAATCTGCCGGTTTCTTAAAAGAAATTTAAATGTTATCGGGTTGACTCCGGTCTGCAAGGGTATATAATCTTCGGTGTGTCGCATATGGCCGATCTTTCTGGTGCAGGGTACGGGCCAAAACCGACGCTAATGAGCTACTTAGGCGATGACTTAAGTTATTATTGTGTGTATGAGTGTTTGTCTGTTTGTGTGTGTGTGTGTGTGTGTAGGTGGGTGTGAGAGCGTTTGCACATAGTGACATTACACATACGCAACGTTGCTTTGGCCACACTCTTTGTGGCAATTTTTTAAGTCGAGTCATTGGAGCTTGAGCCGACGACAACTGCTGCTGTAGCTGCTGCCAGACATGTTGTCGTTGACAATGCCACCAAAAGTGTCTCTTGTTTTCAACAACTTGAATTTGGGTGCACAAAGTTTAAAGAGCAGTAGTCCTTTTGCTGTTTGCTCTTCTTTCATTGTCCAATTCTGTTCAGTTCTCATTTGTTCAATGTGGTTTCTCCTGACCGCAAATATGCCCTATAAAGTTCGATTATTATTTCAATAAAAGTTTGTATGTGTGTGTGTGTGTGTGTGTGTGTTATGTCCCTTAACGGATTACAATAATCAGGGTACTTTTGTGCCTGCGGTGATTGGCACGAAGGGATGGCCCTCAAGTGATGAAGAGAAGCTGCTTAAGTATTTGTTGTGTGTTTGCATTTTGTGCGCATAATGCACTAAATTATGTACTTAAAAGCAATTCTTTGTCCATCGAATTCATCAAGTTGCCCCCACGGTCAAATTGTAATCATTAGCCAGCTGACGAACAATAGCAGCTGATTTACGTGCCACTAGCGCAGCGGGATTCATTTGGCAGCGGCAGCCCAAAAATAACACAGCAACCACAACCGGGTCACAACCACATAAGCACACACACACACACACAACATATATATATATGTGTGTGTGTGTGTGTGTGTGTTATAGACAGACAGATGCATAATTACCAACACCTCGTTAGTCAAATGCCGCATAAAAGAAAGCAACTTTGCTTTAATCAGTGTTCGCCGAGAGTTTAAACTGTTGAAAACTCTCAGCGGTTGCGTCCGTCACAATGTTCACATAACACACATACATATATACATATACGCAAATAAATAGACAAACCCAAAAACATATATACAAAAGCGTTTACATCGACATAGTTGAGCTGCCCGAGGCTGTTTAGCTGGAGGTGGCGACCTGACAGTGAAAATCATCGGCCCAATTCTATAAATTGTGATTTTATTAATTAAATGCGACAGGCAAGTGTCAAATCAGCGACAGGACGTGTAGCACTCCCTCTTCCCCCAGCCTCTCGTTCTCCACTCTTTGCGTGCCATACTCACTGGTGCTTGTTCCCTGTGGCTTGTGCTGGGTTCAATGTGCTGTGCGAATGTCAATGACGACGATGACGACGACGACGACAACAACGTACAACAATTTTAAACATGTCAACATGGTGTCATAATTAAAATGTTCAGCCAGGCCATGTCATTGTGTATCTGTGTGCTGTTGCCGGTGTGTTTGTGTGTGTGTGTGTGTGCGTGTGTGTCTGTGTGTGCTTTTAGTTTCTGTCTGCCTGCCTGGCTAAGGGCGCTGTTCGATTCGCTTGCAAACTGGAACCTTAAATTCGCGACACCCACTCGGTAGCAAGCAAACGGCGCCTGGAGGCGTTGCCCCAGTAAACGACAACGTTATTGTTTGGCTTTACGTTGGGCGGCATTTTTAATGATGGTCTGGTCTGGTCTGGCATGGTTTGCTCTGGGAGCAGGTGCCAGGGGAGAACACTTTTGCTGACGGGTCGGTCGCAACGGGTAGCTGGTTAACTGATTGGTTTTGCGGTCGCTTTCGAGCCACATTTGGAAGCCATCTATTATGGGCTATAAGAAATATGCTACTAATTGCTCTTCTCTGCCAGAACTCAGAGATTTGGTCATTATGCTTGAAGTATTACGACAAGTTTAAATAGGTTAGACTAACCCAACACGCTGAACTGCATCGATTTTCAAAATTAACCCAAATGCTGTTTTAATCGTTTAAAGTCGGTTTAATACTCTGTTTTCAGATGTGCAAAAGGAGTATTTTGCATTCTTCCTTTGTTTGCTCGATCGACTTTCGATTTATATACTATTTCAGTTTAAGACTTCTTTATGTAAATTCAAACATAGCTTTCTGTTAAATATATCTGATCAATAATGTATATGCTTTGGGCGGGCATGAAGGTTTCTTTCGATTTGCTGCAAATTCACTACCAAATTAAAATACCATCTGCAACGGTATAAAAACCTGTCAATATCAGAACCATATTCTATTCATACATATAGAAGTTTATTAAATATTTAAATTGAATATGAAAATAAGTAAAAGTCAATATTTTTTGCAAAATGAAACTATGCGTAAAGTGCGTTAAAAAATAATTGATGTTGGTATTTTCGGATCTGGCCTCGAAATCGGATGCGAAATATTGATCCAACAGAACCATTCTTTTTATTTCAAATTGCAGCAATATTTTGTACGAAAACAAAAAACAATAAATAACAAGCAAAAATCTTGGAAATTTATCTAATTGAATAATATAAACATATGCAGGTAAAAAAATGGCCATCAACCTTTAAACAACCATAAAAATGTTTATTTGGTGCTAGTTAAATTGTAGAGTAATTTTCTCCTTTTTTTTGGCTCTTTATTGCGCTTTATTGTAAAATAGTGCTGTTATTCTCCAGTTTATAGCCGTATTGGAAAAAAGAAGAAAACCTGTGCTTGCCAAGAGACCAGGAGACACCGGCCAGCAGTTGGCTGCACGTTATCCTAGCCACTTAGTCTTGATTAATGCGCCGCATTTGGCGGACCATAGCGACGGCCATGCACCCGTAAATAACCAGCCATCCGCTGGCCGTTGACCGCCCGTTTACCCAGATGAGTTGGCTTTTATTGTCTCAAGGTTAATTTGAATGGCCAAAACTTACGTAAGCATGCCAATTTTTTTTTCTCCCCATTTTCTTCTCTTTGTTTTAAAATGTGCTATTTATTTATAGTGTTCTTTTCGCTTTTGTGTTTTTTATTATTTTATTGTTTAAGGCGAATCGGAAAAAAATTAAAGAATATTGTGTAGAATTTGCGATACAGGACATTTGCAAAATTTTCAGTATATTTTTATTGTGGAGTGCAATAAATATTTATGCTGTTTATCTTGACACAAAGATGCCTGCCTACGTTTCTGTGTATATTAATTTTTCAAGTTGAAAACATTTAAATTCTAAGCGTTTAATCACATTCTGCTCCAACTGAGCTTTGCGTGTGGATTTCATACTTTCATTTTGGGAAACTGAGCAATGCATATCGCTTGCCGGAGGAGTAGTGTAGCCTGTCAGTCAATCATTCATTGACACATTGATTGAATGCTACGGTCTGCAGCTGATCTGTTGCGCAGCTGCCCTCCACACAACCTGCCACATGTTTGAAGTATGCTTTCGAATTTGTAGCAAAAATTTAAAGCATTTTCAAACGGATAGCTCTCCCCCATTTGCTGTTGCTGCTGTCAAGGAATGTCTCTTGGGAATTTTCCAGCTAGCTTGTTACGAAAAGGGCGCAACACATTCATAATGTGGGCAACGAAAATGTAAATGTATGCAAAAGGCATTGGTGAGCAGAGACAGAAACTGAGAGATAGACCCGCATGAAAACACGCACATCTCGATGGGTTATTGCCCAGTTTTTGGAACCTGCCATTTGTTTCACTGGGCGGCCACCAAATTAGAAACAGACATACACACAACACTTAAGCTCATATGCATAAATATTTGTGGGCCTTAGACTTTGCCGCGTGACTTTGCGACGCGCCACAGCATTTTCGCACAGACCCTGTAACAATGCGCATTAAAATGGGCCGGCAATTGTGCTGGCAAATATGGAGAAGGCTCAGAATATGGGGGCTGATATGGAGTTGAAGACACGAAATTTACATAGGGGCTGATTGTGTGTGTGTTTTGAGTGTGTGGCACTTTATTGTTTGCAAATAGGCAAATTGCGAAGTGGCATGCCGCATCAATTGCCGACAATTGGTGTCAATTTCACTCGCCAATCTGGCGAAAATCGATGGCAATTGCAATCATTTGCATTGATGCACTCACCTCACACTTTGGCAACGGACCCTCCGGCATCTTCACTTTCCAGCCGAGCAACGGTGGAATACAGATGAGTGCCGACATTATCCACACGGCTGTGATCATGACAGCGGCACGGGCGGGCGTCCGCGACTTAAGATAGTCAACGGCCTTGGTGATGCTCCAGTATCGATCCAGCGAGATGAGGCACAAGTTCATTATGGATGCGGTACATAGCAGAACGTCCATGGCCGAGTGTATGTCACACCACCAGCTGCCAAAGATCCAATAGCCCATCAGCTCGTTGGCCAGCGAGAAGGGCATTATGATCAGGCCCAGAAAGAAATCGGCAACGGCCAGCGAGGCAATGAACCAATTCTGTATGTTCTTTAGTGACTTCTCCGTCGCTATGGCAATGATCACCAGCATATTGCCGACGACAATGATGATCATCAGAATGGTCACAATTATCGAGGCGATCACAATGTGCGTCAGCGTATATCCACTCGGATAGCGTCCATCCCAATGCAGCTCGGTGGCATTGCTGTTGCTGCCGTTGCCACTGCTGCCCAGCAGGCTAAAATTGGCCGTTGTCTGATTGTAATAGCTGCCCGCCAGTTGCAGGCTGCTGTTGTAGAAGCTCCCATTCAACAGATATATCGTGTCATTCACTGGCGCTGGTAGATCCAATAGATTTTGCAGCTGCACCTGCCCATCGACTGTGACCAAGGGCGGATTGAGAGTGTTCCCCGTGTTGAGCAGTGGTGTTATTGTTGTTGTTGTTGCCGTTGCATTGGCTGTGAACACCGCCAGAAAGTCATCGGTGCTGATGTTGCCCGTATTGATGATGCTCGCCTCCATTTTGGCATAGTCCATGTTGCTGT